>ULGR01000005.1:638379-1106523 GCA_900519005.1 Yarrowia phangngaensis
GTGGGTTGGGTAAGTGCATCCCGTGCTTACTTAGCCCTGACAGGAGTTTTGTCTTGGGTTTGCTGTCTCTCGAAAAAGAGGTAGTGAGAAGATTGTGTGAATCCACAGATTCTTCAATGTCAACCCAAGACCTCCAGGGGATTCCACTCTGGCTTTTCCAGACCCCACGAGTTCCTAGCCACCTTTTGGCCTGGAAGAGTGGAATCGGTGTGTTTGTGCGTACGTTAGATATAACGCACAAACAGGTGGTGGAAGGAATCACCTCTGGGTCTATCGCCCACAGAGGTTCAGCACTACGTTGGTTTTCTGCATACCAGTCGCCCCACGACTTGAGGAGGAGAAGGGTTGCAGAGGATTGACTGATCAAGGATTGACACTCGTTACTCACGTCGCAGGTCTTGACCTATCTAGCCTGTGCACTGTGGTTTCCCGAACTTGTCTTCACCTGATCTCTGGCTATCTCTAAGCTCGAGTGAGGGGATGGGCGAGACCCATGAGACTACTTTGTGTTAGTGAAAACGTGAGTGTTGGTTTCAGCGATACATGCACCTCAGCCGTTCTCGTGGCTGATGGGCTTGACGCCGAGACCGTTCCGCGATGCTTGTATTGCGTATTCTCAGATCGATGTGTCATCTCTCACGGCAAGAGAAAAACAATACATGTCTCCGACTAGTGCGTAACAATAGCCTGCGAAAGGCTGAGCTCTATGCTAAGGTTCCGAGCGTGAGCTGACAAGAACAAGTTTGACTTCCTAGGACACACCGTTACGAGGGAGGGACTTTCCCCTGATTATGCATTGATGTAGTCAGTCCAGGATTGGCCTGCACCACGGTCGAAGCGTGACCTACAGTTGTTCTTGTGATTGTGTTATCGACGATTGTTCCTAAGCCCGTCTATTACCTAAGATCTCTCTCAAATCCATAGGGGGTGAAGGTAGAAGGTTCAATCCGGTCGAAGAGCTGCAACATCGTCTTGGTGCAGCGGGGTTAAAGATTGTCAGGCAGGTTTTGTGAATGTCGTGGTCCACAGTTGCTTGCAACACATATGCGTTGGGCGCAGTGTTGGTACAGGTAGACTCCAGCGGGAAGTGGTACCCGTCGCATTATCTCCAGGTTGCTCAATGGTCCGAGCAGAGATACGTCATGCGCGAACGGAGTGAGTCTGACAATCGTGTGTGCTTTTGGAGCACTCGAGACATTACTTATAATGGACAGGAATTCACCTTAGTTACTGACCGCTAGTTATTGTTTCATCTTATCTGCTAAGAGAGCAAGCCTTGGGAAGGGCTACTCGCTTGGCTGGATTTCCTTGCGGAGTTCAAGTTGCCAGTTTGGTGTCGGCCGGTTCAATGCTGTCGTACTCCAAGTGAACTTGAACTGAGATGACGGTTTTGCTTTTAGTCATCTGAAGACGCTTCCACTGCCATGTCCCATTCCCGAGGGACGCCGCCGCCAGGTTGATCTCCTGCGTGTTTGGTTGAAGAGTATCAAACGGAGATCAGAAAGGAAATCAGTGCCGATGCTCTGCTGAGGTTATTTGTTGGTATTGCTTCTTGTTGTTGTGGGTCGTTTGGATTGTTGCTGAGATTTCGAATCATTCGTGGTGCTCCATGCCATCAGAAACCTAGTGTTGTGATTACTGAGATGTAAGGTAATCATGGCCTAGCAACTGGTGCGAATCGAGTGTCTACGATGCGAAGGCTGATCCTTAGTTACGTTCGCCTGAGAATTGTCGAGTCGAGATCCCAGAGGTAATCTTTGAGAAGTTTTGCTAAATACCCAGAACGCAAGAGGTATCCGAGACGCTCTAACTAGGATGCGGCATCACAGTGTCCGTTTGCAGTGTTCAGTACCTTGCAGTTTGTATTGGTGAAAATGGCTTTATGTGATTACGCCATTTTGGGGGGAGATGGATGGAGATTGTTCTTTCCCCATGAGTTCAGCGATTGGGTTGCTTGATACAGTTGCTCAATCAAGCGTTCAGTCAACTGTTCCATCGTGTTTAACAATCTCTTGACAGTGTTCTGTCTGGACATTTCGGACTGCATTGTTCGTACGAAATGGTCTCCAGTTCTACTGAAGTGCTAAGACTAAGCACAGTAAACGTTAGTCAAGTCTTGTCACATCCGTGTTATGCCTGGTAGGTAGTCGAGCCTTCGACGCTGTGGTTGATTGTTGGTCTGTTCCGTTCTCTGTCCTTCCCGAGTCAGAGCATTGAAAAGTCCCCAGGAATCTCCGATGTGGTGTTCTCGCGTGGCTACAATGGGTCGCCTTGTCGCCTAGTGGACCATCTGCGCAAACGACTGTATCCTGTTCCCACACTTACCACATCGCAGAGACCCAGCTTGCCTATCCGTATGGTTCGCTATCTTGGCCGTGCCGCCGAGTGGTTTATCCTACATTCGGGACGATCGCTATTTTGTCGAAGTCCCTGACTGGTGCTGTTGCAGTTGTTCACAGCAATGTGATTACTGGTGCTCATGGCAAGTCTACACTGTAGGACACACTTCTTGCAGCGTTCCGTCTATGCCATGAGATAAATATCATTGAACTGCAATCATGATGTTTCGACACACCCCATCTAGTCTTTTGTTCAAGCTAGAGTTCTACGCTACGTACTAGGACCAGTACAAAGCAGAAGCTCACGACTTTGATGTTGTGTGTGTGACCACTGCGCAACTACTGGTGTGTTTTGACAAGTCTGTTCCGACTTCGCGGGACGGATTCTTTATTGGATCTTTATGAGTCTCAGGCTAACCATTACCTGAGCCACGTTACCGCCTTGTCTGGCGCGAGTCGAAGTTTTCGATCTCATCGTTGACAATACTTTGTCATCTTGGGGTACAGGTTGTTGGATTGTTAGATGTAGTATTAGCTTCGCTTAATACTTCATCTTGGTGGGGGATGATGTTAGGAATCGTTCCTAACTGAGTTGCACGTGATCCCGTCAAGGTTACCTCGAGAATGCATGTGCCGCATTCGGCCTGTTGGGTGAACCTTAATGACCTGTCAACAAGTATATAAAGCCCCTGAATTTAGTATTGTAATACATCTCAATTTCATAGTAAGAACTGGATTTACTTGGTTAACCGATAACCACACTGAGGAATGGCGATGTACGTCAAAGGTATGATCTAGGCCGGTCCGGTTTCTAACATGAAATGTAAGAGTTCGTGTTCAGTTGAGTCTTAATGTAATAAAAAAAAAGTTTTCTATGTTATAGTCAATTGAATGTATGAGAAACAAAAAAAAAGTTTTCTTATTTCATATTTATGTTATAGTCAATTGATTGTATGAGAAAAAAAAAAAAAAAAATTCTTAGAATTATTTCATATTTATGTTATAGTCAATTGATTGTATGAGAAAAAAAAAAAAATTTCCAGTGACAACACCAAATTAGGCACAGTCTACTAGTAGACTTACTTCAATTACTTAGAATTATTTCATATTTATGTTATAGTCAATTGAATGTATGAGAAAAAAAAAAAAAAAAAAAAAAAAAAGGACATTTATGTTATAGTCAATTGAACGTATGAGAAAAAAAAAAAGGTTAATTTGCTTCGATTACTTGGAATTGTATCAAATTTGTGTTACAATCAATTGGATTTGTCCGAAAGTAAATCGCTTTCCTAGTTCGATCAAGTCACTAATGATTGTAAGATGTTCAAATCCGTTTGCTCTTCCTAAAGAAAACACAGTTTGTTTTAAATTAAATTCTTACCTACATGGTTTCAATAGGTGGATGCTCTTAAATCTTTCCGTCTCCAGACTTTACTATCTGAAGTCTGAAAATAGCCATCCTATAGAGTTCATTGTCACTGTTCATATATATAGACGTATTCTTTGTCATCGAATTGGGGTACACTCTGTTGCTGTAGAGCGGTAGAACTCGAGTAGTCAAAACAACAAAACATTAGATTTTTAGTTGATATGGACTAACCGTGCGTTTTGTCTTGGCCCAGGTAGTATCCACGATAAGAAAATGAAATTGGGATAAAGATGCGTTGTGCCAATCGATCAAGATATTTAAAAAATGGAAATGTGCCAAATCGTTAGAGTCTGTTATGAACCTTCACATCTACTAGTAACTAGGGAAAAGTTGGATAAGTAATCATCAGCCATGTGACGATTAGATGCCAAGGTTGTGTTTTTCCTGCGAATCAAGACCATGGGGAAGATGCAAACAACATTGTGTCTTTCAGTGGGGAAGGTACAGAGGTCTTCTTTAAAAACCAGTAATTACATCTGGTGATAGCTCCCGAGATTTTCTACCACCTACTTTCCTTTCCGTTCGAAACCGTCCAGCCAGCCACCATCTGAATGCTGACTACAACAGTACACCTGGGGTAATGATTATCGCTAATTCATGTTCTCTGTCAACTTTGCAGACCACTTCTTCCAGGTTCTTTCAAGTTTATGCAAACGTTTCGACCTCAAGAAGGTACTACAGCTCATCCAATAATATCGTTAACTATATACAGGGCTAATTTTTCCTCCAGTAGCCTAGCTATCATTATACCAGTAAGCCTTTCGCTTTTCTCGCTCCAATCGTGCGTCGGCTCGTCTCTGGCTCCAACTGGACTTGATCTTGGCAAGCTCTTGGTTCATGGTCTTAACACGCTGAGAAGAGGCTTGGACGACTGATCCAGCAAAGTATCCACTAACGCCAAACTTCTTCATGAGTGCGGCTCGGTTCCATGCTTCGGGGTCGCTTTCATGGAGACGTCGCATCTCCTTAATGTCGGCCTCAGTGATGTGGTACTGCGCAGCGCCCTTTCGAAACGAGGGCATGTTGGTGGTGTCGACAGATGCAGAGTCGGCCAAGAGGGCCTTTCGGGGGTCAGAATCGGGTAGGAAAGCATAGGGGGTGTGGATTGCTGACGGAGCTGCTGGAGCAGGGTGATGGTGCACTCCTGGAGGGATGATGTAAGGGTTCTTGTATGCCGAGGCAGGAGACGAGTATTTTGTTGGAAAGGGGGTAATTGGCCGGGGGGTCTTAGCCGCCAGGCTTCGAGCCGAGGTGGAGAATTGTCGGATCATTCCAAAGGAGTGTATAGCGTGGTGATGAGTGGTATTTTTCAATGACTGCATATACTGAAAAATTCACCCACTCAGAGGGTTAGGGTTGCTGAAGGCTGGATTGCCAGTAAGTGAAGGAGACTATCTTAATAATGATCATAGTGTAGATTTAAATATTCCAGAAACATAAAGTCTAGAATTTATGTATCACAGTAGCTGGTGACTTCGCAATAGTATACCAACGGGGGCGTCACTGTTCATTTGTCGTGTGACCATTGTGTAAGTTTACTTTTCAGCCACTATTAACCATCATCATGAAATTGAATCCAGAATCCAAGCAGTAATAGCAACATATATATATGAAAAGAGATTATTTAATATTTAATGAAGGAGGACTTGGGGTCATTTTTAGAACTCTATGCTTCAATCCATGCCATCAGTTCTGCAATTAAGCATTCGTAGAAAGACTTCATCTTTGGGTAATTTGCCTTGAAATTAATTAATGTCTTTAGTTGGAGACTTTTTATTAATGAATGTCATTCACACAAAGTGTTTCAGAAATGGAAATTGTCAAAGGGTTGCTGTGGTCACCGTCCTACTCTATCAGTTCCTTGCATGACATTGCATATTTGGTGAATAAAGAATACAGTTGCTTACTCAGCAATCACACACCTAGTGAACGTCATAATCGGCATTTGAGGGCAGTCAAGGAGCCTGTTTTTACCTTGGTGGCGGTATCTAATGGACTACAAAACCAACCTGTCGATCAGACTCTCTGACGAGCTGGGAAAGTCATCGAATGAGAAGCTCACAAACATTGTATACAAGTTAGCAGAAACACAGAATCAGGATGAGTTTGTGTCTTCTTGCAATGCGTTTGGTAAATTCCGACCCGAATTTCTTGCCAAGATCTGGGCCGAGATAGACCAGCTCAAAAGCTCTCAATCAAATGCTTCAGCGTCTGCTGCTCTCATAGCTGCTCCAGCTCCAGCACCGTTGCCAACAAAAAGAGCTATGATTGAACTGGAGACCGAGGATGAAGTAGAAGATAGTCCAAAGACATCTAGGAAGATTTCTAGTGCAGCTCAGAAAAGGCTAGATGAGATTCGAGCGAGGCGGAAAGGTGGTCAGGCTGGAAGTTCTAAACGAAGTAAGCTTGAAAGTGGTGAGGATGATCTGATAGTGAGCAGAAGACGCGTCGAGGGCAAAATTAACAAGGAAAAGGAGGCTGTAACACATGCCTACAATACCGATGGATCTTTGAGAGAATCCGGTGATGGTGCAGGTCGGAATGCCACTACACAGGTTGATATGGATCTAGACCGAGAATGGTATATGAATGACGAGATGGGTTATCATCAAGATGACGATTGGAATGACGAGGTTGCTTTGGAAGAGCGTACCGAGTCCAAGTTAAACACTGTTCTGTCTAGGAAGGGGAACAAAATGAAAGAGAATGACTTGTGGGAGCAAAACCAAATGTCAGGAGGAGGAGTTGCATCATCAGAAGGCAAGCAGTATGACGCGATGGATGATGATGACAATGCAATTTTTATTACTATTAAAAATCTGATCCCCCCATTTCTAGATGGTCAACAGGTTTTCACACGACAGAAAGACCCAGTTTCTGCTGTTAGGGATGTCCAATCAGATCTAGCAATACTTGCCAAACGCGGAAGCCAACTGGTGAAGGAGAGAAGGCAGCTTCGGGAACGAGCCAAGCAGGTGAGGGACGCTTCCTCTACTCAAGGAACAGTTTTAGGCCTAGTTGACGAAAAGGCTGGAGAAAAAACTGAGGTTAAGCCTGAAGTGAAGACTGAGCTCAAGACTGAATTGAAGGAGGAAGTTGGCTTCCCAGTGGAAGAAAACGAGAATGATTCAAACAAACCCAGATTATCACCCAAAGACGCACGTGTATCCTTGCCTGCCTTTGCTGTTCGTGACTCGCTGCTATCAGTAATCCAGAGTAACCAAGTAACAATCGTTATTGGAGAGACTGGCTCTGGAAAAACCACCCAGCTGACACAGTACCTCTATGAAGCTGGGTATGCCCAAAGAGGCATGATTGGGTGTACCCAACCCCGACGTGTGGCGGCTATGAGTGTCGCCCAACGTGTTAGTGAGGAAATGGAAGTACAACTTGGTGAAGAGGTCGGTTACGCAATTCGTTTTGAAGATTGTACGTCTTCGCGAACCAAAATCAAGTATCTCACAGATGGTATCCTTCTGCGTGAGACTCTTACAGATCCCATTCTGGACAACTACTCTTGTATCATTATGGATGAGGCCCATGAGCGTGCACTAAATACAGATATTCTTCTTGGTCTGTTCAAAACCATTCTGACCAAACGAAGAGATCTTAAATTAATCGTCACCTCAGCAACAATGAACTCGCAGAGGTTTTCCGACTTCTTCGGTGGGGCCCCCACTTTTACAATTCCGGGCCGGACCTTCCCTGTTACTGTACACCATGAAAGAGCACCGGTTGATGATTATGTTGCGGCAGCAGTGAAGAAAGTGCTATCTATCCATGTGGCCTCCGATGTAGCATCCGGAGATATCCTTGTGTTTATGACAGGTCAGGAAGATATTACAGTTACATGTGAGGTGTTAGAAGAGCGGCTCCAGAAAGATTTGGAGAATCCTGCGCCGTTGATGATCCTACCTATTTTTTCACAGATGCCAGCAGATCTACAGAACAAAATCTTCAACAAAGCTCCTGCTGGTGTTAGGAAATGCATTGTGGCGACGAATATTGCCGAAACATCACTTACGGTTGATGGCATTACGTTTGTGGTCGACGCCGGATACTCCAAACTTAAGGTATATTCACCTAAGACAGGCATGGATTCTCTCCAAGTGGCCCCGATTTCAGTCGCTCAAGCTGTACAGAGAAGTGGCCGAGCTGGACGAACTTCCAAGGGAACTGCCTACAGACTATACACAGAACACGCAGAGCGTGAAGAAATGTATGCTACTGCTATTCCTGAAATTCAACGAACCAATCTCGCAAACACTCTCTTGTTACTAAAATCTGTTGGTGTTACTGATCTACTCAAGTTTGCTTTTATGGACCCTCCCCCTAAGGATACAATCATGGCATCCCTTTATGAGCTTTGGTCTCTAGGTGCTGTTGACAATCTTGGAAATATCACCCAGCTTGGCCTGAAGATGTCCCAGTTTCCTATGGATCCTTGTCTAGGCAAAATTCTTATCAAGTCTGTCGAATACGGATGCTCCAAGGAGATTTTGACGGTGGTGGCGATGTTATGCGTGCCCACTGTGTTTTATCGCCCTCCTGAACGTCAACAAGAAGCAGACTCTGCTCGAGAGAAATTTTTTGTTCCCGAATCGGACCATCTAACTCTGTTGCACGTGTACACACAATGGCTCCACAACAAGAAAAGCCCTGTTTGGTGTGCACGACATTTCCTGCATGCTAAATCTCTAGAAAAGGCAAATGAGGTGCGGCAACAGTTAGAGCAGATCATGACTCAGCAAAAACTTGACATCAGTAGTTGTGGAACTGATTGGGATTTGCTTCGGAAGTGTATATGTGCTGGCTTCTTCCATCAGGCTGCACGAGTTCACGGTTTGGGCAGCTACCGCAACCTACGAACAGTCGTAAGTACCCAACTTCACCCTACTTCAGCTCTGTATGGATTGGGATACCTTCCTGCGTTTGTTGTCTACCATGAATTGATTATGACTTCTAAGGAGTACATGTCGTGTGTCACGTCAGTGGACCCAGCTTGGCTGGCAGAGTTTGGGTCGTGCTTCTACGTTCTTAAGGACAGAACGGGCAAAGTAGATTTCTCTAGAAAGCGTGCAGGTCTGGAGAGGTTATTGGAGATTGACAGCAAGAAACGTGAAGAGATAGAGGAGAAAAAGGAAACCCAAGTTGAGACGAAGAAAACCCCTAGTATGTTCCGTAAGAGGAGGGGTTTTTGATTTTGTATATAACACAGGTGTGGAAATGAGGTAGTCTTAACTCTGTTCATTTCATAAATATGCAAAAGGAAATAATTAATAGTATATCAAGCAGATTAGTTAGTTAATAAAAATGAAATGTTGGGTTATGCATAACAGGTGGTTGCCCAGGGCTGCTTCCACCCAAGCAAGAGCGGATCGATATCAAAACGTTTATCGACCATTTTACCCAGCTTCGTGACACAGTTGACCCATTCCTGGTCACTGGCAAACTCTTCAGGAGATATTCGTAGCAAATGATAATGTGCCCAATATCTCCAGCTTGGTCCAAACACCATCTCCATGACGATATCGTACGGGATATTCCCATACTCCCTAAGATCCAAGGATTCCCCATCTGATTCTTTAAAAATAGATTCTTTTGGCAAGAGCTCTGGATCTGTATGCTCTTTTAGAGTAGCTTCTCGGAACTGGATCCATTTCTTGGATACCCAGTACGAGTACTCCATCCCAATCACCCCAGTCACAAATTCTGCGACAGCCTCGGCACATGTCGGTTGGTATAGCTTAATGGTATTATCAACAGCATGGCACCACTCAGCAACTCGTAGGTACTTAACTCTTATGATTTCACGTTCGTTGATGAACTTGGCTAGTCTTAAATGTCCGAATGCAGAGTAGTGTGGCTGAGTTTTCCAGAAGTGGGCGATTGTTGGAGTGAGTGCATGTAGGTCCACAGTTATCATGGAGGCAGCTTCATATTCATGGGGGTTCAATGTTGCATTATATCTTAAGGGCTTCCCTTGTTACCCTTGCAAAGTCAAACTGAAGTGCATGCAGGTAACCGGACGGGAGGGGCCTAAACAGAATAACTAAGCTGTGCGATAAGAATAAAAGTATAGGCACGGTAGCGTAGCTGCTAATTTGGCCACTTTTAAAAAACTATGACAAAGCAAGAATTTCTTACCGAAACACGTTGCCTCAGCCAAAACTTGGGAGAAAAAGAGAAAGGTGCCACTCTCTCAAAAAACGATAACTCAGCAATAAAGTTGAATGTATCGAATGATTTGGAAACCGTGGTGAGATTAATTACTTACCTTCACACAAAGATGCTACTGTTGTGTTTAGGATTGAAAAAATGTACATACCAAAGTTTGGGTTTGATAGCCAAAGATTGATATAAGAGAAGATAAGCATAAACGTAACTATATATGCTAAACACAATGCCACAAAATAACGGACAGGTTAACTATTCGCAAAGTAGTGAACATTTGTGGTCATCACCATTGTCCCCAATTGGTGGTCAGACTGCAAATAGATTACAGATGATTGAAGCCTGTAAATTAGGACATTTCCACTAATAATGCAGGAAAAGGGGCATGTAGGAAAACTGGACATTCACTATTCGAACTGGGTTAGTTTGTATAGTGTTTGGTGTATCATTTATTTCTTTATCTTTCAATTATTTTTGGTTGCTGCTATCTTTACAATCTACAGCTCCAAATCTTTCCTTACAACCGCCATCTCATCGACACAGTGAGCCAATTCCAGATCCATCCACAAACCCATCCATTATCTATAAGTTAACATAAAACATTATCTATGATTCTAGTCTTTGCACCTTCCTTGTTAGGGACACGTACAGCAGCGGAAATGAGACATCCACCGATTTTGTCAATAGCCTTGTCTGAGGGGAAATCGGCAAGGGTCTTCTTTTCGCTCACATTGACGTACTCCACATCGACCTCAAAGCCAGAGGCAGCAATGGTGTCAAGAAATTTCTGTCGCACATCTCCATAGGTCACGTTTTCACCCTCTCTAAATAGTAGCTGAGCTCCCAAGAGTGCCTCGTATAGCACTCGACTCTTATCCTTGGACTCCTCGGTCAAATAGACATTTCGTGAGCTCATGGCCAGACCATTAGATTCTCGGGTAGTAGGAACGATCACGACTTCTGTAGGAATATGCAAATCAGTCACCAGACGAGACACCACCACGCATTGCTGAGCGTCCTTCTGACCAAAGTATGCTCGGTCTGGCTGGACAATATTCAGCAACTTTGTAACCACTGTGGCGACTCCTCTGAAAAAATGAGGTCGAATAGAACCTTCCAACTGATGACTGAGACCCTTAACTTCAATGAAAGCACCAACCTGCTCTTGCACATCCAAGTGAATGCCTGAAGGGTACATTTCATTAACCGATGGAGCAAAAACAGCAAACTCATTTGCAGTAGAATCTTTGCCCTGAATTGAATTTCGTAGCTCCTCCAGCTTAACTACATCTGCATCAACTGTTCGAGGGTACTGTCCAAAATCTTCATGGGGAGCAAACTGTGAAGGGTTAACAAAAATAGACACAATGGTGTGATCATTTCCAGAAATTGATTCTCGCACGAGATCCAAATGACCCTTATGAAGAGCTCCCATTGTCGGAACAAAGCCAATCTTCTGACCCAAGAGAGTCTTTTCTCGTCTCCAAGCACGGACCTGCGCAATAGTATTAAAGATCCGGACCTTAGAAGAAGAGTTGCTCTCGGTAGAAAATAATCGCATGAGTGTAACAGCCATAGACCTCTTGGACGCGGCCTGTCGGAACACTGGTCTCATCATTGTCTTAGTTGAGAGAAACAATATTTCAGTTTGAGTTTAGTTGTTAAATCTAGGTTTGATATTTTTCACTGGCCAAACTGTAATTGGTAGTATGGGGTATTGTTTCTGTGGGGAGAGCAAATCCGAGGTAAAATGTGGATACTAGTTGAAGCCCCCTCAGAAAACATAAAGGAATTAGCTAGAAAAATAAACTGCAATGGAAGAAGAAATATTTCATAACATTACTGGAACAACAGGGATAGAGAAAATTATTCAATTGCTGTGATTGTTTTCTCGGCTTTCTGAGGTGAATCTTAGAAGGAAAGGGGTTCTGTTGAAATCTACACAACAGCTCATTACTGAAAAATTATCACTTTAAACACTACCAATTCAGATAGTGGAATACTCTATAGCTGCTATAGTCATCAGGTTTCAAGTGCATCTACTAGCTTAGTGGTTGCAGGGAATTAATTAGTCAAATTAAATGATTTTCCTACTACATACAAATAAAAAAATAAGAAATAAGAGATTTCAATTTAAAAGCTAATAATAAATCCAGTTGTAACTTCATATTCTGTCGAGTTGCTCCTCGATTCACCAAGTAGGATGGATGATATTAGTGAAGTGATTATTGAGTTCATCTATTGATATGACAATGGACTGGACTAGTTTTTCGCTGGCTATCGACTATTTGGAGTCACTTGCATTAAGACTAATACACTTATGATTTCACAATTATTAAACTATTCAAACATTGAAAATTCCGCCACAACTGCTACTTCATCTATATACAAGGCTATATCCAACACCTCATATTACTAAGCGAGTTAAATAAAGTTCATGCACAATATGCACAACACCACGAAACAAACATTCCCAACATCCCCACTGTCATGAACGCGTCAGCGCATAAAAAGCGGCTGTCTATGATGCCGGGCGCGTCGTCAGCGTCTAGGCCATCAATGGCAGGCTTGCCACAGCGTAATAACCCACCATTACAACAAAGGGAGCCTGCGACTCCAGCAGTTCAGGAGCTTATGCGAAGTTCACGGCGTAGTCTGGCGTTTGGACGCAATCCACGGCAATCATCATTCGGACTAGTACCGCAGACACCTGTAGCTTCTATGCATACACGTGATCCACGCCCCGTTCGTGACAGGCACTACCAACAGATGATATCTCAGCAAATATACGAGTACCTAGTCAGCAACAACTTTGAGCAGGAAACAAGACACCCATTGAATCAGAAAACTCTCAGTAATCCAACACAGAAAGATTTTAAAACAATTTTTGAGTGGCTTTTCAGACGGATCGATCCTGGATACCCCTTTCATAGAAGTATCGAGAATGAAGTCCATGCTGTGCTGCGAGCTGCAAAGTATCCCTGGCTGGATAGTATCACGAAATCGCAAATTGTTGCCGTTGGCGGTCAATCCTGGGCATACTTTTTGGGAATGTTGCATTGGATTGTAGACCTGAACACAACTATAGAGAAATATCACAACCACGATTACGCTGGAGATGACGGCCCTTCATTGGTTGACGAAATCTTCAACAGGCACGCCCGGGAATCATACTTTGCATATCTTCAAGGAGACGATCGATTTGCTCGTCCAGATGCGGAGCTGTGTCTCGCTGAAGAGAATGCGGAATTTCAACAGATCCTAGCCGAGCAAAGAGCTCAACACCCCCTACCAGAGGGAGATGATGATGAATTGGATGAAGAGTTGTCTAGGTTAGAGGCCAAGTGGGCGAAAATCGAGGAAGCCAAGTTGTTGGGCAAGAATTTGGCTGACGATATTGTGAAGTTAAGTGCGTTTGTAGACGCTCGAAAAGAACACAACTCTCGATACTCCAGTAGAATCGCTCAGGCTGCAGAGGAGGAAACCAATGTTACGAACGCGATCGAGTCTCTAAGCCGTGAAAAGGAGAAGCTGCAAAAAGCTATCAAAGACCAGGGACTGTCCCCTGCCGAATTGGATAGATTACATTTGGATATGGAAAGACAAAGGAAGGCCTTGGCGTCTTTAGACGAGATCATTGATGAGGGAAGGAATGAGGTGTCGAATAAAGAATCGATCGCACTTGCTATATTCGATTCGCTTGACCGAGTCATCAAGGAGTATACCTCGGCTGTGTTGTCCTACAACTCGTGGGTAGCGTCAGACAACGATTTGCCTGAGATCCCTGAATCTGTATATCTTATCGACTTGCGGGAACCTTTGTCTGAGGAGAATTTAGGTCGTCACCCTTCAGCTATTCTCGGCGGAGTTGATCCCCGGAACCAGATCCGTCCAGAGATTGTTAGAATCTGCAATATGGTAACCTCCAAAGTAAAGCTATTGCAAGAAGACGCGTTACGGCTACAGGAGCAGATTGAGACAAACCAAGAAAAACTGGTGGCTCAAAAACGTCATATCGCTGAATTGGAAGCTAAATCAAGACGATTGCGGGAGAACAGAAACGCGCTAGAGGATTCTGCTTCCATGAACGAAAACGAAAATTCACAGAATACTGAACGATTGGAAAATCAGTTTGTGCAGGCACAGAGTGAAACTGCCCAGGCTCAGTCGCTGCTAAAAGGTCTTCAGATACGGTTGCAAGATGCTGAACATGAACGTAACAAACTTTCAGTTGAAGTCAAGCAAGCAACGGAACGTTTGTCGCAAGATATCCTCAAGCAGGCTGAGGTGATGGTTGGCTTCAAAGATATGGTGCAAATGAAATTACGGGATTTTGAAATGTTTGTTAGGGAAAATGTGGAGGAAGAGACAGGGGAACGGTAAAGAGGTTATGGCGCACGCATAATCAAGTATTTATATGTATGTATTATATTGACTAATAGGTTTCATGTGTATCAAGCCACACTGGATGACTCTTCTCATGAATGCTTGGTGACATTAGATTGTCCACGAACTCTGGATGACACATATTCCTGAACATCTGTCACTCGTTGCTGTACAGGATCGACACTGGAACTATTAGCTGCTATGGCCATTTTGGAAGCTCGTTCAACTCCCCATGCTGCCAACACACAAGTCAAGGCAGTCATGATGGCAATATCTCGATGGATTTTGGACTCATCGATGGTGATATCAAATCTACACCGCCTGGGATTTTTCATCTCCACCTTGGCAAGACATTCACGAGTCTTGAAAACCCCTTCTTCAAGACCAGAGCATCTTTCTAGGACTTTGGAGGAAGTATCCCACTGATATACGGGTTCTGGCGAACTAGGGGCTGCGTAGTCGTCTTCAACAGAGAAGGAAGGAAAGAAAGTTACACCCCTCTCAAGATTTTGAGAGCTACTTTCTTGGCCAATGAACTGCGGCCCGTTCATTGGCGGGATTTCCTCGTATGAAGGAAGTGGCTCCGACTTTAAGGGCAAGAGGGTAGTAGACTTTTTAAGCATAAATTCGTAATATTTTCCATATCGACGTTTTCTACAAACCACCTTTTGGAGATCACGTGTTTCTTGATGAACTGCAAACCGCGATCCCATAGAGGCAGTGCTGAGGGACGCCACCTGAACTCGATTATCAAAGCACAAAAGACTCCAGTGTTTGGCATAACGGGATTCTCGCTCCAAACTATAGACGGGACTGTTCCATTCGTCTAAGATAAGTTTTTTCTGCCTTGGTGCTGTAGGATCGTCATGAACACTGTACAACATTGAGCTTTCCGACAAAGGCATGGTGTGTGCACCGTTGAGCCTTTGTGTCTTATATGCTTTGTGAGCCCTAACACCACCAACAGTTGCTAATGACACAACCCCGCAAGCAATAACAGTACCAATGATAGCAAGTTCCATGGATATCTGGCAATAGTAGTGATATGATGTAGAAGCGGTATCTCTGATTGTATGGTATCTCCAATTATATGGTATCTCTGAAGGTTTTTATCAATTGGCGCAAGGATATCTCTCTGTGGTATATTAAAAAGAAGCTAAGGCTGAGGTACAAAAGACAAGTAGAGTTGTATGTGCTGCATGCAAGAATGAGCTTATCTGAGTTTAAAGTTGAGGAAAAAACTAGAAAGTGAAAAAAAAAATTGTGCATGAAACCAGTTCGCATACACTACACTTACTCTGTACAATGGGAAGTAAATCTGCATTGAAGGGCGGTTCTAAAGCCAAGAAGGCCGACAAGAAAGACTCAAAAAAGTCCGTTAAGGCTGTGGAAGACTCAAACTCCACTTCCAGTGAAGATTCCACTTCAAGCGATTCCGACTCCAGCGATTCTGATTCCAGCGACTCTAGTGACTCCAGCGATTCTGATTCCAGCGATTCTGATTCCAGCGATTCTAGTGACTCCGACTCCGACTCTGACTCCGACTCTGAGGATGAGAAGAAGAGTGTAAAGGGGTCCGATAAGAAGAAGGAAGCCAAGAAGAAGGACTCTTCTGACTCCGATTCCAGTTCTGACAGCGACTCGTCTAGCTCTGACTCTGACTCCGACTCCAGCTCAAGCTCCTCTGACTCTGACTCTGACTCTGACTCTGACTCTGACTCTGACTCTGACTCTGACTCTGACAGTGAGACCGAAAAGAAAAACAAAAAGGACACCAAGGGAAAGAAGAAGGAAACTCCTTCAAAGTCCGATTCCTCTGATTCTGACTCCTCTGACTCCTCTGACTCTTCTGATTCTGACTCTGACTCTGACTCCTCTGATTCCGATTCTGAGAAGGACGATAAAAAGCAGCAAAAGAAGCAGGACGAAAAAAAGACTGACTCGTCTTCAGATTCCAGTGACTCATCCGATTCTAGTGACTCTGACTCTGATTCTGATTCTGACAGCTCCAGCTCTGACTCTGACAGCTCCAGCTCTGATTCTGACAGCTCTAGCTCTGATTCTGACAGCTCTAGCTCTGATTCTGACAGCTCTAGCTCTGATTCTGACAGCTCTAGCTCTGATTCTGACAGCTCTAGCTCTGATTCTGACAGCTCTAGCTCTGATTCTGATAGCTCTAGCTCTGACTCTGACAGCTCTAGCTCTGACTCTGACAGCTCTGACTCTGACTCTGACTCTGACTCTGACTCTGACTCTGACTCTGAGAACGAGAAGCCTGTTGCCAAAAAGCGAAAGGCTGAGGATGATGACTCGGATTCTTTGGTAATTAAGAAGCCCAAGGTTAACAGCTTGTCTAACGAGGCTACTAGTTCCATCACTACTTCGGTCGTGGAGTCCACCACTTACGAACAGCAGGAAGAGGGACGAAAGTTCTTCTCCCGAATCGACCGATCTAAAGTTTCTTTCGAGAACCACGTTCTCAAGGATAACACCTACAAGGGTGCTGCTGGAACCTGGGGAGAACTTGCCAATGAGAAACTTGGCCGTGTTCGAGGCAAGGACTTTACCAAGGGCAAAAACAAGATGAAGAAGGGAGCTTACCGAGGAGGTTCCATCAACATGGCCTCTGGCAGTTACAAGTTCACTGACTAATTGCCGTGCATCTAACTTATTTCTTTATGTCAGCCGGTCAACCCCGCCAGCATTTAATATACATTGCCGGTTGATGTTTGTTGTATTGTATAGGTAGTTGAATAAAACTATTGGGGTCATTTTATACGTAGAAGGGGTTGTGTAATGAACGATCGTAATTTTTACTTGTGAAATACCCAAGTTAATCTCGTGTTGGATTATCATAATTGTAGGCCTTTGGTAGTCTTTGTTAGATCCTTATTTCAGCTTTCACATGGCCCCTTGTTTGGATGCACAACTACAACATAACTTCCTGCTTGTTCCTAGTGAATTCGATAGACAACAAAGACGCACCTTCGGACACTGGAAGTACTTCAAGTCAAGCCCCGCCTCAGTCGATTTTAGTCGCTTAGTGGCAGGCAGATATTAGGCTCTGGAGCCATTGTAGGTTTAGTTAACATCTCACGAGGTTATATTTAGAACAAACAATGATAATGCTGGAAAGAGAAATTGAACCACCACGAAGGGGAAGAATCATATCAAATTTTTCATTAAGGGCCCCACTGTAGCAAAAAAAAAAAGAGAAAAAAAAAAAAGAAAAAAAAGAAAGAGTGTATTCACATGTTGCAGATTCACATCTCCCCACACAATGAAATCTGATCTGCATGTTGAACGTAATCAGTTAGTGGGTAGGAAGGCGTTGGTGTGATGAGAGCTGAGAAAAGCGATGTTAGCCAATATTTAAACATATGATCTGGTTTAATTGTGAATGATACTTTTATACTCTAACACTGAGCTTCATCCTTTATCGGCAAAGTATTTTTCCACATCGTCTGGATTGTTGCAAAGTTTAATCAATCAGTTCAGATAAAGCATGAACTTTCCTGGTATGGTGTATGAAACAAGCAGGTGAGCTGTCTTCTTTCTACCACACCCCAGAATGATAGTACCATTTATAATCGTGGCAGCTGCCGTATGCTCGGCGGGCGCTCTAGCATACAAAGAGCGAGATCTTATCTGTGACTACGTCGAACACAAGCTTATGGAGAGGCGACTACGAAAAAGGGCTGCGGCATATGCCTCGTCAACCACTTCTGAAAGTCAAGCGTCCACTGACTCTAATGAGACCTGCAAGCAAACACCGACGTCTAAATCATTCAATTCGCAGTCGCGTGTCCATAATCACCATGCACTTCACTCTGCTCTTGGTCCTGGTGACGAACCAAGAAAGGGTGACTACACTGAAGAGATTGAAATGTCTGTCAGACGCCGCGGCAAGCGTTGTACGAGCATCTGCTCCGATAAGACGGTGGGGTCGCCTGAGGTCGATTCCAGCAACTCCTTTCACATGCCGCTTCCGCCTACCGAGCCCTCATATCACTGGAGCAGTAGTTCAAACTCAGAAACTCTGGATCGGGCAATCTATTCTCATAACCAAACATATACCCCTCTTCGAGGGGTAAGGCCGGCCTCAGTGGTGTCTGAGCAGCCGTCTTTGAGCTACTCTGCCAACACTCAAGGAGAAAGCACTTGGGGTTCTTCGGCATCCGATTTTTCCTCTGACTACGATTTTGTCGACGAGCGAACTTCTTCAGAAAGTGAAAATGTTGTGGTCGTGGATCCTTCAGCCGCTTCGTTGTACGGATACCATGGAGTTCGCTCATAAGAGAGGTCAACATTATATACTAACACTGGAAAAGGGGGGAAGCGTTGAACAAACTAATGTACTTTATTTTTATTTTAATTTTTTGATAATATATTACTCTTGGTTAGCTTCTTGAATAAATCAACTATAATAATAATGCATCACCTTTTTCCAGCATACAACTTCTTGACAAAGGCGCTATGCTTGGAGGGCTTTCGTAGATCCTTATTACGGTTCTTGTTGGTCTCAATGTATGCCATATCTTCTCCGCCAGCAAGAGATGCCAAAGAGCCTGTTGTTCTCTTGGCACTTCCTCGTTTGTTAGAAGAGCCTCTTCCCACAAATGAATCCGCATTGTCTCCCTCTTCAAGAGTAGCAGCATCCTCATTCTGGAGCAACACTTCTTGGAGTAATTCTCTTCTTTCCCGAGCAGAGGCGTATGCTAAATCTGGAAGATTCTCCATGCCATGCAAATGGGTAATGACCTTAAATGCGTAACCCTGGTCGACCAAAAACGCCTGGCGCTTGGTAGAGTAGTACATTTCTTGGGTATCCTTGGAAACAAGTGAGTAAAAGAATGCGTTGAAACCTTCATCGTTTCGTCGCTTGGCTCGCAAAATACGACCCAAACGCTGGGCTTCCTGACGTCGTGAACCGTAATGGGAGGAAATCTGAATCAGGCAGGTAGCTTCGGGCAGATCAATCGAGGTATCACCAACCTTAGACAAGAAAATTGTGTTGACCTGGTCATTGTATTGGAAATTTTTTAGAATCTTCATTCGTTCTTGCTGTGGTGTACCACCAAAGATGAAAAACTTGCCGAGTTTCAAAGCATAGGCCTTCAAGGCATGGACATTATCAGAAAAAACAATAATCTTATCTCCTCGTTTCTCGTGGTAGTTGATGAGAAACTGAGCTGCCTGAAACTTGGAAGGGTTCATAATGTAGAGCAGCATTCGTTTTCGCGCATTCTCCTTGAGATACTCCTGGTAAAACTCAGAAGTCATAGGGCACCACACCTCAGCACACTGCACGTTGGCAATGTGGCCCTTCTGAGCCAGGTCCATCCAGTTTGCTTCGTACAATTTGGGACCAATCAGGAAATTAAGATCGTCAATTTTGTCATCTTCTCGGACAAGGGTAGCAGTAAGACCCAGTTTGGCATGAGCAGCAATATTGGTGACTACTTTTCGGAACATTGCAGCAGGCACAACGTGGACCTCGTCAAGAATAATAAAACCCCATTCCCGTGATTGCAAGAAATCCATCATTTTTTGAGAATCGTGAGATCGGTTACGAGTATTTGCCACCATAGAATATGTCGAGACGACCAATCCGGCGTCTCCAGAAAACTTTTCCTTGCTTTCGGACGTGAATACCGCAACATTTTCGGGCTGGATTGTACACCACTGCAAGAACTGCTGTCTCCATTGCATTACTGACACTGATGAAGTGCACAATACAATGACAGACTTACGAATGGTACAGGCAGCAGTAATGCCAACCAAGGTCTTACCTGCGCCACAAGGCAAGACAATGATACCAGATCGAGCTCGACCGTTACCAAACATCTTAGACAGAGATTTCTCCTGGTAAGGACGGATCTGGGTGGAAGACTTCAAGTCGATATCAAGGTCAGGGTTACCATGGTCGTTTCGGAAGTCGTACTCTTCTAGAACAGGGTAATCAATCTCTTGGCATCTCTTCTTGACGGTTTCTACTGAGTCTGGGGCAATCTCAAACGAATGCACAGCATCTAAATCATCGTCATCATCGTTTTCAATCCCGACAACATGTGAAAAAATATCCTCCGCACTCTCTTCCTGCTTAGACTTTTCTCCTTGCTGACCATCTGCTTTTCCTTCGGCGCCATCTGTCTTGGGCTTTTCTGTACCAGGAATCTTGAGATTGCCCATTTTGGGCGCCGACTCCGTCACCAAGCCTGTACTTGTGGTTGATTGTTCTGAAGCCTCCAATCGTAAAGGGCCAATAACAGGGTCTTTGAGAAGCATTTGCAACACGTCTGCTTGTGAAGATTCAACAAAGTACCGGTTATGTTTCAAAACTAGCTTAACTTTTCCATAAGACTTCGTACACGAGTGAATGAAGTTAATGATACTTTTGGGTACGGGTACCTTTGACAGTCGATTGAGCACCGAAATAATATCTGACGTTTCCAGACCTACCGATACGGCAGCATATAGCGAGTATGTTGTGATTCTGTACTCATGTATATGAGATGGTCGCGAAATGGGCTCTGCAATTGTGACGAGGAAATCCTGAGCTTGTTCTGCTAAAGGAGAAAAGGATTCTAGGATGATTCTACCATCTTCAGGGTTGATCCACAACGGACGAGCAGCATGATCAGGTTTCAACTTGAGATATGAGAAGTCATGTTTTCCGAAAATGTTTGAAACACTATCAGGGACATAATCATCTGGAATCTCAGAATACCCTGTGGTGGCCCTAGTCTCTGTAGCTTGTTGCTGAGAAGGCTCATTATCTTTCATCTTAATCTTAAGACGAGTTTGTGGTACCTTTTCGTAGGCATCATCATCAGAATAGGAGTCGTTGGAGTCGGAAAATGAGTCGCTGTCAAGATCCACATCATCGAAGCGACGTTTGGAAGCATCTCGTTTGGATCTGAGCATTGCGTAATAATGTTTCGTTTATAAAATTTTCGTATAAGTTAAATGCTGAATCCCGATGCCAATTAATCTGCTTGTGTCCGTATAAATATCTTGTGTCGCCACTTCCAGCGTTCTAATTGTTTGTGGAAGATATACTCTCTATCATTCTGCATGCTCACATAAGATGTGATTCAGCAAGTTAGGGTTGACAAAGGTTAACTCTATTTTTTCGAACTATAAAAGCACAATTTTCTCCTTTAACCTCTCTTTTTTCCAATCATGACACTACTATAGACAGTACTGACTGGATAGATGGGAAACGTTGGCTGTGGAGACCAGCGAAGCTACCGTTCTGGTAGAGTCAAAGGTAGCAGCAGCCAGTTCGCGTGGCCAATCGTTGATGATAACTTTCAAGTGATTTTTCAGTGTCTAGATTACCATTTGGGCTTTTTAAGAACTTCTTGGAGCTTCTGCTTTGAATAAGGGGTGTCAGAGAAGTCCAACATTTCAGTTTTAGATATAATTAGAAGCATTGACAATTTGTTTGGTCACAGTGACAAATGAGTGTTGATTGAGTTAGACTGAACTGGTTTTTTCAGCCCTGACTCATGATCCTGGGTTTGTGTGTTGAATAATTTAGAGTTTGGGGGTTTGCAGTTAGTCCTCGCAATTCAATAGCCGCTTTCAGTCAGACTTTTGTAACCTAAGGAGTTCATTACTTGGTTGTTTAAGGGAAAATATCTGTTCAGTTGATTGTACCAGATAGATTGGTTGGACATTGATGGCATTTTTTGTCCAATGCCCTTACTATGAACTCAACTCTTTTCATACTTCAGTAGGCCAAGAGAAATATGGGTGGGCACAGATGAAACGGAATAAATATTTCTTTACATGTTAGATCATTTCAGCGATACCTGTCACGAGTTTCCACTGGCAGTATACTCATAGGCCACGGGATTTGACCATACCCCACTTGTCGGGATAAGCTCGGGCTCCAAAGCGTGTAGAAAACAAGTCCAAGACTATTGGTAATTACAATTAAGCACATGCGGCACATCTGAGCGCAATAACAAACCATAGACCCATTCATTCAATTCCTCATACTCCCCACCCTTATTGCCGTGTACATTCCTGCGGATATTATGTCCATATTTAGTTTCCGCTTCCGCTGATTAATGCTTCAAGTGTCACTCATCAGTACCCCACATTAATATCCAGCTCAAACCTGCTTTGTGTTCCCCTTGAAGCGCCTCTCGTGTCGACGGTTAAGTGTGCGTCTAGAATGCACAATGTGGGGTAGATGCAAGTTAAATGAGTCAATCAGAATATATATGGAAGATCAGTAAGAATACTTTCTGCTATGTAAAAACTACGAAAATCATGATGGAGACTGGACAATATGAAAAGCAAATATGCAGAATATCTTCTAATCCAGAAGATGTTGAAAATGGTATACTCGATGACACAGACACATGTCAGTCACCATTTGGATCCAGCCCAATCCCTGCTACAAAACTGGGGGCTCAGATTGGTGAGGCAGATCAAGAGGAATTTCCAGAGGGTGGGCGTGGGTGGTTAGTTGTGGCTGGAACTTCATGTGCTCTTAACACAGGCTTTGGCATGGTCAACGCCTACGGTATTTACTTGACATACTATGGCGAAGAAATGTTCCCTAATACCCCTTCCAGTACCATGTCTCTGATTGGAGGACTTCAGGTAGCTCTAGTCTATTTTTCAGGTATTCCCGTGAGAATGTTAATTAACAAACTAGGTGTACAGCGCGTTTTAGCCCTTGGTGGGTTCCTCATTGTGCTTTCGTTAATGATGACATCTATTTCCACAAAGGTTTGGCATTTGTTTCTTGCCCAAGGTGTCACCTTTGGCCTAGGGGCTGGTTGCTGCTATCTTCCAGCAGTTTCAGTGCCCTCAGAGTACTTCAAGAAGAAACGGGCTCTGGCATTGGGGGTTACTGCAGCTGGCTCATCCATTGGAGGAGTTATTTGGCCAATCGCAATTAGTCGCTTATTCAAGATAGTAGGATTTGCGTGGACTAACCGAATTATTGGGTTTATTTTCATTCCAGTGCTTTCATTCATGGTCTGGGCTACCAAGCCCCGCCTGAAGCATTCCAAACAGCAGATCTCATTTGAGCTCCTCGGAAACTGGCGCTTTCTGGTCTTGTGTGCAGCCCAAATGATTGGTATGTTTGGTATCTTCCCTGCGCTCTTTTACGTAGACACATATGGGGAACGGCTTGGTAATCTTCCTCCCGCTGTTCTCAATTACTCCGTGGCGATTTTAAACGCTTCATCTGTTTTGGGACGAATTGGTCCTGCGTATTTAGCCGATAGGATTGGTCGTCTCAACGTTCTGACTCCTTTTGTCTGTCTCACAGGATTGTTTCAGCTAGTTTTCTGGCTTCCTTCACGAGGGGAAGCGTTGTTCACAGTATTTCTAGTCACCTGGGGCATTGCCTCAGGCTGCTTCATCTCAATGTTTCCTTCATGTGTAGGTCAACTGTTTGGTGTCAAGCATACTTTATCAGGTATCGCTCTAGTCAACCTGGCGGCCGCACCCGGAGCCTTGGCAGGAGGAGCCATAGGAGGTAAGTTTTTGCCCCTCCCTGAACTGGCTCAAGGAATTGAAGGGTTCGCTGGTCTAATTTGGTTCTCCGGAGCCGTCATGTTAGCCTCCTCCTTCATTCTGCTGTGTCTGCGTCTCTCCATCTCCTTTAAACCTGTTGCATTTATTTAATACATAATTCTCACGCTACCATGTCCAATACAGTTACAAAGTCTTAAATTATGATATATAATCGTCTATCCAAATAATGTCTTTTTCATTCTTACTCATTCAGTCGCTGGACATGCTTGTCAAACAGGGCCTTGGCTCTGGTCCAGACAGGAGCAGTGTCTCGCTCAGGCAGTTGCAGAAGAGAAGGAAGGAGAGCCTCAGAGAAAGCCTCAGAAGCCTCTCGGGGAAGCAAAGAAGGAAGGTGGTCGATGGAGCATACACTCAGCTTGGGGCCCGCTGTGGTCTCCACAGGGACTGTGGGACTATCGAAAGTGGTAGCGATGGTGTAGACGGGCACGGGGTTGTGAGGATTAGTGGTGTCAGCAGAAACATCGACAATTACACTGAGCTTTCGGTCTTCCTTGTTCAGCAGGTCGTAGTTGATGAAAGGAGGGATAGGCTGAGACAGGTAAATGCAGTTGATGAAGATATCAGCATCAGCAATTTCCTGGAAGGGTCCTCCCTTCTTGGTCTCGTTCATATCCCATCGAATGATGTTCTGCTCGGGAATACCAATCTTTCGGGCCAGATCAATGGCACCAGAGCCACATCGGCCGAGAGCACCAATCACCAAAATGGTAGGAAGCTTAGCGCCCTTCTCAACAGCGGCAGCAACATCCTTCTTGATCTTCTCAACAAGCAGGCCCTCGTTGGGGTAAGCAGAAACACCAGGGAGGCTCTCGCTATCGGGATGAGTCTGCTGGAAAGCCCAAGTCTCAACACCGATGGCAGCGCCAGCAAATCCGGCGTGGAAGCCAAAGGCAGCAACACGTCGGCCATTGTCGTCCTCAAGGAACTCCAGGTCGTACAGAGTTCCGTTACCAGCGGGGAAACGGCCCAGAACGTCCTTCCAGCCGCCTTGGTTCTTGTAACAGTGGGCAAACTGAATGTGTTCATGTGACAGAGGGAAAGAGTCCTCAGGAAGCTCCTTGAGGCCAATGATCATTCGGTCAGCAGGAGCAGAAACCCAAGAGCCCTCCTCAACAAGAGTGGCTCCAACGTCAACAAACTCCTGGTCGTCGAAAATTCGGAGGGAAGACTTCTCAACGAACACCTCAAAACCAGCATCCAGAAGTTTTCGGGTGGTGGAGGGAGTAAGAGCAGATCGGTGCTCAAGAGGCTTGGTCTCAGCTCGGAGATGGAGTTTCACGGGAGTAGACATTGTGCAATTGTGTGTTTAAAGAAGCTTAGGGTGAACTGCGTTTATATGTATTATATCCTTCGTAAGAGTCATCCAACCAGTCTGTCAAAATAGAGTTTGGCACATTCTAAAAAAAAACTGGAATATCAAGTCGAAATTAAAGGACAAGTCGTTGCGAAAGATTCTTGCGGATAGCAAAATTGAAGAAATCCTTTTTGCTAGGCGTTCATGATCACTTTACTTATGAGTAGGTAGCACCAGACCTGTTGGCTGTCCTTCTTTGTTCTGTACCACAGTATAACTTAATTGCCAACAAACTTCATAAAGATCGACTTTTGAAAGATGTGGAGACAAGAGAAGCAACGGTCATAGAGCATCAAAGATGGCAAGAAAACCCCTCGTTTATTGAAGTCGTTGCATTCAATAGGAAAAGCAGGTCAGAAGTCATTATCGCAAACTGCCTCTGCTATTGATTCGTTCGCCTTACTCGCTTATGGTATCTTACCTACATGACGTGATGCAGTTCGAAAAAGTCAATACTATCACTGCTACAAGAAAATTAATCCGCTGATTCAGTCATATAAGTTCAGTCGATATATGCTTTGAAAGTCGGCCAACATAATTGCAATATCAAGGGTGTCGGGCGTTCTACTCCAAGTTTCAAGGTTCAGTAGCCGAATTTTAAAGTTTGCATGAACAGTAGAAATCTAGGGTTTGGGTAGGGTAACGTAGTTTTTATCACTTGCCTAATTCGGACTGGATGTCAAAGAATACTGGTGTGGGTCTTTTTTCCTATAATTCAATGCTAGGAAGGAGCCAAAAACATTGGTGAATCTTGTCAAGTGGGTTTTGAATTATCCACGGAAAGACCTGGTTTCTCTTCTCAATAAAAATATGTAGGAACAATCTTGTAGAACGACTTAGCGAAAATGAAGAGGAAAGGATCCTGAAAAATTATTGTGATCAGTAGTCAGATCTTTTTAAATCGATTTTGCTATACGATGCTTGCTTAAATGGGGTTCTTGGCTATGGTACACAAGGGGTTGACTTTGTCACCTACACCATTTTACAGAACAAACTCTAGTTATATTACTAATTCAATAGTTCAACACACGCACACTGTACTTGTCGCATCACCACAATCATCTTCATATACGATGCCTGTGACAAGACGATCCCTTCACCGGCAATCGGTTATGCGATCTGCTGGCGTTTCAACTTACGCAAATGATACTGACGCGAAGGTGGTATACTGGGTCCGACAATGGGTGTCTCCACAGCAGTCCCCAAATGTCGTTTCTGCCCCATCTGAAAAACGTGCACAGACACCTGCTGACAATGACAAGGGCACACCTGCCTCTACACCCGTGTCACTTGCCAGCCTCAACTTCAAGGTGAAACAATGGATCCCTAAACCCGACCAGGAATCTCATGTCAATCGAAAGTATGGCTCAACTGACGACGCGATTGAATTTGTCACAGAAGTGCACGTGCCTGTCGAGGTGAAGAATGACAATGATCTGACCGCATCAGATATTCGTGGCGCTGTAGGAGGTGAAGCTATTCCTGGAATGACTACAATGGATAAACAGGAGACTAAGGTGGAGGAAGAGAAACCTGCCGAGCCTGTTGCTGCTACAGCTGAGGCGGCCTTGACAAACACCGTGGTTCCTGAGGCAGGAACTGCTGTTGATTCTAAAGAAATGGAAGTTGATGGACCTGCCTCGACCACTACTACTGAAGCTGTCGCTATTACCACCGACTCTGCCGCTACCACTGATCCTGATGCTATGGATGTAGACGTTCCTGCCAAGGAAGAGGTGCAAGAAGAGTCTAAGCCCGCGTCTGAATCCGCTGAACCAGCACCCGTGGAGGCTGTGGTTGATGAGACCGTGGTTGCTGAAGCTGCAACTGCTGTTCCTGTGGTTGCCTCAGAGACTCCTGCTGTTCCAGCTACAGGAACTACAGAGACTGAAGCCGAAACGGTCTCTGCTCCTTCGACTGACCCTGCCCCAGTGACTGCCGCTGAACCTGCTTCTGCTCCTGGTGTAGCTCCTGTTGCAGAGTCAGAACCTCAAGCTATTGCGCCTACTTCTGAGGTGGCTGCCTCCGAATCAGGCTCTACTGTCACTACATCAGATGCCGCTCCTGTGCCTGAAGTTGTTGCTTCTACAGTCGAGCCTGCCGCACAGCAATCTGCAGAGCCTGCTCCGTCAGAGTCTTCTGCTGACACAGAAATGAAGGATGCCTAACTCTAGAGTTGGATATAAGGCCGTATTTATTGTACAATATTGAATCATTTTTATATGCGATACTACTACTCCTCTAGTTTCTATTCCATTCATGCTTCCTCCTCCTTTGTCTCAGTCTCAACATCAGGTTTGATTTTGATAAATGACAGCCCACATTTGGCTTTCCTCGCAGCTTTTGCCAGACTCTGCTGCTCAACGTCTGTCCATTGCACAGTCAGCTGGTCCCATTTCTTGACTTTGAACTCTTCTTGAAAGGCTTTCTTCTGTTGTCGAAGACGAAGCATTTCCAAAGGATCGCCGGATCCGGAGAAAATGATTAGTGCCGTCCTTTTAGGCATAGCATCATAAATCACTTGCAGGCGATGGTTAAGCTGTTGCAAAGTGTCATTCAGGCTCTCAGAATATGTAGTTGGATCTGTAGAGTCGAACTTTTCTGTAGCATCATTTTCCATAGTGTCTCTCCCCTGTTCTTCTTTCTTTTCCTCCATTTCCTCCTTTTCCTCCGTTTCATCCTTTTCCTTTTCCTTTTCCTCCTTTTCCTTTTCCTCCTTTTCCACATCCTTCTCTTCGTACTTCCTTTCATCCTTCTTTTTATTGTTGTCTGCTTCCCTCTCACCCTTCTTCCCCTTTCTATTCCATCCAAGTTCGTATTCTAGACTCTTGAATCGGCCCCAGCAAAACTCATGGGAATCCATGTTATCAACAAGTCCCTTCAGAATATCAGAGTCAGTCTGACAAGACACTGATGTGGTTGCATTACCTTGGGTCCATTGGGGGTTGCCGAAATCAACCACCACTGCCCTTCTTTGAGTTTTGGGATGGTAGCGTAACTGAGACTTGACAATCTTGCCAATAGTGCTCTCTCCCGTGGTGCCAATTGTTCCGAACTGAGGCCCTCGCTTGAGCTTCTCCTTAACTAACTCAATACAGGTTCGGGCGTCTTCAGACGAATCATGGCCAGCTGCACCATTCTGGATGGACTTGTTGAGGTATTTATTAGCCAACCACTTGAGTGAACATTTGAAAGATGCTCCTCGAGGATGGTCAAATACAACAGATGTATCAATCACCAACGGATGACGAAGCTTCAAAACACCCAAGTCGCTTTCTAGAGAATGGCCCACTAGAATATCCTCAGCCTTAATGAGTTCGCAAAGATCGTTCTGGATATCAGCCAGGGTGGTGGTTACTGGATCCAGCATTTCTTTAGTGATTCCAGACCACTGGGTCAGGTAATCTGTGATTGGCTCATCCGGTTTAACGAGTTTATCGTAGATTGTCTTGCCGTTAAAGTCAACCACTGTAGCTCTGGTTACGACTGGACCAGATACTGTAGCGCACATCTCGCAATCAAGACCATACATGATGTTTCCCTTTTTACTCTTTTTTGATCCAGCTTTTGTCTCTGTCCATCCTTCTTCCAGCGGTGGAGCCTTGCCTGAAACAGCCGGATGCATGGGGTAGTAGTTATCCTTCATGTCGTCATAACTCATGACTAAATCAATGGCTGCCATCGTCTGTGTTTTGAGGCTCCGAATTCTTTCAAGTTCCTTTTTACGACTCTTGGACAATGGAGACAAGGCAAAGGCTGTGAGAGGCGAATGGAGTGTGTCTTGAGTTCCTGGAGCTCTCGTAGGCCACAGCAAATCAAACTTATTGAAAAACGACAACTGTGGAAGAGGTTTAAAAGGCAGCGGGCTAACTTTATCTGTGAGGCCGTTCTTAATGCCAAACATTTCAGGAATCAGTCCTGGGATCATGAGCATAACAATTTTCTCGACTCCTCCTGGATTCTTAATAGACATAAATTTTGGGGCCACAGTGTTATCCGAAGCACATAAATAAAGCACCAAATCACGGAGATGAGATATATTAATTTGGTGATCCACAAACGTAGGTACCACTGTGAGAGTCGGCTCTACCTGCTGTTTCTTCTTCCGTGGCTTCTCCCACTTCTGATTCAAGTCTTCACTCTCAGACTCCTCCCGCTTTCGTTTGAGACTTTGACTGATTTGGCTGTCAAGAGTATCATGGCCGGTCGAATCACTGAGAAATTCAGCTTCTGGGTCTTTTGGGTCAGTCATGTTCAACTATTCGAAGAAAGACCAAGATATGGAAGTTCATGCATGCATGCATCCAAAAATGTTTGATCTTGGGTCACGTGATTGATTTATCAAACGCATTTTCAGTTTAGATACCTGCCATAATCTGACTTATTAATAATAATCTACCTTTAAGTACCAGTTTTATCCTAAAACAATTTACTTCAGTACGTGGATAACCATTTTATATACCCCAGAATCACTTTGTTTACCTAACCTTAATGGATGCCTATATGCGTATGTGCAGCATCAACACTATCAAGTTGTAGCTAACTACTACATTGTTTGCTAGATGGAGAAACAAAACGATATGATGCGGACGCCAACTATTGGCAATGATACCAAGGATTACCATCATTCTCATCTCCGCAGCGCGAAACCTCCTCTACTTGCTGGCTTTCGAAAAAAGCTGAGCCAGAGTCCTCGATCATCTACTCTGGCTATCTCGCCAGCGATCCACCAATACAACTCTCATGGCTTTGATACAGATACCAGTTTTGACTCTCCAATTGGTGGTTCGAAAATTGGTGGAGACTCATTGTTCATGTCCCCGGATAGAGACTCCAAAAATGGCCACTCCAATTCAAGCTCAAAGGATCCAAGCAAGCAGAACATCTCTCAAGCTGAACGGTTAAGACTATGGAGACATGACGCATATTTACAACATCATTACAAAACAGCTGAGTTCATTGGTGACAAAGTTCTGAGTCTCACCAAGGACCCGAATGATGCCTTCTGGCTGGCACAGGTACATTATTCCACTGGACAGTACGCCAGAGCACGGCAACTATTGTCAGACGATCAACTAACTGAAAGTGTATCTTGTAGGTACCTGGCTGCTTTGTGCCTCACCAAGATGGAACGTTGGGAAGAGGCACTTCAACTGGTAGGGGATTCCAACCCGTTTACTTCCAGTGTGTTTCACAATGTCAAGAGCCAGGATCATGGAATCAAGTTGGAGGCATCCATGTGTTACCTTCGAGGCCAAATATACTCCAATCAAAATTGTTTCGATAAAGCTCGAGACTGCTACCGGGAGGCCGTCTTAGTGGACCCAAAATGCTTTGAGGCGTTTGATGAGCTGATATCTAACCATTTATTGTCCCCCGAGGAAGAGTGGGATTTACTTACTAACCTGCAGTTCAATGAGCTTGATGATAACGCAGACTTTGTCAAATCGCTTTACACCATCAGACTAAGCAAATACCTGCATTCAGACAAGATCAGCGATGCCGAGGCGCTTCTTGCCGAAGACTACTCACTCGACACAAATGGCGACATACTGCAAAGCCGAGCAGATCTTCTGTTTTTGCAATGTGCGTTTTCTGAATGCATGACCGTTTGTGAGAAGATCATGACGCTGGACGCCTATAAACTGGCTGCTTTACCAAATTACGTGGCATGTTTGCATGAATTGGGTGGCAAAAACAAACTATTCTTGGTCGCCCATCAAATGGCCGATCAGCATCCCAATGAGCCTGTCACCTGGCTTGCTGTGGCCATGTATTATCTCTCAACCAATCGCATTTCTCTCGCTAGAAGATACTTTTCTAAGGCCTCTATGATGTCCCCCAACTTTGTTCAAGCGTGGATTGGCTTTGCACATACCTTTGCGATTGAAGGGGAACACGAGCAAGCCATCAGTGCGTATTCCACGGCGGCTCGTTTGTTTCTGGGCTCGCATTTGCCTTCTCTTTATCTTGGTATGCAACATCTTCATCTCAACAACTATAATTTGGCGGAGGAATATCTGGAGTCTTCGTTTAACATTTGTAAAACAGATCCACTACTTCTGAACGAAATTGGTGTGACCCACTACCATAAGTCAAACTTTGCCAGGGCAGAGGCCTTCTTCTTAGATGCTCTAAAAGCTTCAGAGGTGATCAAGAGCGAGCCCCAAGCGTGGCTATCGATTCACGCGAATCTCGGTCATGTTTACAGACGTACTCGGCAGTTTACCAAAAGCTTGGAGCATTTCGAGGATGTCCTCTGCTCTAACCCTATGGATCACAATGTCCAATCTGCTGTGGGATTGGTATACCTGCAAATGGGCAACATTTCCGATGCGATCAATTGCTTTCACAGGTCTCTCAGCATTGCACCTGCAGACCCCGTTGCAACCGATCTGCTTGGAAGAGCTATGGAAGAAAACGTTAAGGGGGGGATTGATGTGATCGCGCCAAGCAGTGCAGATTTGAATAGCATCAACACTTGCAATATTATTATTCCTAGTGGTCCCCCCAAGCCACTTGTCTTTGCTGACCCAGCTGCTCCTTCGTCTCCTTCTATGTTCTACCATGACGAATCCCACGTTGGAATGGACATGTCAGATTAACCTGCATGCAACTCTACACTACCCAAAAGAAACATAGATATGTAAAATAGGCATTAATGGTATAAATTAAGTAACCAAACGAAAACGGCTTTCCTACTGTTGATCATCCTTGTTGTCCTCAAGAATATTGTGGAAGAAGTTAGTGAGTTTCTCCATCTCGTTTGGATTGAATGGCTGGGTGTTTGGATCCTCTTCTTGGTCTAGACTTCTATCAAACGACCTATCTGCTGCAGACGAAGCTTCTTCTTGTTTCAGAGTGAGCTCACGTTGCTTCAGTTTTCTTGCCACTGATTCAGCACTTTGAATCTGAATTCCTCCAATATTGGCATCTAGAGGTCCAGTGAGCTCTGTCAGATACCCTTGAAGGGGGTCAATCGGTAGTGCTTCTGATGTGATCTTCTTCTTCGACTCCAGCTTAGAGAAATTCTCCTGCAAAACAGCCTGGTAGTCCATAGGCTGTACCTGGTATTCATTGGCTGTATCGTTTTGCTGAGTGGACTCTTCTGTAACAGGGAACTGTGATGTGTATGATAAAAAATCCATGCCGCTGGTATTTGATTGAGTTGACCACTCCTCAGACACTGCCTTGGGTTCAAACGTGTCGCTAATGATCTGGATTTTGGTCCATGAATCCCATCCACTGGGAACAACAGTGACACTTCTATTTGAAGGATCAGCCTCAATTTTGCCGTCCTGCAAAGGGAAGTTGAGCAACAATGGGAACAGTCTTGCAAGTGCATCTAGAGCTGGTTTGTGTTGTGGAACGGTAGCAAACGTTGCTCCGTATTTCAGAAGCACTGTGCGAATATATTGGTGTATGAAATCAAATGTGGTATCGGTGTACAATTTCTCGTTTTCTAGGGTAGTCATGTAGTCAGAATGCATAGCCAGAAACATTAGTGACGAAGGAATTGGTGTATCAAATGTGCCTTCCTCCATATCTTTAATGCGTGCCTGAATACTGGAAATACAAGCCTGTCTATGGGCAAGACTCAGAGGCTCATCTACCACCCTTTGCATAAATTGCACACAACGGAGGATATGAGTGGGCCATCTTTGGGGATCGCGTGCCCATGATCCTACGATCACAAACAATACCTCATCGGCAAATGTGCTCTTCGTGTCATTTCCTTGCTTTTGACTATCTTCTCCATCCAGTAGAAAACCTGTAAGAGCTGATTGTAGAGTCTTGGTTGTGGTGTCTAACAAAATGTCGTTTTCTGGGACAGAGTGAACCTCTAGTCGTACTGTACATTCCCCGGTGTCTTCATCGCTGAAATCGATATATCCGAAGCCCAGAATCCCGTTTTGAAAGTTGTAGCATGAGGTGGAAGATGGAGATGTTTCACGTATACTCTCGAAAATACTTATATGGTCATCAGGTGAGCCACCCAGCAGCACCAATGCCCTTGAATGAGTACCTCTTTCTGCTGTAATACCTTGTAAAAGGCTTTGCCAAATGTTGTCAGCCATTTCCTGTTTCCCAATGTGTGTTGGCGCGTGGTTCGTGTGTTTTCGTGGGAGGATTAAGGTTCGTAGTGGTCTAGATTCACCAAAACCTGAGGACTATAATGACCGCCTATGAATTGCTACATCTGAGTACTTCAGAATGGTTTTTCTGCCTTTGTTATTGAAATGACAGCATTACCCTGAAATCTTATAGTATAGGGTTGCCATGAAACCCTACGTTGACTCATAGGGGGTACAATGTGTGGGTGTGGATACTAGGATGATGCGAACAATGAGAAGCGAAATAAATAGGTCCAATTAAACTTATATAATAAATCCATTCGTTATCATGCATTTGAGTAAACGCGTGAGTTCATTTGAATCTGTATGATCAGGTGAATAGTTTTGATTAGGTGGATAAGACCACCAGGAGAGTCTTTTAAATCATACTGTAGGCCATTAAGAAGACATAAAAAACTAAAATCAGAAAATTCTTCCAATGGCCAGATAGGCATCGTTCAAGAAATGCTATGAGGGCTCAGTTGTAAACGTCAAAAGCAGTGAACCCTAGACTCCTAGGAGTTGGCAGCAACCATGTAGCCATCATCAATCCAACTAGGCGACCAATACTCTGTTTCAACTCCCTGTCCATCTACCCATAATAACCCAGCTCCAGTCATAGTTTCCAATGTGCTTTTACTTCGAGCTGGCTTCCATCCCAGGTTATCACGCAGTAGAGATACAGAAACAAATCCCAGAACATTGCAAGTTTCCAGCACCGTAATTTGGTCGGGGCTCATTTCTCCTGGAACTGACTTGATAAACTGATGATTCCCTACTTTGACAATGCCCAGTCCGTCTCCCAACTTCTTCAGGGTCTTGGTCGCAGTTACTATATCCTCAGAAGACACCTTGATAGCGTTTGCCATACTTCTCGCATTCAAAATATCTCTCACCTCGGTTACCTTGACCATGCCTCCGTTGTCTTCCCTTGTTTGTCTACAGATTTCCACAATCTTAACTGCCAACTCGAAATAAAAGTCCTGGACATCTTTCCCCAGAAAAGAAGCGATCCGACCACCTTTCTTGGAAGACGAATTGGCAAGAGGATCCACCCCAATAGCCGCGCACATCTCTGCAAATTCAGCCCGGAACTTGGCATTGTTTTTTATTTCAGAAGCATGTGCAGAGGCAAAGTGGCTGAGACGTTCCTGAAACTGTGATAGCTGTCTTTTGAGCTCTTCGCGTTGCACCTGGACAAGAGATGTTCCGAGGTCGTTGTACTGCTGAGTCGATAGCTTTTTTGAGTCGAATGCTGCCAATCCTACTTTCCTCATGTTGTCTGGATGTATGATGAGATAAGATTTGAGTGGTTTACGAGACAGTTTTAGTAGTCAAAAACTGAAATGGAACTATCTAATATCCTTGGAGATCAATGGGTATCCAGAAAGCAAAAAAAAAAGCGTTCATCTCCCAGAAAGTCACTTTTTTGGTTTTCACTAACCGCTTTAGTCCCCTCATGGATCTGAATAAGTTGCTTGATTCATCAGAATCCAGTTAAAGTTTCCAGTTAAAGTTCATGCAGGTGTGATGCAAAAAATAAGAGATTGAAATATATTTAAAGGCAGTGTCTTTGTCACTGGAGGGATAAGAAGGAACCCCACAACTTTACAAAAATGGGTTCAGCAGCGAGTGTGCAGGAAAAGGCTAGGGAAATGACCTATTATGAGATCCTACAGGTGGACAAAACGGCCACAGATGCGGAGCTCAAGAAGGCATATAGAAAACAAGCTCTCTTACTACATCCTGATCGAAACCATGGAAACGTGGAGGAAGCGACGGCAAAGTTTGCTGTGGTTCAGGCTGCCTATGATGTTCTGTCAGACTCGCAAGAAAGAGCATGGTATGACAGCCATGGTATGTCTATGGGAGGAGGTTCTTCTGGATCTGGCTGCGGTGGTGTACAAATTTACACTACTACGGAGGATGTCATGAGGTGGTTTGATCCTTTCATGTTTGCAAACGTTGATCCTGAAGCTCCTGAAAACTTTTGGGCTACTGCTTCGACGATTTTCAACCAGTTGGCACAAGAAGAGCGAGAGGCAGCCATGGATGCAGATGTAGACCCTCCCATCTTGCCAGCCTTCGGAAATAGCAACGCAAGTTGGCAGCATGAGACGAAGGTCTTTTACGATAATTGGACCAATTTTTCCACCATTAAGCAGATGGCACACAAGGATATGTATCGAGAGAAAGATGCACCTGACCGTCGAGTGAAACGAGCTATGCAAGGGCATAACAAGAAAGCCCGAGACGCTGCCAAAAAGGAATACAACGATGCTGTGCGTGCTTTTGTTCGGTTCGTTAAGAAACGAGACCCCCGTGTCAAGTTCCAAACCCAACAAGCTAAGGAGGCTTCTCTCAGTGGTGGTAAAACAGCTGCGGAAGCTCAGGCATATCGAGCTCGACTGGCCAATATGGCCAAGAGACAAGAGCAGGAGAAGAAGTATCAAGAACAAGCATGGCAAAAGGTGGTTGAAGATGAGGAAATACCCACAGAAGTGGTTGGAGGTGATGACGACAGCGACGAGGAACAGACTGGTGAAGAGGACGTTATTTGGGAGTGTGTTGTTTGTGATAAAGTGTTCAAGACCGAGCAGATGTTGCTGTCTCATGAGCAATCTCGAAAGCATGCCAAGGCTTTGCATAAGTTGAAACGGGAAATGAGAAAGGAGGGCTTCGATCTTGGTTTGGATGAGCCAGAAGTAGAAGAGGCTGAGAAGGAACCCACACCTCTGAAAACGGAAGAACTGGTGGAAGAGGAAAAAGAGGAGGAAACATATTCTCCGGTTAAGCCTAAGAAACAATTCAATGCATTTGCACTACTTGCTGAAGAAGATGAAGAGTACCAAGAAGATGATGAGGACTCGAGCAGCGAAATTTCGACTCGTGATTCAGTGGAGCCATCAACAGCGAAGAAGGAGGAAGAGGAGGAAGAAGATACCTCGCTAGAAGCTCTATTGGCAAAGCTCAATGGAAGCTCACTTTCTGATAAAGAGGAAGAACTCGATGTCTCCAAGAGCAGCAAGAAAGTGGGCAAAGCTCGAGCCAAGAGAATGAAGAAGAACCAGAATACTGCTGAGTTCGCAAGCACATGTGGAGTCTGCAGAACTGTGTTTGATAGCCGAACCAAGTTGTTTGAACACATTGATAAGAGTGGGCATGCCGTTCCCGTTTCCAATCCTAAGAAAGGAAAGAAAGGTAAGAAGAAATAGGTCATGCATATCATATATATTTAATAGGATTCTACAGTTAAAATAAAAAGTTGTAAATGGAATTGGTTTCCTGGTAATGTATTACCTAATTATATAGTCCCTCCTTTGTTGTTGTCCTTTTTATTTGTTGTAGTCTCCCTCGTTGTAGAGTCCGATGTCCACATCAGCCTTAGGATCCTCAGCACCATACACAGCCAGCTTAGATGCCATGGCGTGATCAGCATCAGCACCCAATTCCTTCAGTCGCTGGTTCTGGCCTCGGATTCGCTCCAGGTACTCAAGATACGAGTCCTCCACGCCAGTGACATACTCACCGTTAAATACACCCACCTCAAAGGCCTTGATATCAGGCAAGATAGCATCAGGAGAGATCATGGTGTCAGTGTCGGGCAGGCAAGCCTCAGTGAGGTCTTCTAGGGTCTGGTAGAAGACATCATCAGCCCCAATTTGCTCGGAAATGTCACTCTCGTCTCGATCGTAAGCCACCAGGGCCTTAGTATCGGCAAGATCAATACCATAGAGATGGTTATGTCGAATAGGAGGAGCGCATGATGCAAAGTAAACCTTCTTGGCACCAGCTTCTCGGGCCATCTGAACAATCTCCTTGGAGGTAGTTCCTCGGACAATGGAATCGTCCACAAGAAGGACAGATCGACCTCTAAACTCAGTGACCATGGGGTTGAGCTTTCGTCGAACGGACGACTTTCGCTCTTGCTGGTTGGGCATAATGAATGTTCGTCCAACGTATCGGTTCTTGATGAAACCCTCTCGGTAAGGGATGTTGAGCTTGACAGCACACTCCAGGGCAGCATGTCTAGAAGTGTCAGGGACTGGGATCACCACGTCAATTTCTTCTAGCATCTTTTCTCGAGACTCGAATCGTGCCATGATGTTGTCAGCAAGTTTATCTCCCATAGCCAGTCGAGATCGGTAGACAGAGACACCGTCCATGACAGAGTCGGGTCGGGCAAAGTACACATACTCGAAGATATCAGGAGTGTAGGCCAGTTGAGGCACCACCTGTCGGAAAATGGGCTCACTGCCATCCTTGGCAATGATGACAGCCTCGCCAGGCTTGACATCCACCCATTCCGTGAATCCAAGGGCCTGCAGAGCCACAGACTCAGAGGAGAACATGTAGTCCTTACCCTGTCCGGTTCTGGAGGGACGGGAGCCAACCACAAGGGGCCGGATGGCATGAGGATCTCTGAAGCCAATCAGACCATAACCGGCAACCATACCGGTACATGCGTAAGCACCTCGGCACTCTCTGTAGACTCCCTTGAGGGCAGTGAAGATATCCTCGGCATTGATTCGGACCTTGTCGTTCTTCTGCAGCTCGGCAGCAAAAATGTTCAACAGCAGCTCAGAGTCTGAGTCAGTGTTGATGTGTCGGTGCACAGACTTGTCAAGGTACTCTCGAAGTTGAGGGGCATTGACAAGGTTACCGTTGTGGGACATCACGAGACCATAAGGAGAATTGACGTAGAAGGGCTGAGCCTCGGAGTTGGCAAAGGAACCAGCAGTGGGGTATCGGAGATGAGCAATACCCATGTTGCCAACGAGACCCTTGACACGAGACTGTGTGAAAACGTCTCGGACCATTCCATTGCCCTTACACTGGTAGAGACGGCCTCGAGGGCCAGAGGTGACGATACCACAGGCGTCCTGGCCTCGGTGCTGGAGGAACATCGTTCCATCCAGGAGCTCGGCGGAGGCAACGCCGTTGTTATCAGCCAGAAGCAGGCCTAGAATTCCACACATGCTATGATTAGTTTTTGGTCTCGGATTCCAGTACAGGAAGTGGGGAAGGGCCCTCAGAGAAAAAAATTAACATCAAATAGATCAGTAGTCTAATGGATAATGAAAGTTTTGAACATCATAGGGTGGTGAAGGTGGTTCATAGTAATACTCACTGCTAGTTTGGCGTTGGTAAATGTTGGTCTGGTGAAACGAGACTATGATCAACATTTTAGGAAGAAAAACTTTACAAATTTCTTCATTATCCGTCTTAAAAAACTTTGAACCTTAATTCCGAAAAGTGAAAAAAACTCTCTTAATGATGAATCCAAAGTAAACCTTGAAGCACCACTATTTAGCATATTGATGGGGTCTAATAAGGTATGTAATAAGGTGCCATTGAGAAATGAAATTTGAAAAAGTTCGCTTATCATGATCATTTGTTCACTGGAGACAAAAGGGCACCACTCCGAACTTCACCTTCCTGCAGGACCATACATCGTAGCAAAAAAAAAATGCATCATAGCGTTTGTAGCTGTGGCTGACTCTTACCAGAATGAGTTGATCCTGGATAAGTATATATTGCGCTTTCCTCCCTTCTGTCTTTATTAGTGGAACATGGCATCCAGTCTTTGTATTATTTCTCTTTTTCCACATTTTGATTGCTCCATATGACCTGAGTCATGGAACCAGATGGTGGGAGAAGAGGCAAAAAAATAGAGATAAAAACCACTGACACAACACACTATTGACAGACCCTGGTTTAAGGATTGTCACTGGGTGCTCCCGTTGGCTTGGCATTTTAGCATCTTAGGAGCTTGAAAGAAAATAAAGAAGGGAAAAAAATGACAGAACATCAAAACTCTTCACTTGATACGGTGGTTATGAGTACTAGCTGCATTGTTCATGTTTGGGCCGTATGGTCGTTTCATTTTCATCCTGTCTCATTCCGTGGCTCCTGAATAAATCATAGACACGATTTTGAAGACCTGTTGAGCACGTATATGCGCCCATGAGGGATCAGACTGATTCTTGTGGCCCATTTCCTCGTTTTGAGAGTCGAGTTAACTGCTTTATCTGTGGCATATCTGCGTGCTGGAACCCCTGACATATCGGATGAGGGTCGAATACATTCTCGTCCTTGCTCTATAGCATCGAGCCGTGTCCCTGGTCGATCTGTCTATGGCACTGTATTTATATATTCTCAGAGGAAAGCGAAAAAAAGTCTTACTGCAGGATGATCCGACGGTAAATCCGCCGGAGTTGTTAAGGTTACTTGGTCTTGGACCCACAAAATTGGGTGACTATGCCACTAAGTCAGCCTATGCATGACAGGAACTTCAGTAGGTCTCCACAACTTGAGGTTACAGAAAGATAGAGTTCAGGAAGTTTGTTGGTTACCAGTTACTTGGGCTTCAAATAATCAAATAAATGAAGAAAAAATAAAAACCTACCAGAGAACATAAAAGTGAGGGAAACGCAGAGATACATAGAGTCATTCCAACTTTAATGCACAAGTTGGACACCTAAGGGCCTAAAAGTTTCCACGTTGCCCCTTAAACTTCGATATTCCTGATATGAAAAGTCTAATCTGGTATCAACATCTCACACCACATACAGCATAGTGAGAGGAAGGAGAATAATGAGAACACCTGATGCCACCATCGTCACAGGAATGGAAGAACAGCCCATCTTGAATGCATCATTCAACCAAGACTCCGCATGCTTCGCTATCTGCCACAATCGTGGCTTCCGGGTTTATGTCACTGACCCTATGGATTTACGCGTACAACGAGAGTTCGATGACGGTGGAATCGGCGTGATTCAGATGCTTCACCGAACCAATTATCTGGCAGTAGTAGGGGGAGGCAGCAACCCCAAGTTCCCACAGAATAAACTGGTGATCTGGGATGACCTCAAATCTAAACCTGCACTGTCCTTGGAGTTTCTATCTCCAGTTCTTAATGTGTTATTGAGCAGAACTAAGATTGTCGTGGTGCTCCATAACAAAGTCCATGTTTACGCATTTTCGTCTCCACCATCGCGAATTTCTACCACCGACACTGCGGACAACCCCCATGGAATTGCTGCGTTTGCTGGAGACATTGTTGTCTTCCCCTCCCGCACGCCAGGCCAGATTCAGGTAGTAGATCTTAGCCAGGAGGGTCAAGCTCGAAATCTCGTGTCAATCATTAGAGCTCACAAATCACCAATCAGATGCGTAGCTCTCTCAGCCGATGGATCTATTGTGGCCAGCTGCTCAGAGAATGGAACACTCGTGAGGTTGCACTCAACATCTAACACGGCATTGCTTCATGAGTTTAGAAGAGGTTTAGACCGTGCGATAGTTTACAACATGGCGTTTTCACCCAGCGGAGCACGGCTTGCTGTCCTGTCAGATAAGAACACCATGCATGTCTTTGACACCAGCGCGTCTTCCGCAGTCACGGGAGGAAACCGGCGTCATCTATTGGGTAAGGTCCCTCTACTGCCTTCCTACTTCTCTGGTGAATGGTCGTTTGTTTCTGCTCGTGTGCAGGGTCAGCATGGGGTATTGGGATGGTCTTCTGATACGTCTATTGTCGTGGTTTGGATCTCGGAGGCAAGGTGGGAGAAATACGTGATTGTGGAGAAAAAACCAATGGATCAGACAAACAAAGATCAACCCGGCTGCGAGCTTGTCCGTGAAGCTTGGAGGGCTTTCAAGGACATGTAGTCTGTACAGTATATGGAGGATATTTATATTGCATTTTTTTGACAGCAACATGATGGATATTGATGAAAATAGGTCAACTAATTAATTAATACATACTAACGTCTAGATCTTGGAGGAGCTATCATCACCGTTCTCAAAATAATGTCTGTGAGAGGGAATAGGCAGTCGCTGGTAACGAGGAGCCTCAGCACCAATCTTTGAGATCTCCTCCACTTCAGCATCGGAAAGAGTGAAATCGAAGATCCTGAGAGCCTCCTTCTGTCTTTCGGTGTTACCGGACGTGGTGAGTGGAATAATACCCTTTTGGGTAACCCACCTAATGAGCACAGATCCAGCCGACACCTTGTGGTTCTGGGCAATCTTGGCTACCACAACATCTAAAGGCTTCTCACCCTCCACCTCGTTGGAGGCTAGAGGAGAGTACCCTTCGACCACTATTCCAAGTTTTTTGCAGAAATCAACAACTCCGGGAGTGGGTTCCTGAAGGAATGGATGGAACTCAATCTGGTTCACATGGGGGGTGATCTTGGCATTTTTCAGAAGCGTCTCAAGCTCAGCAGGAGAGAAGTTAGAAACTCCAATGGCCTTGGCAAGACCCTCTTCATAAAGCTGCTCAAGTGTTCTCCAGGCCCTTTCCAGATCGTAAGGAATATCCTCGTTAGGTGGTGCATGAAGAAGGAAAAGATCAAAGTATGATGTCTGGAGTGTCATCAATTGGTTTTTGATGGATTCCAATGGGTCATCACTAAGAAGACCAAAAAGCGACTTGGAGGTGAGGAAAATGTCTTCTCTAGGAACTCCACTCTCCTTAATAGCCTCGCCAATCTGCTTTTCTGTACCGTAAAACTCAGCAGTATCAATGTGGTGATGACCAACATTGATTGCGCTAACCACTGCATCTATCAGGGCACGTTCCTCCTTTTCACCTGGGGGTAGTTTCCATTTAGTTCCTGATCCGAATCCAAGGGCAGGGATTTCCAATCCGTTCGGTAATTTCACTTTCGGTACAGCCATTGTTTTTGTCGATTTCGTTTTAAACTATGTGGGAATCAACCAGCTGGGGGATCCAGCTATATATCGAGAGATCTCATCAACTCACGTCTCACCTACATATCGAAACCTTAATTTTGAATGATACAGGGTTTCAAGAAACGAGTGTTGATGCCAGCCGAGGAATGGAGGAAATAGAAAATTGAACAATGACAATTCCAGTTAGACAGAAAACAAGTTTGGTTCAGAGAGGTTGTTTTCTCCTCCACAAAGCGGTATGCCGCAATTTATACTATACAGCTTGATTACTCATTATGCATGATAAGGAGCTGCTGGGAATCTATTTCAACCTTGATGAAGTGGGGATAGTCAACATGTATAATAATTCAACCCCAGGTTGGTTTAAAATAACTCTCAAAAATTTCTTTGCTACGAACATGATGCTCTTTATTTTCTCAGCATAGGATGGGTGAGATTATGCTAGTATTCGCCTCAATAGTCAAACTGGGTGGATCATAAAGCGGTTGGATTTTCAAAGTGGTTTAACCAACATAGTTGATATTCTTGGCTGCCTTTTACAATTCATTCTATTTTTACTCCTTTTTTTGTTTTTATTTATTTATTCTTTTTTCTTCCTTCCTTTACTTGATGCGTCGCTTCTTCACTTCTTTTCATTTCTTCGTTGTCACTTGTACTTCATTTTGCTGTGACAGTAACCCCGCAACTGAAACACATATACGGACTACGAGAGCAGTTTTAAAGTCCAGGCTTATTTTGTAACGCACATGAGAGCGTCTTAATAGAGTTTCTTATTTTCAATTTTGCTAAACAACATGAATCCTGTTACACTCCCATGAAACGCTAGTAGCTCAATTATATGACAAATCAATAGGTCCTACAGTTTCGGCTACACATTTAACTTTTTGAGAAAACGTGCATGGGACCACAGATATGGGGCCAAGATAGTAAACATAGGGTTAGGGCAACAACTTTGTTCTTGGAAATTTGAAGTTAATTTGAGGTCAACTAGAAACCAGTTAAGAAAATCCAGGTTGGTCAAGAAGGTGAGTACAACCCAGAGATACTTGAGGATACCTCGTGAACAGAGAACCATACTGTTTATGTACTAGACCAGGATAAAATAAAACCAGCTTGATGATATCTTATCTTCGACTGTTTCACTGGTTTATCGCCATCGTAACGCGTCCGCAACCATACTAACTGTTTAGACCTGAAGACTCTGTGTCTGTGGCCACCAACACCATATTTTACACAACCATGAATGAATCTGTGTCCACTCCGCTGGTCAAGAAGGAGGACAGTTTTGGTCTGGATAACGATGCCACCGTGCTTCGCCGCCCATCCATGAACTCGACTTTCCCCCAAATCTCGCCCCCAGCAATGATGGCGCTCTCCTCTCAACATGGAACACATGAACTCGACTTCCCCAATATACAACCAAAGCGTGAAAGTCCTGACACAAACACCAACGATGGTGGAGATGTAAAAACCGAAGAACCACTACCGCCTCTGATGGATGAGATGGAATCAGGTGATGAGGATTCCTCGAGAGTTTCTGCGTATGCCAGATTGGATTTTGAGTCCTTCACTTTCTATGTTCAGACTCTCCAAGTAGTGCTTGGGCGACGAGTAGAGAGCTCGTCCAGCATGGTGGATGTTCATCTGGGAGACACCAAGGCGATTTCACGAAAGCATGCCAAGATCTTCTACAACTTTGGTACTCAAAGATTTGAACTCAGTGTTCTTGGGCGGAATGGTGCTTTTGTTGACGATGTGTTTGTGGAAACCGGATCTACCGTCCCACTCAAGGATGGCACTAAGGTCCAAGTTGGCACTATTCCGTTTTCGTTTGTTCTCCCTAGTCTCCCTGACCCCACTCAGGGCTCTCCTACTCCACTTAACCCAGCTGATGCTCTTTCCATGCAAACCAACAACATTCGTGTTCTAAGCCGACAAGGGTCTCCAGCAGTTACCTCCCCACGCAAAAAGTCAACTGGTAGCAATAGTAAGCAATCATCAAAATCGGTCACAGGTAGCCCAGGTACTCCGGGATTGAGCACCCTCGACTACACACTTAACCCCGAGGTGCCAGGTGTTGGAGGTACTTCGTCATCAGTCAACCTATTTGACGAGGAAAACAGCAAGTACGCCGAAAATTTGGATACCAAGTATGACTCTGAAAAATACAACGACAAGTACGATCTGCAGCTGGATGACATGGATCTTGACGATGCTGTGGACGCGTCACTTAGTGACCTTCAACCAGTTTATTCTACAGGGTCCAGCTACAATACCATGTCACAACAGCAACAACATCAACAACAGTCTCATGTTCAACAACAACCCCATATGCAACCTGGAAATATGTTTCAGCAACAGCTGCATCAACAGCAACCACAAAAGCCAGCACCCAAACCACGAAAACAGCCGAAACGAGAATACCAGCTTCATGAAATTCCTGAGGAGTATCGTACAAAGCCAAACTTTTCTTTTTCACATCTTATTGCCACCGCCTTAGAACGGGCTCCCGATACAGGGGTTTCGCTGGCCGAGATTTACAGGTCTATCCAGGAAATCTTCCCCTACTACAAGTACTGTCCTCATGGCTGGCAAAACTCAGTCCGTCACAATCTGTCATCTTCTAAGACGTTTCGCAAAGTATCGAAAGAGGGAAAGGGCTGGCTATGGGGTATCGACCGGGAGTGGTGTGCTGAAAGGGATCGTCAGAAACGGAAATCGAACTTGTCAAAAAACAGGTCGATGCGTTCTGACTCACATATCCCTGGTAGTACACCAAATCCGGCATTCTCCAATTTTTCTGTCAACAGTTTCGACAGTGGAGAGGTGAAGATGTATTCGCCTGCGACAAACACGTATGGAACTCAGATTGATCTTAGCACTAACACCACTTCTAGCCATGGTGGCCAAACTATGAGTTTTGACCAAAACAAAAGCGAAAGTGGTGTCAATGTTATTGATTTTAGTAGTGCTAACTTTACACTTGACAGTAATGCTGGTGCATCATCATCTTCTAGCACCTCCTCTTATCCCAGAGGAGGTCAGGAAATTAAATTCATGCCTGGAACAGGCCCTAACGGTGTCATTGATTTCTCTAATCAACCTAAGGCCCGACAAAAGACAATCGCTGAAATGGCTCAAGAAATCCAATTGCAGAACTCGGGCTCTCAACAACGAATGTACCAGTCACCATACCAGCCCCAAGGAACCACAGTCCAGACACGGCAGTCTGGTTCATCTACTGTACAAGGTCGAGCACAGGCTGGGTCGTCTTCAACGGGTAAGGTCGCTGCTCCAAAGCTTGGAAAGGATGCCATGAAGATTCTGGCACTTTTACAGCAGAAGATATCCCAGCAACTTCAGCAGCAACTTGGCGGCAAAGCTCCCAGTTCTGCATTAATCACTAACGCATTGGCTATTGCAATCGCTCAAGCTACTAAGAAAAATCCCAGTGGTGGAGTCAACGCCTTGCAATCCCTTCTTAATGGTAACAACACTCAACAGCTGAATCAAATTGTAATGGCTGCTTACAATGCTGTCAAATCTAAACAGGATGCTCAGAACAAGAATCAAAACCAGAATCAAAATCAAAGTCAAAATCAAAACCAGAATCAAAATCAAAACCAAAACCAAAACCAAAACCAAGGTCAAGGTCAAGGTCAAGGTCAAGGTCAAGGTCAAGGTCAAGGTCAAGGTCAAGGTCAAGGTCAAGGTCAAGGTCAAGGTCAAGGTCAAGGTCAAGGTCAAGGTCAAGGTCAAGGTCAAGGCCAGAACAGACCACCTCAACAAGAAAGCCCTTTGCAGTCGACATTGCAAATCAAGCAAGAACGGCCAATGCAGACTCAATCAGATGGACCGCCAGCAGTCTCAGGAACAACAACCGTGCCTAGTGCTTCTCCCTCTACTGCTGTTCAAATGAGCCAGTCACCACCTCCTTTAACGACTACTACTTCTGCTAGTTCGCAACCTCGACCGTCTGCGCCTGTGTCAGCAGATGCCCCTAGAGCCACACTACCCCCCACAGCACCTAAGTCCATGCCTGCATCTTCTGCATCTTCGTCCACTCCTGCCGCCAAACCCTCTGGTGGGCTGACATCGCTCAGTAACTCTGACACCACCATTGCACAGGTTTTGGAGCAAGCCAGTAAGATCTCCAATCCGTCACCAGCTGTTCAAGCAGCTCTCAAGCAGCTTCGAGCTCATGCTGAAAAGTACGGAGCAGATATTCCTATTGGGTCACTGGGAAAGCTTCCAAAGCCTGGTGAGAACAAGAGAAAGGCAGAAGACGCTCCTTCTCAACAGCAGCCCGTGAAGAAGGCTCTCAATTAAAGTGGAGTTGTATCATAAACTATATTTATTGATAATGTAATTACTTTTTCTACAAAAAGGAGAAATCCACAATATCTGTTATATTCATGCTTACAATTATATCCTTCATTCCATCTATTCCTCGTCCTTGAGCTTGGTAACAATGTTGTTGAAAGATCCCTCCTTCTCTTTGGCGTCCCAGATTTCGGTTCCACAGTTGTAGTTGCCATGGTAAATCCATCCCTCCTCAGTGACATGATACAGGTTGACAGAACCACCAGAAAAGGCATCTCTATGTGTAGCAGCAAGAATAGATCGTTTTCCAAGAGCCAGCGCGTCCTCGACGGACAGATTCCAGTTGTATGTTGCGTCCAATACTCCATAGGCGAAAGTCTGACCAGAACCAACACAGAACAGGTCTCCCTTGAGTCTGGTACCATCGGAATCAACATAGTAAATAGTGGGTCCTTCTCGAGCTGTGTATCCACAAACCATTGTACCCATTGATAATCCCATGCCCTTGTATGAATATACAAGGTTAGCAAGAATCTTAGAGGCTGCTGCAACTGAGATTCGCTGCTTTTCTCGCAGTTCGTAGAGTCGGCATTGTCCACCAAGCCAGGTCTCCCAGTATTGACAGTCGGCAGCACCTCCAGCCATGGTTCCCAGCAAAAAGGGATTGATTCTAATCACCTTATTGACGGACTGAGAGGCGACCCAGTTTCCAGCAGTGGCTCGCGAATCAACCGCCACAACGATACCTCCCTGAAATCTAAAAGCTAGAGTGGTAGTTCCGTGTGCGATTTTGATCTTACAATCGGGGTTAGAGGCGTCGTCAGTGTGGGCTCTAAGGAAAGCAGTGGGTTGCGAGATGGGAGGAACAGCCAACGATGGGGTGAGTTGTCGTTGCATGATGGCACGGACCTCCTCCTCGTGCTGAGCTTCCATTGCGCCCATTGGCCCAGTTCCAACAAACGAATCCGCGATTGCTTGCATTATTGATAGTTGTGAGTTTGAGAACGTAACTGTGGTTCAGAGTGGTGATAGTGGCGAGTATTGAACTTTAATTCTTGTTGAGACAATAAATCAACCCAAACTGGTAGTACCAACAGAATGTAATTGAGAGATTTAACGAAATTCATGAGTAATTTTTATTTTCATACAACGTTTTCAGTTCAGCCATTTCATTTCCCTATTCAGTAATTCAATTGCGGACACCACTGTTACAGTGTTCAAACAAGAGAGGTAAAACAGAAGCTATAAATTGGTGAAGAAGGCGATTAATAGTGTGAAATAATAACATGAGTCCCCTTCAACAGTTAAACTGAACTCTGTACCGAGAATCGTATTCGCCTTCGCCAATTTCTTCATAGGCAATTTTCGCCAACTAACAAATGCGTCACCTTATCCGTAGAAAACAGAAGAGGTCAGAATAATAACTACATTCTCTTTAACGCAGGCGAACACCCTTCTACATTGATACGATTATTTGCTACTCAATTAGTTGTGTCGTATAATTTTCTTCAAATCATTGAAGTATTGGGTTTGCTTTGTATTTCTAGTTTATTGAACTGATGTTCATTTTCATTGCCTTATTTTTTTATTTTTTTATTTCAGCCTTTGTAGTGACAGGCTAGTATTTTCACAGATGTGCCAAGATAAGCTACCAGGTATTGTTTGTCTGATGGAAGTTTCTCAACCCCACAATCATGTTCTTCCTAACCTTATCTTACACTAATCCAACAAAGAGCCGAGAACCGAGAAAATTATGAGTGGACGTAGCAATGATCCTACAGACCTGAAAGAGGGGGAATTGCTCAAAGACACTATAAGATACGACGACCCTGTCATCACAAAGTCATTAGAGGTCCACAAGAATTTCTGCAAGGAGGTCTATGATGATGGGTGTGTGTTCTGCAACATTTCTGGAGACCCTTCTAATGGATTCAAGACTGTAGATTCCCCAGATTCCCCGCTTATTTTTTCTTCTAACCATCTTGTGGCTTTCCTCGACATCATGCCTCTCATGTCTTCAACCTGCCACATTCTTCTAGTGCCGAGAGCTCACATAAAAACTCTTGACTTGCTGGGCGATCCCACATTCCCACAGGGATGCTTGCAAAGTGAAGGAGCAACGGCATTACTTAAGAAGAACAAGTTTGGAAGTACGAAGGCAGATATTGCTATGGCGCTAGGCCTGGCTATTCCTATCTTAGGTCGAGCAATGTTGGATGTCATGGGCTGTACCGATTTTAATGTGGTGCAGAACAATGGCCATGGCGCTGGACAAGTTGTTGATCATGTGCACTTCCATATCATTGCTCGAAGACCACTCACAGCCAAAGACGCTGACCAAGATGACCTCATGCAGGCTGTAAAAGGCGTTACCAGTCATCTCAAAGGTGAGAAATCGCCTTTCGATGGCATGGACGCTCTTCCTATGAGAGCCCGTCTAGGGTACACATCTCAAGTCTTTGGCCGAAACTTCCGTTCAGATCTTCACCACGAATGGGCAGCCAAAACAATTCCGAAACTGAGAACAAAGATCTCCACTCTTTTGGCACATGCTGCTTCCACACAGGGATTTGACATTTCCGCCAAGTTGTAACCGTGCCATATTATAAACATTATTATAGAGGTAACCATTTTACAGTGTAACATTTTCACTTTGCAACAGTACAACTCGTCTATAGTAGATGATTCATTAAACACATGCATGCAGTTAGATAAATAGGTTAGTTTCGTAAGAATTTACACCATTCTTAATCTGTTCTTGAACACCCAAGGCCCATTCTCGAGCTATGATAGATACCTTGAGAAACTTTTTGGTGGCGTACTTTTTGAAGAAGGCTTCATGCTGCACTGGCTCAATCAAAAACTGGAAGATCTTACGACAAACTGGAGCAATGTCTTTCTGAGTGTAGCCTCCTGAGTAGTAAACCAAGTTGTTGGTCCATTGGGGGCGGCCCAATATGATTCGGCTAACATGCATGGCAGCAGCGGCAACCAGTGAATGCTTGTGTTCCATAAACGAGTGTTCCACAAGAGCGATCTCACACAAGTATTTACCAAACGTACGCGATTGAAGATCAAAGTCATCAGCCTTGGAGATTCGCCGAAGGAAGTTCATGGGGTTGGGGTATGAAAGATTGAATTGCAACACCTGCAGGATGAACCGCTCTGCTCGGAGAATCTCGTCTTCGGGATAAGAGCCATCCACGACGTAGACAAAATTGCTAAGAGCAGGAGTGAACACCTCCTCGTATTTCGTGGCCAAAAGCAGAGATGTGATTCCTACCAGCTGAACCTTGTTGAGAGCCACCACCCGACGAGACATGAACCTGTCGACAATGTTAACAGCCAGGAACAGAGTTTCAGGCAAGAGACGAAACTTCTGGTGTACCTCCACGAGCCAGTCAACGAGGACTGCCCTTGTGTTCCATGTCAGAGACTTCTGGTCTTCAATATAGCGGGGATTGGGTTGGTATTGGTCTTCCAGATCATACAAATGCGTAAAAATCTCATCAACATATTCTCCTGCTGCCATGGGATCATCCAGATCCTCTGCGTCAAGGTCATCATGCTCAACATCAACACCACTAGCACCGGTGGCTAGTACCTGAATCAGCGGACGACGGATGACTGCCTGCAGCTCGGATTCAACTGTTGGGGCAGCTTTAATCTCTTCTTGTTTGTGTTTCTTTGTCAATGGACCCTCTTCTCGGTAGGCAAATGTTTCCATAGACTGATGATGCTTTCCTCCACGCACTGCCAAACGAGGCAGCTCCATGTCCTTGGAGTCTCCCGATGGCCGCTTTCGAGGAACAGGAGGTAGCTCTGCATGCTCAGGGCGCTCTGACCTGCTCTGGAATACAGGAATGCTAAAATCGGAGGATTTAGATTGAAGCGAGGCCCGGTGTGGTCGCATGTATGGGTTGGAGATTGATGATGCTCGAATTGTGTTGTTGGATGATTGCTGTTGAGTTGTGGTTGAGGATGACAGACGTCTTGTTCGAGTCAGACCAGTCATAGAGGCAGAGAAAGATGGCTTGGTAGCAGGTCTGCTAGATGCGGCACCATTTGTAGTCTTGGACATGAGTACCCGTCGGGTCTGGGTGGTGTTAGTGTGTTTGAAGGCATTGGTGGTCGAGCCTACGTTGCTGAGGTCGTTAAGAACTGGACGACAAGACACATTTTCAATGATGCTCGAATCCATGGAGCCTGATGGTTCAGCAGTCTTAGAGCGGGTAAGGCGCGTAGAGGGAATGTTCTCGTCGCGGGAACCCGTCATTCTGTTTCGCTGAGTCTAAGTGTTAGTAGAAACGCGTGCGTGGATATGAAGATTGAGAAATTGTCCCAAACCCAACTTAATGACACTGACACATAGTAAACTTTATTTCACCAGCTCATTATTTTGATCCCTGATGAAACTGAAAAGGGGAAATGAGACTAAAGTGTGCCCATAATCAGGTCAAGAGCGACTGTTGGAGTCGGGATAAAGGGATACTCTGATGGCTTTTTTTTTTTTCTTTAGTGTTTTTTTTTTTCAGAAAGAGATACTCACTTGATAATTCATGATAGTCGGTTCACAATGGATGGCCGTGTCGAACTGCTTATATTAAATTTTTGAATTCGTTGAAGGCAAAAAAATAATGCTGCAATGGTAGCGTTATTCAATAAAATCGGGCTGGTTGATTTGGGTATGGTGGGACGCGACGTACAGCACTCAGGCAAGGAGGTATTTGGGACGTGACGTAATAATTTAATTGGGAGCGCGATGAAACTCTTAATAAAGTTTGATTTGCAGGTCCAGTTGGGAGTCTTGCGAAGCGAAGTAGAGGAAAACTAAGTTTTGAGAAAAGTTGGGAGTTGCCTAATTAGGAAATTAGACGCAAACGAAGCAGATCTGTGTTAGTAGGACACAAGAAATAGAGCTGGCTTTGAGTAATCAATGGATGATTTAGAACTGATAGAAGACTTCAGCACTGTGTCATCGATTACTTAAACCAAGTGTCGTTTAAGGCTTTCCATTTTGTGCTCTATTCCTGTGATCGAAGCATTTACTGTGATATCCAGAGGAAGTCACCAACAATGTCTGATTGCACTTGTAAAGTAGAGTCAAGGGTCCAGTGATATATATGGAGGAATACTCACTCAGTCCAGCTGTTATCTTTGTAGCAAATCAATTTGTAATAATTTGCGTCGTTTGTTGATGAAGGGATATCAAATGATGGGACACAGAACTAAACTAGTTTGTGTCGAGTGACAGGGAACAGGTGTGGTCGTTGTCGTAGCTGAGAAGCCGATTGTGAGCTAGTGTTGTTACTGAGACAAGATTGCTCTGGAAAAATAGTAACTGAAAAAAAAGCTGAGTGGATGTAAGAAGAGGAAATGGGCTCCATAAATGCACTTTATCTATATGGGATCAAACTGTTAATTGAATTTTGAGTTTCATGTTTATGAAGCTCCCAATGAGGTTACTCGGCTGTATACAGTGTCTTTGAGTTTATTTAAAGGGACTAAGCAAAGCTTTGTGGAAGAGCCTCACTATGAGATCACGTCTTGGGGTTTTGGTTAGCTTAGTTACGGCTCAATAGGGGAGTACCTTGGTGTTAAACAGATTTCAACTAGTTTCATTTCTATTCTGACTAGATTGGCAGCATAATAGATTGTCTTGCAAAGCAATGGATGTATGCATTCAAGACTATTGGTTGTCTATTAGTATTCCCAATAAGGAAATCAGGTGGTGTTGGTCTGTACGATGTATAAGTTTACAACGTAATGGCTGTGCAACACTGTATTCATTAGTAGATGAGTGATTCGGTATCTCGAGCTAATTAAGTACCAATTCAATCATGACTCATTCAAAAAAAATAAAGTGTCTATCATTGTAACTAATGGGTACGGGTTCTAAACAGAATCGGTGAACTTCTTCGTGACAATTGATGTCAACGCATTGTCTTGGGCTGTATAAATTGTTCCTGTCTCACAGCGCACTCGTGCAGAGTATATGCAAAGATCCGATGTCTACTTTCCAGAAGCTGAAACACACGACAGAAGACTGTATAGGTGAGAAAAAATGAATCGTTTGTATCATCTTTCGAATCGACCTTCACTTTGATACAACTGTGCTTTCATTCTTAGCTAGTTTTCATGACAGGCGCTCTTCCAATGACTTTTCTTTCAGTATATTTGGTGTAAGTGAATTCAGCTGTGACTTTCAGCAATCACTACATACTTGATGCCTATGTCATCCAAGTTTACATAACAATCATTACCTATATCCGTGTGAAGTAAGAACAGCTCAACTGATTGTTCCCAATGAGCGCGCCTCTGTTTTCACCATATTTACGTCTTTCGTGAGCCACTGTGTCCACTAGAGTTTCCAAAATCCAGGGTTCGCTTGACTTGGCTATCGTTCTTCTGTTTCTTGAACGAAAACTCTGCCAATAAGGAGATGTGATCTGATGGATAGTGCACTGTGGGGAAGCCGACCATATTGCTGCTGTAATCAGGATCAATACCTCCGAGCAATCCTCGTACAGAAAGGGCATTAGAAGAATACCAGATATAGTCAATGACATCAACAAAGTTGGGAGTGTAGTTAGTAAATGCCAACTCCCCAATGTTGGAGTATGCCGATTTGATAGTGAAGCCATGGGTCATTCCTTCGTCTGTGAATTTACCATAAGCTCGGCCAGCCATATCCTTGTGGTTGTTGACGTTTCCTTGAGAAAACAGGGAGTAGACACCGGAGTCTGTGGTTGAGTTGAAGTCTCCACAAATCACTAAAGGCAGTTTCTTTCCAGACTCATATTTGACACTAGGGTGATCCCGGGATCCGGCACTGCCGCCCACACGATTACTATCTTTTGCCACACGGTCAGCAAATTTCTCGACCTCGTCAAGCAGAAGGGCCACTTGAATGAGTTTCACATCGTTGAAGGCAGGGTCCCAATGTAAATGTGTGTTAGTGACAATAATCTTTTGACCAGTGTTCACGTGTTCTAGTAGCGCTATTAGAGCCACATTATCCTTATTGAGAACCCGATTGTAAGTGTCCGCTGTCTTTTTGAAGTCATTGTTTTTCAATGCCAGCGAAGAGAAATCTAATGATAGTTTCTCGATCAAACTGAAAGACTTGGTTTTGTAAAAAATTGCACACCCATCTACCCGCTTGACATCCTTTTCTTTGGACATTGTTCGTGCTCGCGTCTTAGGGTGGTATAACCCAGCATATCCCAATTGGTGCAGCTTGGGCGACCAAAACTCCTCAAAAGATGCACCATCTACTTCCTGGAAACACAGAATATCGCTATCGTAGCCAACCACTTCATTGAGAAGTGTCTCAGAACGATGCTTCCATCCAAGCGCCCAAAGAGGGGTATAGCCGTGCATCTGAACCGTGGTGTATTTGTCACAAAGTGTGTTGTATGACATAACTGTGAATGTATCAGACGATACAGACGAACTTGCTGTAGCACTGGATCCTCCTGTAGTAGTTGATGAAACTCCCTCTCCTGGAACTGATGAGTCATTTGAGTGTGCTGCTGGTAATACGCCGCGACCTCCAGCCTCTTCCAACACTATCCACTCTCGAGGTTTTGGTGCTGCGGGCATGGGGGCTGTTTCTCTCAGTTCTGCCACCAGCTCCTTAGTACCCCCCTGTGCAAGCTTTTCTTTGATTGAATGAGTGATAGGGTTGCCTTCCAGTCCAATCACCTCTAGCTGGTAAAGTTGTCCGATCTGATGTGGTAGCGTCGATAAGTAATTATCAAAAGCAAACAAGTATCTAAGATTGTGAAGCATTCCAATCTCTGGTGGCAGTTGTGTCAGCATATTCGAACTGACGTCTAGAACACGAAGCTGACGAAGACGCCGGATTGCTGGAGGAAGGCTGGTCAGCTTGTTGTGATTGATGTATAGTTTGAGCAAAAACTCGTAGCTGCGGAAGAGCGGTGGGGAGAGGCACATAAGCCCTTGGCCTGACATATCCATATCTGCCCAGTACTGACGCTTTTCCTGTTGCATCAGCGTCATCTGGCGTTCCTCCTCTAGTTGATCTTTCTTTTGCTGATTTGTGTACCCTCGTTGCGGTGTGGACACTGCAGCGGCTTGCTGCTGTTCCGCAATGTCTTGTTGAACTGTTTGGATTGCAAGATCTACCAAAGTCAGTTGACTAGGGCCTTGATCCTTATCCACATCTGTCGCGCCTTCTCGGCCATGTTGTTGACGTGAATTAATTGCTGCTGCACGGGCATATCCGTGACTGGTGGGGCCCGTTTGTCGTGATAATTGAGCTAGTTGAATTTGTTTTTGCCAAAACTTCGATCCCATCAGACTGGCCTCAGGGTATGAGGGGCTGTTGTTACCTGCACCACCTGCACCAACCCCGGATGGATTGCTACCACCAGGTTGGTGCAGCTGCTGCAGCAACTGCTGCTGAAATGACGTGTTGTGATTCATCTCGGCGTCGCTGTGGTGATGATACTTTCGATTCGCGTTGATTAGTCCTCCTAGCTGTGTCGACGACTTCGTGATAAAACCAACGCACTGTCTTGGTGTCAGTTTTAATACCCAAAGTCAAATTTTAGCCCATCGTCTTGACATGGTTGTGCGTTCGACTCTGCACGACGGCGGATTGTTTCTACATAATTATAATTAGTGGGAGTACCACCTTGTTAATACATGAGAGGCTATGACTTAGATGAACATTCGTCAGGAAAATTCACTCTGAGGCCTACACATCGGAACGGGCGGGAAATAGATGCGATTTCCGTAAAAAGGAGGAATTCATCACAAATTTACCAAAATATTTTGTCAGTGTCACCGTTTCAGACCTCTTTTTTTGATACTCACTCACCCTGTTTTCAAACTGCCTTCGTTGGGTGTCAGCGTCTTATGAGGGTACAAAGAGAGGGGAATGTGGTAGTCGGATATTGGAATGCTTAGTGCAACATCGATGTAAGTAGCATTTCTTTCTTCTTGTTAATATTAGATCACATCTGTTTGGTTTTTCAAGTTCTCCTGTCTGCGCTGATCTGCTTCCAATGGTTGCGCGTAATATTTCCTATTCATGTTACATGAAATTGGTTTTATGAGAAGAAAACACACAAAAAACAAAAACTTGACACAAAGAAGTCGGTCATTTCTAACCCCCTATAATCATTTCATTTCTAGAAAATAGGAAGCTAAATTTGAGTTACTTGTGTAATCTTGATTTCGTATCTCTTGGAATTTATACTGTAACAATCATACTCATATGTTAAATCGACTTTTAAACTTTTGACCACTCTAGGTTCCGATAGAAGGTTATGGAACCTGCATTCCCAACCCATGAATCGGACACAGGATCCGAATACTATATATCTCAGAAGAGTCGATTATGTACAAGTATCAAATAGGATATTAATCACATAATCTCTCGCGCTCCTGGTATAAACGTATAATACAAGCAGGCAACTTTAAAAGAGATAGACAACCAAAAATCATATCAGATGCTTCTTAGTGCCAACAACCTGAACTTAATGATTACAAACTTTATACTTCTCGGACCTAGAAGGTGCATGAGGCGGACAGTTGATAACTGACCTGTCTGTACCCAGCCTGTAAGAAAACTACTTCAACGAGAATAAAACTTTCGACCACGTACAAGAGAGCATTGTGATAGCCCGAATGTTTCTCTATGTTTGGGTGGCTTCAAATGATCACCCCACCTTTGTCTTCAGGAGAGTTTTCATTGTTCGTGTAATTGGAGTTAGAAGGATGAAACGTGGCATACTCTCTGACAAATCATTCCACTGACCTCAACCTGAAATATGCTAATCTCGGCTAGGCTCGCAAAATAATGCGATGGAGGTCTAGAGGCAATACTCCTTAGTGATCATTACCAGTGTAATCATGCTTTTCGCATGCACTACTACCGCCATGGCGCAACCTGTGGTAACCTCTAAGTTTCAATGTCAAGATCCTCCAGCTCATTTTTTCACAGAATAAGTGTACTAATAGAAGAGGTAAGTGGTAAAAAGAAGAAGAATCCACCACTCTATGTTATAATTTTTATTTTCCGTAACCAACTGGTGTCTTGGCTTTTTCCGTAGTTTTTCCGTTCTGTTCTGACCTAAAACTTACTCAGCAATGAGTTGGTCCAGACCGAACAGATCCTAATTGATGCTTTCAAATCGAAACAAAGTTTTGAACAAAGGACAAGTGATACAGTGTGGTTGTGATGGTTATTTCAAAAACCAGAAAGAAAATGAAATGAAAGAAGATCCATCACACCTCAATTGTCACCATATAAGATGCTGCACCCACCATAAACAAAGAATTGCTACTCGTAAGCCTTTCCACCCGCACATCCCACCTTGCCACTAAAAGTTCGGAGCTCAAATCTCTTCTATAGCCAAATGTTAAACCCATTAAAGTTTAGAACTTTACAGACTTTCTGTTCAGGTCAAATCGCCCCAAAAGCCTGTCTACATAATATATAAAGACCCGTTATATCCCTCTAAAGTCTGACTCGTCCCATAACACAAAACACACAAAACAAAAATGGTCGCCACTGTTCAGCATCCCGCCCCCGACTTCAAGAAGACTGCCGTTATCGACGGCCTTTTCGAGGAGGTTTCTCTCGAGCAGTACAAGGGCAAGTGGGTTGTTCTCGCTTTCATCCCCCTGGCTTTCACCTTCGTCTGCCCCACTGAGATCATTGCCTACTCTGATGCCGTTGCTCAGTTCAAGGAGCGAGACGCTGAGGTCCTCTTCGCCTCCACTGACTCCGAGTACTCCCTCCTCGCCTGGACTAACGTTGCCCGAAAGGATGGTGGTCTTGGCCCCGTCAACATCCCCCTTGTTGCTGACACCAACCACTCCCTCTCCAAGGATTACGGTGTCCTCATCCCTGATGCCGGTATTGCTCTCCGAGGTATCTTCATCATCGATCCCAAGGGTACTGTCCGACAGGTCACCATCAACGATCTCCCTGTTGGTCGATCCGTTGAGGAGACTCTCCGACTCATTGATGCTTTCCAGTTCACTGAGAAGCACGGTGAGGTCTGCCCCGCCAACTGGCAGAAGGGTGCCGACACCATCAAGGCTGACCCCGTCAACGCCAAGGAGTACTTCGAGAAGGCCAACAAATAAGCATTTGTCTTAGCTCCACATTTATAGATAATGAGATATGAAATAGAATACTCTTTTTTTTAGTCATAGTGTGTCTGGTGCCGATTCTGAAGAGACCTCTTGATTGCTCTGAATTGTTCATTGTGACCACATCAATAATATTTCCTGTATGGGGAGATTACGAGACTTAATTACATAATGTAGAACCAAAAAGGAATCTGAAATCACAGTAGAGTCACCTGGTGTTGTTAATCTTCTGGCACAGTGGCACAATGATATTATTGATTACTAAGAAAATAGTGTTGTCAGCCAGATCGATACAGTTGTATCTGCAAATGGCCACCAAGAAGTCTTGAAAAGAATATGGACAGAAGCTATAGAGAAGATGGACAGAAGCTGGATCAGCTTTGTGTATACACGAATACAAACTACCATACATATCTACGCTCTACGATCCCTTTATACCGATACCAGAAAGCGCAGCGTGGGTCTGAAATACCGATATTTGTGAAATTGGATTTAGCAATATACACGATTTTTTAAGGTGAGGGTTATTTTTGCAGATGTGATGAAATGATGCAAAAACGATCCTCTTAGAGGACAGAGGCGTCGTACTTCTGCTTGAACCACTTGATGGTGTCCTCCTTGGAGACTCGGTGGTTGATACCAACGGAAGCTCGGCATCGCTTTCGTCGGGCAACTCGGTAACCAGGTCGGCCAACAATGACGAAGAAGTCCATACCGTAGATACCGATATTGGGGTCGTACTTGATACCAAGATCGATGTGCTCGTTGATACCGAAACCGAAGTTACCAGTCTCAGAGAAGTTCTTGGACTTGAGCTCGTACTCCTTGACCTTAAGACCTCGCTCGAGGATCTCCTCAGCCTTGGGGCCTCGCACAGTGACGTGGACAGCGATCTTTTCATTTCGTCGAATGGAGAAAGATCGGATGGTGTATCGGGCCTTGGTGTAGACGGGGGTCTGACCAGAAAGCTGCTCAAGAACCTTAGCGGCTCGGGTAAGTCGATCACCGGACTCACCGACACAGATGTTGAGAGTGAGCTTCTCAATTCGGAGCTCTCGCATGGGGTTGGAGGTCTTGTCAGTCTGTTGTTAGTATTGCATTTAGAGAGGTTGAGACCTGTCACTGGATATTCAACATCCAAGAAACAACAGAGTGAAGAACAGTCAACACTTGCACCAGAGACTGTAGACTCTGTCCATTTTATTCTGATGTTTCGATGGCATTGTTTTACTCACCATTTTTGTATGTCGTTGGCTAGTCCAAAATTGAAAAATGTCTTTCTATCTACTCAAGGGTTGGGAGTCGCAAGAATTAAGGTTTACAAATATTGTGACTGTGTTTCCACTTTAGTCGTAAAGTCATGTGATACTTTTCAAACTGTAATATATAGAACCTAATAATAACTGACACTATGAGGTCGCTAATGGTAGTGGGATAATACCACCTGGGTACGCACTATAACTATTGCATTGATTTAATATGATAGATAATATACTATAATAGGTTAAGAGTGGATGTATGTCCGAGTTTATGAAGTTACGATCTGGCTCTGCAATGGAAACCATTACCTCAAAATAACAGTATACAGAGTCATGAGCTAGTCAGAAAAATACATTATAGTAGTCCGTGGCATCACCACTCCGCCTAATAGTCTGAATCTTCTATATTCACCTCATGTTTCCCAATAGTCAATTAAACTATACTTTCCAAATCCATCAAATGCAAACAAGCCTTACTTCTTCTCAGAAGCCTTCTTGTTCTCCTCCTGGGCCTTCTCGAACTCCTCCTTGAAGGTGTTGGCAGAGTCGGAGTTAGCGAATCGAATAGCAAGAAGCTCAGCGGCAGCCTCTCCATCGGCAAAGTCAGCACCGACAGAGTAGACCCAGCTTCGGTCAGATCCAACGTTGGGCTTCAGAGTGTACTCAGGTGCAATGATGTGGTTGGCACAGATCTTGAGGGTCTTGTCTCGTCGCATCAGAAGTCGGACCTGCTTGGATTCCTTGTGCTGCAAGAACTTGCAATCTCCAGTTCCTCGCTCCTTCCATTCCTTCTCCTCCTTGTCGAATCGGAACAGCTTAGCTCGAGTCTTGTAGAGAACGTCCTCATCTTCCTCCTCGGTCTTGATCTCAACCTTCTCGAGTTGAACAACGGGCTCGAAGTGCACGTCAGGAGACTCAGGGGCCTCATCCTCAGCGTCCTTCTTCTCCTCCTTAGTCTCCTCCTCCTTAGGCTTATCGGAGGCCATGGCGGAAAGGCTAGAAGAGGCAGAGGGAATGCCAAAAGCGGGAGCGGCGGCAGCAGCAGTGTCCTTCTTTTCAGTGATGTCAGCCATTGTGTCGAGTTGTTTTGTGTTTTGTGGTGATTACTATTTAGGTGGTGTACATGTGGTAAAAATGTAGGTGTGGTTACCCGGCAGTGGAAGTGTGGTGAGGCAGTTGTGACTACATGTTCTTAGAAAAATGCTCCATTGTAGGAAAAGAAAATAGTAAAATGTATACTCCAATGTTCTAGAAATCACCTTATTTCCAGTTTCATTGAGCTCTTTCTTACATTTGCTGTGTTCTTTCTCCTGCTGTTACTGAGTGGCCTATGTCACCAAGCAATGCAATTATGCCTCTGTGAGATACAACCCTCAGTGATCAGAAAAATCCAAAAAAAATAAAAAATAAAAAAATTAAAAAAATAAAAAAATAACAAAAATAAAAAAAATTAAAAACAAGGAATAAACAATTTTTAAAATAAAGCACTATTAGGCCTCAAAGGACTTTTTGCTTTTGGAATCTGTTCAAGTAGTATTTCTTTGATGAGGTTTTTTACTGTCAGGGGTTTCTTTTTAAAGTTTAATGATAGTGTGGCAAAATTCCTTGGTCCCAATATTACATTAATGAGAGGCACACGAAAAATCTGTAATAATACAAAACACAAAACCAGATTATAACTCGCACAGTTGGACACACTTGAACTACTATCTACTTTGTGTAGCTAGAAATGTATAGAGATATTTTTATTTCACCCAGAATTATTCGAACCACTGGCACTTCTTCCGATCAGACAATTGTGGGTTTCCACTATATATATACTTGAAGATTTGAACTATGAGATAATGCTTGCTGAACAGTCCTGGTGCGTACTACGTACTACGCAGTCAATAGAAGATCATCTCACCTCAAAGTCTCTTAGAAATCCACATCTCATAGTATGCTCGCTAATCTCCTCATCTCCGATTGGTATCAGTGGCGGTTACACCTATTAGTTCTCTCAACAACCATTTTAGGTTCTTCTACATATTGAGTTTACCAGGAACTCTATTGGTTGTTTTCCCAACACCCGTTGTTCCGGATATGCCTGGGTGGGCAGCATATTCTATGAGTTCATGAAGACAGTGGTATAAACTAATAACGAACAGCTTTAGTAGTTTATCGTAAAAAACAAAAAGCTACCAAACATATTACTTTTTATTGTTCATTTATAGTGTTATGTTTGATAACACTTTGTGCATTCTTAATAGGCTTCCTTTCTGTGAACCCAGAATAGCAGTTCCATACGCCGAAACTGTAGATCTTGTTGTACACGTGTAATACTAATGGGAGGGAATTAGAAATGAATTTGAATATTTCAATTATTCTTTAATCTGTTGTGGTTTCCGCCTCGGTTCGGCTGATTGATTGACAGTATACTGGTTCTCTGCAAGAGAGCTGTTGTAACCAGCGTTTACTCAACTGCATCGTTGACTTGTCTTAGATAAGTCTCTCCACAACAGTAATGAACAAATGAGCCTGTGGAGATAACGGAATTCACTTTAAAACAAAAGTATTAAAATAGTAGCTAGTTATTGGTTACTTTCGCAGATGACCACTGTTATGGACCGCAAACTCTTTTGTCTATTTAAACATCCCATGTGCAGATAAGGTGGTGTGTTACGGCAAGCAAAACCGTTGTGTTCCAGCACAGTAACTCAAGGGGGTCAACATGTATGAGGTGAGTCTAAACGAGTTGAAGAAACTAGATAGACCTGTATTATAATAATATACGTAATGACAACAGGTTATGAAACGATCCCTAGCCTTCTTATCTGCCTAACTAGATCTACGCTAATGAGCGAGCGACAAAAACTTCATTGTTCTTTCTCATTCAGACTCTCGGTCACTGAGTTAATACGTTGAGACTTAGGCTCCCCCAACCACACATAATAAGGTTAGCTTGGGGACCTAGATCAAATTTTGTCAGTATGTGCTTTGGGTGCAGACCTCCTGCAAGTGAACCAAAGTTTGGGGAAATGTAGGGAGAAATGTTGAATGTTGAGCTAGTTGAGCTGGACTGAGTTCGATATGGCCTGGCATATAAGAAGTCTGCAGTAGTAAGCTTGGGAAAGTAGTTGAGGCGAAGCCATTTTTGACAAGGTGAGTGAGCTTGCGAGTGCCAAGAAAAGAATACGAAAAGAACAGGCATTATTGGTGGTTACAAAGGTTGAAGTCTCCTTAGATACCGAAATTCCGAGTTAGGAGTCTGTTCTAAGAGAATTGACAGGTTATAGGAGCAGTGGTCAGAGTCTCCAAAAGTTACACCCCTGACCTTAACAACCACGCCAGACCTATTTAAGTCTTGGGTCAATTAATCAAGCTGGCATATTGGGCAGAAGAAACATCGCTTTTTGCGCTGGTTCAAAATGCGTGATCTTGTCCACTAGCTTGTGCCCAATACAGACCCCCATTTGACTGTTTCACTACAACGATTAGTGATCCTCGCTGGGATCGCCAGAAAGCTAAACTCCTTGTCTTCTCAGTGTATCGGAAACTGCACGTTCTTCCCAGAATCAAATACTAACAGCAGCTTGAATTCCCACACGTGGTGATTTCCCATTTTTTTAAATCATCGACTATAATTTACAATGGTGAGTTTTGAAACACACAGCAAGACACGTTTTTGATGCTTGTCTCATGTAAGTGCATTAGCTAAATACTAACCAAGTACCCTGCAACAGGAGTCAACACCCCTCAGAGTGCAGCCTCATTGAGACCTCTGGTGCTCTCTCACGGACAAACTGAGCACTCTCTATTGGTCCCCACTTCTCTGTACATCAACTGCACAACACTCCGTGATCAATTCTACGCCTCACTCCCACCTGCTACTGAAGATCAGGCCGATGATGACGAGCCATCTTCATCCACAGAGCTTCTAGCCGCATTTCTTGGATTCACCGCCAAAACTGTAGAAGAAGAACCTGGTCCATACGACGACGTTTTGTCCTTGGTGTTAAATGAGTTTGAGACCAGACATCTCCAAGGTAATGACATCCACGCTGTAGCAGCTGCTCTCCTACAGGATGAAGAAACCCCCACCACTGTTAGTAAGATCAAGCGAGTCATCCGAGCTTACTATGCTGCTCGAATCACTTGTAACAGACCCATGAAGCCTCACTCCTCGGCTCTTTTCCGAGCTGCGTCTGAAAACGGTGGTGTTTCAGATGTGTCCCTATACGCCATCTTTGGTGGTCAAGGAAATACTGAGGACTACTTTGAGGAGTTGCGGGAAATATACGACATCTACCAGGGACTTGTGGGAGAATTCATCCGTGACTGTGGAGCCCAGCTGTTGGCCCTTTCTCGGGATCATATTGCTGACAAAATCTACACTAAAGGCTTTGATATCGTGAAGTGGCTGGAACAACCCGAAACAATTCCAGACTTTGAGTATCTCATTTCCGCTCCCATTTCCGTCCCCATCATTGGTGTGATCCAACTAGCTCATTATGCTGTTACTTGCCGAGTATTGGGTCTTACTCCTGGCCAGGTTCGAGATAGTCTTAAGGGTGCTACTGGTCATTCCCAAGGTCTTATCACCGCTATTGCCATTTCTGCTTCTGACACTTGGGAGGACTTCTACAACTCTGCTTCTCGAATTCTCAAGATTTTCTTCTTCATTGGTGTACGGGTTCAGCAAGCTTACCCTTCCACTTTCTTACCTCCCTCAACTCTTCAAGATAGTGTAAAGCAGGGCGAAGGCCGACCCACCCCTATGCTCTCTATTCGAGATTTGTCTCTGAGCCAGGTGGAGGCATTTGTGAATGCCACTAACTTGCATTTGCCAGATGATAAGCAGATCGTCGTGTCTTTAATTAATGGTCCCCGAAATGTAGTAGTCACTGGTCCCCCACAGTCACTCTATGGTTTATGTCTCGTCTTGAGAAAGCAGAAGGCTGAAACCGGATTGGATCAGAGCCGAGTTCCCCATAGCCAGCGAAAACTCAAGTTTTCTCACCGATTCTTACCCATCTCTTCGCCTTTCCATTCTTACCTTCTTGAAAAGAGCACTGACCTTATTGTTAGCGATCTGGAAGCCAGCAATGTCGAGTTCACCTCTTCTGAACTCAAGGTGCCAGTTTATGACACTTTTGATGGCTCCGAGCTCAACAAGCTTGACAAGGGTATCGTGAGTCGATTGGTCAACCTCATCACTCACCTTCCCGTCAAGTGGGAAACGGCAACCCAGTTTGAGGCCTCTCACATCATTGACTTTGGTCCTGGTGGAGCATCTGGTCTCGGTCTTCTTACCCACAAGAACAAGGACGGTACTGGTGTTAGAACCATTCTTGCTGGTGTAATTGATCAGCCCCTTGAGTTTGGATTCAAGCAAGAGCTGTTTGATCGACAAGAGTCTTCCATTGTGTTTGCTCAGAACTGGGCAAAGGAGTTCAGCCCCAAGTTGGTCAAGATTTCCTCGACTAATGAGGTTTACGTGGACACTAAGTTTTCTCGTCTCACTGGCCGAGCACCCATCATGGTCGCTGGAATGACTCCCACCACTGTCAACCCTAAGTTTGTGGCTGCCACTATGAATTCTGGCTACCATATCGAGCTGGGTGGAGGAGGATACTTTGCCCCAGGCATGATGACCAAGGCTCTTGAGTACATTGAGAAAAATACACCTCCTGGATCTGGTATCACAATCAACCTGATTTATGTCAACCCTCGGTTGATTCAATGGGGTATCCCTCTAATCCAGGAGCTTCGACAGAAGGGTTTCCCTATTGAAGGTCTTACTATCGGCGCTGGTGTTCCTTCTTTGGAGGTGGCAAACGAATGGATCCAAGACCTCGGGGTTAAGCACATTGCCTTCAAGCCTGGTTCTATCGAGGCTATCTCATCAGTCATCCGAATTGCTCAGGCCAACCCTGACTTTCCTATTATTTTGCAGTGGACTGGTGGTCGAGGTGGAGGTCATCACTCTTTCGAAGATTTCCATGCGCCCATCCTTCAGATGTACTCCCGAATTCGACGATGCCAAAACATTGTTCTCATTGCCGGTTCTGGTTTTGGCGCAGCTCACGACTCTTACCCTTACCTCACTGGTTCTTGGTCTCGAGACTTTGACTACCCTCCTATGCCCTTTGATGGTATCCTGATGGGATCTCGAGTTATGGTTGCTAAAGAGGCATTCACTTCCCTTGGGGCCAAGCAACTCATTGTTGACTCCCCTGGTGTTGAGGACTCTGAATGGGAGAAGACCTACGACAAACCCACTGGTGGAGTTATCACTGTTTTGTCTGAGATGGGCGAGCCTATTCACAAGCTGGCTACTCGAGGTGTACTTTTCTGGCACGAGATGGACAAGACTGTATTTTCCCAGCCCAAGAAGAAGCGATTGGAGATCCTCAAGGCTAAGCGTGCTTACATTATCAAGCGTCTTAACGATGACTTCCAGAAAACCTGGTTCGCCAAGAACTCCAAGGGTCAAGTTTGCGATCTCGAGGACCTGACATATGCCGAGGTTATCCAGCGACTGGTGGACCTTATGTATGTCAAGAAGGAAAACAGATGGATCGATGTCACTCTTCGAAATATGGCTGGAACTTTCATTCGACGAGTTGAGGAGCGATTTTCCACTGAGACAGGTGTTTCTTCCATTCTCCAGAGTTTTGCTGAGCTGGACTCTGAGCCTGAGAAGGTCGTTGAGCGAGTCTTCGAGGCATTCCCTGCTTCGACCACCCAGATTATCAACGCCCAGGATAAGGATCATTTCCTCATGCTCTGTCTCAACCCTCTTCAGAAGCCTGTGCCCTTCATTCCCGTTCTCGATGACAACTTCGAGTTCTTCTTCAAGAAGGATTCTCTCTGGCAATGTGAGGATCTTGCTGCTGTCGTTGATGAGGATGTGGGGCGAATCTGTATCCTGCAAGGTCCTGTTGCTGTAAAGCATTCCAAGATCGTGAACGAGCCTGTTAAGGATATCCTGGATTCCGTTCATGAGGGACACATCAAGCAGCTTCTGGTGGACGGCGAGTACGCTGGTGACAGGTCTAACATTCCTGAGATTGAATGTTTCGGAGGTAAACCTGCTCAGAACTTTGGCGATGTTGCTCTTGACTCTGTCATGGTCCTGGACGACCTCAACAAGACCGTTTTTAAGATTGAGACCGGGACTTCTGCCCTTCCCGCTGCGTCTGACTGGTTCTCTCTCTTGGCTGGTGACAAGAACTCTTGGCGACAGGTCTTCCTCTCCACTGATACCATTGTTCAGACTACCAAATTGGTCAGCAACCCTCTCCATCGACTTCTGGAACCCGTCCCTGGTTTGCAGGTCGAGATCGAGAACCCTGATGAGCCTGAGAACGCCATTGTTTCAGCATTCGAGCCCATCAACGGCAAACTTACCAAGGTTCTTGAGCTCCGAAAGACGGCCACTGATATCATCTCTTTGAAACTCATTGAAACCCGAGGAGTTGACCATATCCCTGTTGCTCTTCCCCTTGAGTTCCAGTACAGACCTCAGGTCGGATATGCTCCTATTGTTGAGGTGATGAGCGGACGAAACACACGAATCAAGGAGTTCTATTGGAAGCTTTGGTTTGGCCAGGATTCCAAGTTTGACATCGACAATGACATTACTGAGAAGATCATTGGCGATGACGTAACAATCTCTGGTAAGGCCATTGCCGACTTTGTGCATGCTGTTGGAAACAAGGGCGAGGCCTTCGTTGGAAGATCAACCTCTGCTGGTACTGTGTTTGCTCCTATGGACTTTGCTATTGTTCTGGGATGGAAAGCTATCATCAAGGCAATTTTCCCTCGAGCTATTGATGCCGATATTCTCCGTTTGGTCCACCTCTCCAACGGTTTCAAGATGATGCCTGGAGCTGAGCCCCTACAAATGGGTGATGTTGTTTCTGCTACTGCCACTATCGACACTGTCAAGAACAGCGCAACTGATAAGACTGTGGCGGTCCGAGGTATCTTGACCCGTGCTGGTGCCCCAGTCATGGAAGTTGTATCTGAATTCTTCTACCGAGGAGAGTTCTCCGACTTCGAGAACACCTTTGAGCGACGAGAGGAGGTTCCCATGCAGCTTACTCTTAAGGATGCCAAGGACGTGGCCATTCTTTGTTCCAAGGAGTGGTTTGAGTACAACGGAGATGACACCAAGGATCTGGAAGGAAAGACCCTTGTATTCAGAAACTCCTCTTTCATCCGGTACAAGAATGAGACTGTGTTCTCTTCTGTACACACCACTGGTAAGGTCTTGATGGAGCTTCCATCCAAGGAAGTTATTGAGATCGCATCTGTCAACTACCAGGCCGGAGAATCTCATGGTAACCCTGTTATGGACTACTTGGAGCGAAAGGGAACCACCATTGAACAGCCTGTTGAATTTGAGAAACCCATCCCTCTTGCCAAGGCTGATCTTCTTTCTTTCAAGGCCCCTTCGTCCAATGAACCTTATGCTGGCGTTTCTGGAGATTACAATCCCATCCATGTGTCTCGAGCCTTTGCTTCTTATGCTTCTCTTCCCGGTACTATCACTCATGGAATGTATTCCTCTGCTGCTGTACGATCTCTAATTGAGGTTTGGCTGCTGAGAACAACGTTTCTCGAGTTCGTGCCTTCTCTTGTCAATTCCAAGGAATGGTTCTTCCCAACGATGAGATCATCACTCGACTTGAGCATGTGAGAATGATCAACGGCAGAAAGATCATCAAAGTGACTTCTATTAACCGAGAGACTGAGGCTGTGGTCCTTTCTGGTGAGGCTGAGGTTGAGCAACCTATCTCTACCTTTGTCTTCACTGGCCAGGGTTCCCAAGAACAGGGCATGGGTATGGATCTGTATGCTTCTTCTGAGGTTGCCAAAAAGGTCTGGGATCGAGCTGATGATCACTTCCTCAAGAACTACGGTTTCTCTATCATCAAGATTGTTGTTGAGAACCCCAAGGAGCTGGACATTCACTTTGGTGGCCCCAAGGGTAAAAAGATTCGTGACAACTACATCTCCATGATGTTCGAAACCATTGATGAGAAGACTGGCAAGTTGATATCTGAAAAGATCTTTAAGGACATTGACGATACTACTGACTCATTCACCTTCAAGTCCCCCACTGGTCTTTTGTCTGCCACCCAGTTTACTCAGCCTGCACTGACCCTCATGGAGAAGGCTTCATTCGAGGATATGAAGGCCAAGGGTCTTGTTCCTGTCGATGCTACTTTTGCTGGACACTCTCTTGGTGAGTACTCTGCTCTTGCCTCTCTGGGTGATGTCATGCCAATTGAGTCACTTGTGGACGTTGTCTTCTACCGTGGTATGACCATGCAGGTTGCAGTCCCTCGAGACAGCCAGGGTAGATCCAACTACGGTATGTGTGCTGTCAACCCCTCTCGAATTTCTGCCAACTTCAATGACGCTGCCCTTCGGTTCGTTGTTGACCATATCTCTGCTCAAACTACTTGGCTTCTTGAGATTGTTAATTACAATGTTGAGAACTCCCAGTACGTTACTGCTGGTGACTTGCGAGCTCTTGACACCCTTACCAATGTCCTCAATGTTCTCAAGCTTGAGAAGATTGACATTGATAAGCTTCTGGAGTCTATGCCATTGGAGAAGGTCAAGGAACATCTATCTGAGATTGTATCTGAGGTTTCCAAGAAGAGCTTGGCCAAGCCTCAACCCATTGAGCTGGAGAGGGGGTTCGCCGTCATTCCTCTCAAGGGCATTTCTGTGCCTTTCCACTCTTCTTACCTGCGAAATGGTGTCAAGCCGTTCCAGAACTTCTTGGTCAAGAAGGTACCAAAGAGTGCAGTTAAGCCTGCAAACTTGATAGGCAAGTACATTCCCAACCTGACTGCCAAGCCATTTGAAATTACCAAGGAGTATTTCGAGGAGGTATACAAGCTCACTGGCTCCGAGAAGATCAAGGAAATCATTGATAGCTGGGAGTCTTACGAGGCTAAGCAGTAATCGCCTTATAGATGTGCTTATTTTGTTTTTAATATTATTTACTCATGACTTATACTTATTTGCTGAATTCGAGGTAGCTGCTTATAGTTTTGCCTTCAATGGTCCTCTCTTTGATTTCTTGAGTCCAAGTCTCCTGAGCTTTTTGTACTGGATCATCAAGAACTTTGGCCATGAGAGCGCCTCTTTTGGAAGACCAATCAACTGATCGTAATTTGCGCCTACCTGAGTGTCCAACAGGAGGATCTCGTCGTTGATTGTACTTGAGTCTTGTTCTTGTTGTAGAGGTTTCATTGTGGAGAAAGAATCAGAAGGGGCAACTCAACAGGTTTTATTTATAGGTGAAAGTGGGGTAGCCCTTATGCCCCAAATGGACACTGAGGGGTAACAATATCAAACGACATAATTTTCTCTGATTAGAATCGTCTAAATTATAATCTCTTCATCGTTGTTATCGCCATAGATATGCCTGGATTAGTATAGCCCTGTTTGGAAAGGAAATGGCAAACTGCAAAAACTAAGTCTAAAACGAGTCAAATAGTTTCCTGAAATATGAATGGTGGTGTATTCTTGGCAACAACTGTTAATGAAGAATGAAGATTAGGATTTAGTTGAACATTTATTTCTGCATGTATGATGTACATATAATGATTCAGGAAACGAAACACACTGGCCAGATAATCAATAGACCTACGAATCAACACAATGGAAAGAAACCCTTTAGACACATGGGATACAGCAGGGCGCCCTCGTCCACCACAATCGCAAATCAAACGAATCAACATATTCGATTTTGACAATACTCTATTCAAAACCCCATTACCAAACCCGTCATTATTTTATGGGAAGACAGTTGCCATGCTCCAGAGCAGCAGTGGAATTCATCTTGGGGGCTGGTGGGCTGATCCTCGATTTCTATTAGCTACCGGAGAGGGTTTTGAAAAGGAACAAAGGCGAGCGTGGGAGGGATGGTGGAATGAAAATGTTGTGGACCTCGTCCGGTTGGCAAATGAAGATCCATCCAACCTGAATATTCTTTTAACTGGAAGGAAAATGACCAAATTTGTGATTTGTATTACAGCAATGGTCACGGCCAAGAAACTACCATTTCATGCCATCGTCTTAAGAAAAGGAGATGCTGAAAATACCTTGGCGTTCAAAATCGAGGTTATGAGAGACCTGTTAACTTATTACTCAGGGTGTCAGGAAATCACAGTTTATGACGATCGGCCTAGTCAGGCCAATGGGTTTAGGCGATTTCTCAGACAATTTCAAAAGGAGCATCGAAATTCACTACTATACGATGTGGTCGATTGCTTGGAAGAAACACGGTACTTGGACCCTGTAATGGAAAGGGACCTAGTCATCGGCGTTTTGGAAGCTCACAATGAAGCTGTACAGAAACGATATCTGAGTTCTTATGTCAGCAATGGCCAGTTATTGCTCAAGCGGGTTTTCTTCAATCTCTCCTACAAAGTGGACTTAGAGTGTGCCAAACAGTTGTTGGAGATTTTGGTGCCTCGCATTTTAGAAGAAGATGAGATTGCCTCTGAATTCATTTGCAGTGGCTCTAACTCGAAAATCCATGATTTCTTTGATTTCCACTGCGATTCCATGGTAATCACCCGTCGCCAGGACGACGAAATTCTCAACAAGGTACAAGGACTTGGTCATCGGGATAGTTGGAAGGTGGTTCAAATTGGACACATTCCTGGGAAGGTTTGGGCTTTGCGACTGGCACCTGAACCATATAGCCCAAACAGTACATGTATTACTGAAAAGATACCCAGTGAGCTGCTAGTTGCCACAAGTAAAGATACTAAAGGCACGGATAATCTAAAGATAGAAAGCTGGACACTGGTTGATGAAGAATCCAAACTGGGACAGGTTCGAATTGTTACTACTGTCAAAGAGCAAGTCTTGTATCGAATCGAGCCAAAGAACCACAAGAACAGAGTATCTGGTGGTAAAATGAGAAAGTCTCGACTGACCAAGAAGGACAAGTCAGCAGCTCTTGGCACCTACTACTAAAATCATAATATACAAGATTCCATGTCTCAAAGTACCCCACAGTCAACAGAGCTTATGGTGTCACATTCTCGTCCACATTTCGTATTTAGTTTTGCTGTGACGACATCTGATTCTTTTTAAAATAGTTATCATTATATTTATACGGCACAATGCCTTTGTTTTATGGATTCCCCCACTGTTGCTCATATAGTGCCTCTCCCAACCAGACTGAAGCTAAATGGATGACAATATCGTAGTCAAGTCAACTAAAGTTTGTCCCAATATGGACAATAATATGTGAGTGTAGGCTAAGTTGGTAAAACTGTCAGCAATACCAAACAATAGTCGCTTGCTCAATCAACATTACAAACGCAGAACGTTAAGGGATCCCAACTCAGGACACTACAAACGCAAGGGTCAAAGAAAGACCTGTTGACCATAACCTCCTTTCCTTATCATGAAGGCCAAACCATTAACCATCCATTGGCATAGTGACAGTGAGCCAATCTACTCGCTGGATCTCCAGAAAGGCAATTATCACGGAGGCAACCGTTTGGCGACAGCAGGTGGTGATAGCAATGTACGAATATGGAGAATAACAGATACAGAGACAGACTCTGATTCCATTGATAACTTGTCAGTACAATATCTCGCAACATTAACCAAGCACGAGGGTGCAATCAACGTGGTGAGATTCGACCCTTCAGGACAACTACTTGCGTCTGCAGGCGATGATAAGACATTGGTAATTTGGTCTCTGGTGACTAAGAATGGGGAGATTGTTCCACCAAAGAAGGAGTTTGGACGCGAAGATGTTGACGAGGAGATCTGGAAACCACGTACCCCATTTATCATGAACAAACTTGATGCCAAACGACCTCCCCCTGAAGTTTATGACATTGCATGGTCTCCGGATTCACAATTCATTCTTGTGGGATGTATGGATAACATTGGAAGGATTTTTAGTGTAGCCAGTGGTCAGTGCGTCAGAGAAGTGGCTGAACACTCTCACTATGTCCAAGGAGTAACATGGGACCCTCTCAACGAGTATCTGGCTACTCAAAGCAGTGACAGGTCTGTACACATCTATGCTCTCAAAAATAGAGAGGGAGCATATTTATTGGATGCCACTGAATACGAGAAAAACAGACTCGAGCTTTACCACAAGTCCAGCAGGGCTGAACTGCCAGTAATGAATGCACCTTCTACACCAGTCATGGCTTCTCCTCAAGCCTCAATAGCATCTGGTTCCCTTTCCCCCAATCATCACCAAAACCAGCATGACATGGACGTATTTTCTCCAAGTACCCCTGCCGGTAACATGAACCCTCCCTCAAGTACCCAAACCCATTCACGCAAGTCATCCTTTAGTGGTTCAAATCGAAGTGAGAGCCCGCTACCTTCATCATTTATTCCACTCCCGGCAGTCAAGCCTGTAGAGTCTCCCAAAGTCCGTACTTCAACTCTTTTTCAAAACGAGTCTTTTCCTTCGTTCTTTAGAAGGTTGACTTTCAGTCCTGATGGCAGCTTACTTTTCACACCAAGCGGTGTTTTCAAGTACGAAAACGCCAATACAGACACAAATACAGTGTACATTTATTCACGAGCTGGACTCAACAGACCCCCAGTTGCTTATCTTCCTGGTCTCCACAAGCCTTCTCTGGCAGTCAAATGTTGTCCTATTTTGTATAAGCTTCGTGGATCGTTAGTGAACACAACAAACATCAAGAAACAGGGTGAGGTGGAGGTCAAAGGAAGTGCGCAAACAGAAGGAAAGGAGCAAATGTCATCACCAGTGTTCTCTCTAGCCTACAGGGTGGTGTATGCGGTGGCTACCCAGGATTCGGTTGTAATTTACGATACTGAACAAAAGCACCCTCTAGGAATAGCTACTAGTTTGCACTTTGCACCTCTCACTGACTTGTGCTGGTCAGAAGATGGCCGGAAGCTGTTTGTATCTTCTGTAGATGGGTTTTGCTCTGTGCTGGCATTCAGTAAGGAGGACCTGGGAGAGGTATACAATGGAGAAGTTCCTACTGGTACTTCCGCAACAGCTATGGCACCAGTAGCTTCACCTGCAACGGTAGCTACTAATACTTCAACTGTTAACCCTACAGATCCCCCTAATGATAACCGACCAAAGTTTTCACAGCTGCCCTCTGTTGTTGCGAGCACACCTACATCCAACTCTACGTCAATACTACGAAGCATGTCCGCATCATCCAGCCCAGCATCGAGTGCTTCGCAAATGAACATTATAACGCCAACACATCGACCATTATCAGCCGTCAATGTTCCAAGCTTATCTGCTACAGAACTAGATGCCATCAACAGAGGTGCCTACGGTATTGCAAACTTGAACCGACATGAACCACCCAGCTCAACCACATCTACTGACATACAAAGATCAGAAACTACTACGCAGCCACAACCCAAAAAGAAAAGGCGTGTCGCTCCCACATTGGTGCAAGATTCTTCTCGACCAGCATGCACACCAGAACCCACATCAGAGTCCACTCCTAAAACGGTTGGATCTCTGCTTAACTCTGACAACCCTCCTCAGGAGAACAAGTAACTAAGTGAGGCCCACTGGCTGCTATCGCGTGTAATATATATCTAATGTAAACGGCTTTCCAACATTTAATTTTAGCATTTATTTATGTACAAAGAGCCTATCTGATCATGTTGTTAATGAGATCAGCACTAGAAGAGGCCCGTGAAGAACGTCCGTGGTTTTGTCGGTTAGTGTCTCGTTTACCACTGACAGAGAGAAGTATATTGCCGGTCTTACTGTCAATAGCAGAGGAGGTGACGTTAAAGTGAGTCACCTTTTGGCCATCCCTGTAGGGCGCAGTGGCTCGAGTGTTATCGAGATCCAGTCGAGCACCAACACCACCAATAACAGCCACGGAAGAGCCACGATCTCCATCTCGAACTCGTCCAGAAACCTCAATGTTTTCTTGAACACCATTTCGAGAATTTCGCAAAGATCCGTGGGGAACGTAGGAAAGACCACCAGTAGCCTTGATCTCGTGATGAGGCTGAGCGGGAAGATCAATGTTTTCGTTAACATAAGCTTTAGCGAGTTTGAGAAGCTGCGAAGGGTAGTTCATGTTGACGGGATCAACCTTCGAAAGAAAAGATTCTCGAGTCAGAGGAAGCTTACCAGCATGATTCTTATGGGGTTGTGTGAAAAAAGGATCAAGTTTTCGGTCGCCGGCTGCCTTGGAAGTACCGTGGACTGAAGTGAAGGGGATTCCAGTGGACCGAAGGCGTTGGGCAGCACCGTAGTATCGAGTACCATATGTGAGTTCAGCCATTTGCATTCGTGTATCGATAGCCTCAACAGAAGCAACCTCAGACTTGAAAAGTGGAGGAACAGGCCGTTTCAGACCCCAGTCGGATCGGCTCTTGGTCTCAGGAGTAGCAGTGATCACCTGCTGAACAGGGACGGCGGGATTGGCGTTCTTTCCCTTAGGAATAACAATCGATGCATACCGACTGCTTCTAAGCAGAGAGCCAAAGCTTCGAGACGGCTTTGACATAGACATTGTGCCGTTAATGCTAATCTCAAGTTCAATGTCAACTGAATTTTCGAAACGTTGGCAGGGTAAAACCTTGGAAAGAAACAAACTTAATTTTGATTACTAAGCAGAACAGTAGATTAGAAACTTGACCATAAATTCGAATTATAAACCACAATAAAAAAACCACAAAAAGGCCAACCACGAGAGAGAGAGAGAGAGAGAGAGAGAGAGAGGAGGGAGGGGGGAAGAATAACAAAAAAAACCAAAAATACTAAAATAAAAAAAAAAAAAAAAGAAAAAAGACTCATAGTCCTACATAAAATTCGCCAATTTCATCAATCATCATTTCTTATATCCCTTTACCTAGTTATCCCATCCAACGTATTCTCGGCCAACAACTCGGTACACCTTGACCTCTCCACTCTTGAGGTCTGCAAGTCGGTAGGACTCTTGCTTCACTTTAGCAGAACCTGTTCCTAGGTCCTTCTCATGCTGTTCAAATACTCGTAGCTTTCGCTTGGTACCATCCCACTCATAAACCACAGCTGCATGAGGAACTGAAGCTCCGACCTCAACTACTGATGTCTTCATTCCCAGACCACCCTTCACTGCAAAAGATGCGTTTCGGAAAACAACAACATCTCCAGCGCGAATTTCATCAAACTGCTGAGTAGTAGCGTTGCCCATATTGGTATAGACGAGAGCGCCAAACGCACGGCCACCAATAGAAGGCATAGCATCCTTGAGAGAAGCAACACATTGGGGGGCCAGTGAACCATCAGAAACAAGCTGGCCGAATTGCCGATGAGCAAGATCTACCATCTTTCGACCAAACCTTCTGTGGGCCTCCTCAAGTTTGGGTTGAGGCCAGTTTGGGGGAGGAGGAGTAGAGGACTGCTCCAAGTTAATACCCCCTTCCGGTGCCCATTGCGCAGAAATGGTTGTCTGAGAGTAGTCAGAATAGACTATGTAAATGTCTCTGGAGAGCTGGGTTCGGCCACCTCGTTTGTGAGTTTCGTTGTCTTCCATCTCGTAAATAGCCTCACCCGACCTCACTCGCTGTAGCAACGAAGCAGGAATACCACGCTGCTCAAGCCACCACTGAGATTCCTCTCCAAGATCCAAGTCTCGCGCCATGTAACTTTCCTGAAGGTCGAGGGATGCCCGGTTCCTTCTAGTGCTGAAAGAGCGAGATAGTGAGGGGACCGGTGGGGTTACATGTGGAGGAGGCACAGGGGCAGTTGAAGGTGGTGCGGGCGGTGCGGGTCCAGGAGGAGGGATATGAACACCTGGTGGTGCTTGAGGTGGAGGTGGTGGGTGCTGGGGTCCTGGCTGGGACAAGCTGGGGATAGGTGGTGGAGGTGGGCGTGAATGAGGGTGCACACCATGAGCATTTGGTGGGGGAGGCGGAGGCACACCATGAGGAATTGGTGGAGCAGGAGCTGCAGGTGCGTTCTGAAAGGGCATGGGTGGTGCCAGAATTGGAGACTGGGGAATAGGTGGAGGAGATGCTGTCCGTCCAATTGGAGATGACGGAACAGTTCTCTCAGGTGACTGAGGAATGGGGGGAGGGATTCCCCGAGAGGCTGAAGGGGATGAGGGAATCGGAGGAGGAGGAGGGGCCGATGTCACAGGAGAAATTGGAACCGGAGGGGGCGGAGCTCGCTCGCTGTGTGTGGGGACATGATGAATTCCTCGAACCTCTTCTTCCTCACTGAGATTGGTGTTTAGATCTGTATCTTCGTCAGCATCATACCCCCCTACCTCATCACTAGAATACTGTCCAGAGACTACACCATCAAGGCTGATAGGCTTTTGGACAGCAGGTAAAGGCAAAACGGGAGCTCCTCCTAGAGCAGAGGGTCCTCTCTTAGTAGAATCTTGTCGCCGAGGCTGAGGATAGATGCTACTGGCGTCGGATTCAGTGTGTTCATCATCACCCATTCCAGTCTCATCTCCAGTATTAGTATTAGGGAGAGACTTACCTAGACTGCCCATTCTGAACGAGTCGCTAGATTCCCTTTCACGCGACGAAGGCACTGGGGGTGGGGAGGCAGGTACAGAAACCACAGGCACAGGGTGTTCTGCGCTGTCATCTTGAGCAACTGGTGCAGTGGAAGGAAGAGCTGCTCGCGATTCGACCTCTGTCTCGTCATCCTCAGACGATTCAGAATTTACTTCAATGGGATCACAAGGAAGTGAAGAAGGAGAATCTGGAGAATCAGAAGGAGGCACAGGTGCAGAGACAGGCGAGGCGGGGATATCATCATCAACAGGTTCAGGATGAACAGCAGAAGCTGGGACCTCCATAGGAGCCTCGTCGTCTTCTTCTGCCTTAACCGCCTTAGCCTCTCTCTGCTTTTCCTGCGTTTGAGGAATTGCCTGACCAGGGAAGGCGAAGGGCACAGCTGGACCACCCATCATGCCCATGCCAAGAAGACCTCCACCAGAGAGCTTCGCCATTCGTTCTCGAAGAGCGATTCGTCGAGCCTCCTCGTCATCAGAATCTTCATCCTCATCCTCATCCTCATCATCATCAGCAGCATGGAAAGCTGGAGCAGGAGCACCCATCATAAGAGGAGCAGGTGCGCCCATCATAGCAGGGATTCCTGGGAGAGCCGAAGGTTGCTTGTCATTATCAGACTCGTACTCATCGTCATCTTCCTCAACCCCCTCAGGAACGTCATCATGAAGGCTATGCATTGACAGGGGTCTCCCACTCTCTTCAATAGCCGAGTCTCGTCGTCGATGCATGGAGTCTCGTCTATCCAATGACTGCCTTCGGGAGACTGGCTTCTCGAGAGAGTGCAATGACTCGCCAGTGACGACTCGTTCCAGAGAGCCTCCGGTTGTTTGGGGCTTCACTGCAGGTGACTCCTTAGTATGCTGTTCCTTTCGAGACTTTCGTTCCTTCTTTGCAGCAGCAGCAGCCTCAGCACGTGCCTGTTCTTCAGCTTGCTTTTGTTGCAACAGTCGAATTCGATCTTTCAAAGAAACTCCAGGAGCTTCAGGCTCATGCTCATGTTGGTCGGGTTCATATTCAAGATCATGTTCTCTGTGAGCCTCATCGTCGCTAGAGGAGTCTCCAAAAGTCTCCTTTTGTTGTTGAGGAGGAGAAGTTTCTGAAACAGCCTCTGCAGGTTTTCGCTCCTCGCTTCGTGCATTGTACCTAGCAGCCTCAACCGAAGGGTGCAGTTGGTTGGATGGAATAGGAGGAACGTACGATGAGGTTGCTCCGATTTCAAACTTTTTGGGCTTTGGAGCAGGTGGTGCAGGCTTCGGGGCCACCTCTGCAGCCGGGTTGTTAAAGGCTGCAATGCGATCTCTGAAGGAGCTAGACTTCACCTTGGGAGCATGCGACACAGAAGGGGCGGGTTGATTGGCTTCCTCCAGGAAAGGAGCTTTATTCAACTTTGGTGCATGTTCTGTTGCCACTGGGGAGTTCAAGGAGTGGTCAAAAGTAGAAGTTTTAGACAAAGGTTTAGGACTGGTAGGATCCATGGTGGCTGCTCGAGCAGGCATTCCTCTAGGTGTGTCCCACTCTTCGTCATCATCATCCTCCTCATCACTTTCATCATTATTACTAGATCGAGGCATAGAGATGGAGGAAAGACGGATTGGTTCTGCCACAGGCTCATTAGATTGAACAGGAGACTCCTTTGCAACATCAATTGAAGACTCAATCACATCTTCCTTTGCATCATGGAAGCTGTCAGGGTTGCTGTCAAAAGATTCTCGTCGGGGTTCGAGCAAAACACTTTCTCTTTTAGGACGCCCAGCAGGTCGAGCAGGAGCTGGGGGCGTGTAAAGCTCAACGAAGTTCTGGGGAAACATACCGACCTTCTCTATTCCCGCTTCCGTATACTTGCCAGAATACCATTCCTCGTCTTCCACAACCGTGACAGTGATAATTTGGCCAGGTTTGAAAACCAGATCATCCGGATGTTCCGAGGTGTACTCGAATAGCGCCTTTACGGTGAACGGAGGTGACGCCATTTGGTGTTGGTGTTGAGTGGAGGAATATGCTAGTTTACGATGTGTTGTAAGGTTGAACGTCGCAACTTTAATATGGCAATCGGTTAAGGAAATGTATGTGGGGGTCTGCTCAATCCATCATATGTGGCAAACAATCATAACAAAGATTCGCCTTAGTTTTGATGAAGTATTAAACAGCTGATTGTATATGTGTAATATGGAAAATCTTCAATAGCACACCTACAAGAATCCTCGACATGGATGGAATGCTTCCCTAGTCGTGTTCAAACTCAAATCAAAAACTAAATGAGACAGTGAACCCATGGCTCGAAGAACGAACTTAAACTAACAAGTGGATTTATTCAATATAGTTTAACAATAGTGAACCATCTCAATTATCTAACACAGCCTCAAAAATCAAACCTTGCCATATATAAAAGGGATGATGTACAGTATGATCACGCGAGCAAGAAGTATTACATTAGAAAACGAGCATTTCTTCATTTTCTCGGAAATCAATGGTGGCAATGCGTACAATCTCCTAAAAAAGTTTTTTCTTTTCGTGAAATCAGGATATCACAATCAAATTGGCAAGAATTCAAGTCTTCCGCTATTACCCATTTATTAATGTCAATAGCATCAAGTGTTCCTGCCACTCCTGGGAATGTAATGACTGGTCAAGTGGGTGGTACAAAATAAACTTTTAATAAGTGCATAATCAATGATGAGTAAAGCCTAAAGCTTAATGAAGGTGAATTAAACCTTGGAGGCAGAAGGAGATTCATCAATAAATTTGCAATTATATACTTAGTTATATCGTTCAAGTTAGTTATTCGTTTGGTGGTGTTATGTTTGGCGTGGTGTGTCACTTTCGCAAATTGTAAAGAATCAGCTTATCAGCTTTAGGCGAATAGAGCAATGCAGTGGATCGAGTTTCCTTCAGTTTTGCGAGGTTGTTGTAAATCTTGCCCAGGTACAATTTGTGTGAAGGTTGGATACCAATTACCTTTCGACGCCATTCGTCAAACGAAGAGAGAGAAGTCACCGAAATAGCATCTAGGATCTCTTCTTTGACATCAAGGGTGAAAATGGGTGCTTCTTGGATGTCATTCACCAATGTTCGGGTATGCCTTAACGCTCTTTCTTCTTCATCGTGCCATTGGTTGTTTCGTTTCGACGACTTGCTCTTGTTCCATTCGTTGGTGATCACTGTGACCTTGTTGTAAGCGAATAAATCGGTACTATCGACGGTGGAAGCAGGAGGCGATGGATCATGCTGGATAGCAGAAGAAGTAACTGACGACATAGCATTCGAGGAAGCATAAGAACCACCTCGCTCACTAAGGTCAGTCAACATAAAATTTACAACAGCATCACGGTCAATGTCAGTATCATCTCCTCTGGCGACATTCTTTACCCGAAGTGGCTTGTAAGCTGGCGTAGCAGAGGAGTATCCACTATGTTGTTTCACAATAACAATCCAGTTAATACCTTCCGTTTGGGCTCTGGAAACGAGCTCTTCCGAAGATGAACAGTCGCGACAAAGGTCTGCTCGAATTCCAGCGTTCCAGAGATCTTTCAAGATATCCAGGCACACAGTGCGAAGGGTGTTGCTGTTGAACGAAGTCACAAGGACGTCACAACGAGATGGGTACCAGCGTTGTAACTCTAAGGCTGACGAAGATGTCGATGTGCTAAGCACCTGAACTGTGCCCTTTTTCTTTTGTTTCTTCATCAGAGCGTCTCGATAAGCCTTCATAGAATCAAATATTGACTCCCACGCAAGGTTGAATCCTACAGCATGGGTTCGAGGAACACCACGGTCTAAAGATTCGTGTCTAAACTTAGTAATGAGCCGATCATATCTTCCACCAACAGCTAAAATTGATGTTCGCTTTTGAGGAGCAGTATCTTCAACCACAGCCTGAAACATTACACCACTGCGGTAGAATTCTTCATTGTAGTTACTCAAAGGGGCAACATAGACGCGTCGAACACATCCAAATCGTTTGAGATATGCTGATACTTTTCTGATCCAAAGGAATGATTCCGTTAGTCGAGTGGTGTGCTCACTACCTTCAATCATCTTACGTAGACGTTGCTCGGCTTTATCAATGTCGTCTCGAAAGCCAAAAGACTCCAGATCATCGAGAGCAGTAGCTGGGACCGAGTACTTCGAACGGAGCTCCTCTTTAATAGCCTTCCGTGCTGGAGCTTGACCCGTCTCTCCCAACAAAAGAAGCGCTACAGCCCGTTGGGCTTGACCAATACGACAGGAATCCAAAATAGTCTGCAAAATGTCCCAATGATTAATGTAGACGACCACGTTACTGTTTTTAAAGGATGGGAACAACTGGATGACCTCGTCTAGTACACGTATCGATTCGGCATCATGCAAAGGAAGGTCGGTGGAATCCTGGGTGACAATGTCGAAATCAATTTCTCCAAATCGACGAGGATGACTAACCACGTTGTTCTCATCTGATCGATAAACATAATCACAGCAGAAAGACTTATGATAGTAGGTCTGTCCCTTTGCCAGCATACGCGCATGAGGCAGTGTCAAATCGAAAGGCAACTGAAGAATGGTGCCAGCTTGGTCCAGGACAGATACAACATGGGGCGATTTGTAAATGAGAGATTTGGGGAAAAGTAATGGACGGTTTGTCACTTTGATGGCACCATGATTTCTGAAAGTAGCCTCAATGAGCTCGATCATCTGTGCTTGTAAGAGAGAGTCGCGAGCATCAGATTTGCTACCCTCACCAGCAATAGCACGATCATACAGGAACACCTGTGCGGTTTTGAGGGGTCTCGAAAAAAGAGCACGAGTGACTTGAGACAGCCATGGAGAGCTAGGAGAAGGATCTACAAGACTTCGAATCACCTCCTTGATGGTCTTGTCCTTGTTTGGGATCGGCAAAATTCCAGAAGCAAGCAACTGCTGAGCTGAAGGACGTTTACTGGGATCATGATCAAGCAAGCTTCTAATAATCTTCCTGGGCTCGGAGTATTTAGAGGTTTCGAATGCAGATGGGAAAACGACACTTGGCAAACGCAAGTCACGAAGTATTCGAACTCGTTCCATGGCTGTGTTCATTGGAAACAGCATTTCAAAGAAAATAATACCCAAAGAATACATGTCAACTTTCTCGTTGTAGTTTGCTTCTCCACCCATAGCCAACACCTCATTGGCTACATACAAAGTAGTGCCAATATCTCCAGTCATGTCCTCTCCTGTGTACTGCGAAGTGCTTCCTCCAGCTCCACTGCTTCCACCCATTGAAGTGCCAGTATGGATGTTCTTAGCCAGACCAAAATCTCCAACCTTTACATTTCCTGAGGAATCAATGAAAATGTTCATAGGTTTGAGATCTCGATGAATAATGCCTTGTGAGTGTATGTGGCTGAGAGCATCTAGAATCTGGCCAAAGAGTCGCCAGCAGTCGTCGGGTTTGGAAGATAAGTTTTGCTTGATTAGATCCGCCAATGTATGCTTTTCGCAATACTCCATCTGAATGAACAATGTCGATTTCACAAGTGACTTGTCTTTCTTGCGACGAGGAGAGTCGCGTAATTCTGCCAAAGCCGCCTTACCAACCAAAGTCTTCACAGTTGTCGTAGGTCGGGTATACATAGGCGAGGAGGTTGCAAGGCTTGCAGAGGAAGATTCTTCCTCACTATCGGCATTATCGCTCCTGCTCTCCTGGTCATTGTCTTCTTCGGAGGTGACACCAAATTCAATTTCTGGATAGTCTCGGTGTAAAGAATTGGAAATGAAGTCTACAGACGCATTCATGGACAACTCATCAAATGTATCCTGTTCGTATGGTCCGTTGAGACGAGCTGGAATAGCACTGATGGAAGAATCAACACGTGATTCACTTTCACTCCAAGAATCATCATCCGAAGTTTCCTCTTCATCTGAATCGTAATCTTCAATCGCAGACTCATCTTGATCATCATATGACTCTTCCAACCACGCCGCAAAATATCGAACCACATACTGGTTATTGAGACGAGAAAGTAGCATGACTTCAGTAAGAATAGATGTCAATTTATCGGCAGTATGCTGAACTCGTTTAATGGCATAGAAACGACCGTCCAGCTTGTTTCGTGCTTTGACAACAACACCATAGCCACCTCGACCTAACAGCACAGTTTCTTCAAAATCTTGCGCATACCGGGACATGGACAAACCTGTCATTGAGTCTCGGTGAGGTCGAGTATCAGCAGACATACTTCTTCCTCTTCCTCTTTGGCCACCATTGTTTGGTGGTCCAACAAGCATGACTGGAGAGTCCACACCAGTTCGAAGAAACTCGCATGGTAAAAGCTCAAATGCAGAAAGACGTTTCTTAGGTGAGGGCATAAACATCTTACGTAGAAACTCCTCCAATGAATCTCCCAAGTCCAAGCTGTTGATCACATCAGTGGGACCATAGTACTCGGATGTCACCTGCTTACCAGCAAAAGTTTGTACTAGCATCACTCCAAGCGCCCATACATCTGTCTTGCGCGTCAGCTTATTACCGGGTTGTTGTGCGAGTTCAGGAGGTGACCAAGCATCACCATCATGTTGCAAGGATGACACTGAAGAAGTCATCTCAAACGAGCATGCGATATTCATCTCTCGAAGCCTTTGTCCAAACACGGCATACCCCAATTTGACCGTCGTTTCTCCGAGTTCGGCATTTCTAAACAATACCACAGTGTCGGTTGATATACTCTTATGAACAAGGCCAGCCTTATGGATTGCTTCAAGAGCTTCTAATAATTGGATTGCCCAAACTCTAGTGACCTTCACGCTGACAGTTCCTACTGTGTCGAGTAAATCTGATACTGTACCTCCTGGCGAAAACTCTGAAAGAAGATAGAGAGTCCAGCCAGATGCGTCAGAGCATCTCTGAAACCTGTGGTCATATAGGCTAATGACATTCTCGTGTCTAAACTTTCGCAAGTTGTCCAAATCCGATTCCAATAATTGTATCATCTTTTTTCCGTCAGCTTGAGTCCAAAACGCCCCCTGCAACTTGACTTCTGTAAGAAGCAGTGAGATATCTGTTTGGGTATCTGTTACGGGCCGAACCAGATAGTTGTTTCCAAAAGAGTAACCCCTCACGGGTATTTGTCCTCCTACTCTTCTGAAACTGATTGTTGGGGAACCTGCTCGTGAGATTGTTGTGATTCTGTCAAACTCAATGCAATCGGCCATGACTAGACCACTGTTCAACAGTTGCTTCTCTTGTGATAACACCTTTTGCGCTTCATCATCACGTTGTTTGCGCCGTTTCAGCTCTTCCACCACCATCATCTCTAACACTCTGTCCTCCTCTGCCATTTCCTGTTCTCGTTTCTTAGCCTCGTCATTCTTTTGTTTTCGAAGAAGCTCTTGTTGCTTCTCGATTTTCATCTGACGTTCCTCCTCCAAGCTAGCTGTAGAAACCTTTTGCTGAAACTCCTCCAATTGTTCTTGAATGTAAGATGTGATCTCAAAGATCATTTCTGCCCCTATGAGCTCCTTGCAGGTATCAGCAATCCATTTCTCCAACTTTGTCACTTGCGATGCTAAAACGTTTTGGGGGTTCTTAATGTGAATTACAGGCACGGTCTTTGGATACGTGCTGGTGAGCTCAACTTGAAGGGTTAAACTTGAAATTGCTTCACCTGCTCCCGCATCGGTTGATCTCATGTGAATCTCGAATGATGGGGAAGGCGTTTTCTAGAGTTAGTACGATGAACTCCATTACCACGAAGCAACCATAATTGCAAGTTGTCGTATACTCACATTCCAAGCGGAAGACCTCGTTGTGTCGACAAAGTCATCCATGTAGATGGCTTTTAATGCAGCCGCTTCGTTTTCTTGCAGTTCCTGTAACTCCATCTGGCCCTATTCTGGTTTGGCCATATGTGAAATGGCGGGCATACGCTTTGGGCGAGATTTAAGGATGAGAACAATCTGGTATAAGTTTCTTATCAGGTCTCCCACAATTATATTTTAAATTTGGTTTTGGGCACTAAAATAAACTTGGGAGGAAAGAGGAGCTTTATTGTGTGAGCTGTGGCTGTTATGACAAGAGATGGGATGGATGATTCATATCAGTATATTTCAAACCGTAGCATGCTTTCTCCTCAGAAGTGCCCAATTATTGTAGCGGTGGGTTGTTTGGAATCAGCGTTCATGTATAGGGGGAGCACACAGCAGATCAGGCGCAAGGCATAAATGAGGGGCTCTGAAAAAATCAGACTAGAGGCCGAAATTTTTAATGCGACCCTGGAATAGAAATCACAAGCTATAGTTTTCAAATTATGAACCATTCTAATCAGTCAGGTGACATACTAGCCAGCAAACCCACTCGGATGATTAGTTGAAGATTATTGTATCTACGCTACAAGTAATTCCGAGAGTGCAATCTACGTTGGCAACTAACGAATTAATTTGTATTATTTATACCTCATAGTCGTAAGGAATTCCCTCAGCAGCACCTCGACGGGTGACGGCAATACCACCAGCCCTGTTTCCAAAGTTAAGTGCATCAGGGACACTCTTGCCCTGGGCAATGCTAGTGGTGAAGCCACCAAGAAAAGTATCGCCAGCTCCGGTGGTGTCGACGATCTTATCCACCTTGGTAGATGGAACATATCCAGCATCAGAGTTAGTCTTGTAAACGACGCCATTGCCCCCAAGAGTGACTACAACAGCTTCCTTGATTCCCATCTTCATTAATGTATCTGCTGCATCATTCGCTTGCTTCTTAATCTCCTCTTTTGCACCCTCCTCGTTGATCTCAACTCCCGAAATGAGTGTAGCCTCAGTAACATTGACAATAAGGAAATCTATGCCTTTAAGAACTGTATCAGGGATGGGTCCTCGCTCGTCTACAGGACTGGGGTTGTAGACCACCTTGGGCTTTTTCGGTCCTGCCATTTCAATTGCCTTGTAAACCACATCAATGGGGATTTCGTTCTGGAAAATAAGCATATCTGTCTCAAAAAGGTCATCAGTTAGGTCAGATTCAGTCCATTCACCGTTGGCTCCCGCATAAACCATAATTCGATTCTCACCTGACTCCTGGTCAACAAAGATAACAGCTACTCCAGACTTGGAATCGAGTTCTTGAATTTGAGAAACGTCTATACCAGATTCCTGGAGGTTGCTCTTAAGTTGGGCCCCAAAGTTGTCCTTTCCAACCTTTCCATACATTTTAACGGACACATCGGGCACTGTAGAAGAAAGCCGTGCTGTGGCAAGTGCCTGGTTCGCTCCCTTACCTCCACAATGAGTCTCAAACCCTTGAGAAAACATGGTTTCCCCGGCATTTGGAAGGCGGTTGGCGATGGTGACAAGATCGTAGTTCAGAGAGCCGACAATTGTGATTTGCATCGTATGGTTGGTTTGGTTAGAAGTTTGAATTAAGCAAAAAGAAGCGGTTGTCAAAAGGAGTCTAATAGAAGCTAAAAGAATACTGAAAGAAAGGAAGGCTTAATCGAAAAGGAGGATCATAAACTAACATGGAAATTACCAATGTGCTTTTTTTCGAATGAATCGTCACCAAACAACAGGCGTACGTGACCACACTACTACCTACAGGAAGTTGAGACACCTCCAAGACTGATTATGCAACTCCCCACAAAAAGCATGTACAACAGTATTGAAGTAATAATGCATAGACCCAGTCAGCAAGATGCAATGGCACAGTCAATTAACTGGTGTCTTAACAAGCATAATCTATATTCTCAATGTCCAAATATTATAGTTGGAAAAACTCGATTCGAGGTAGTTTCCGTTGCTTTGCAATCTTTTTCTTTTTCTGGTTTCTCTATTGTTAGAAGGAATATCAAATCTGTTCCTTCATTTGATGGTTCCAAAAATAAAATATTCAAGTACAATTACCATCTTGAAATTTATTACAATTGTACACCAATCCTTTCTTCAAGATGTTCACACTCTCCATGCATTGTTGATGGTTAGAGTTTGCAAATATATTTCCATCATGCATTACTCAGATCTCCATCAGCATTACAACTATGGAGCCCATCACATACCCCTCGGAGGTCTTTTCAAGGCTTGTCCCTGATTTATACTTACACAGACATCTCAATCAAGGACTTCGTCCTGCGACGAACCGATCTTTTTCACAGCACCGACAGCTCAATCACTTTCTAGGTGGTCTCAAGAAGGCAGCAGGATCCGACACAAAGTCTACGTCTCTCGTATGGGGTTCGTCGCTAGTTCAAGCAGATGGCATGAGTATTGTATGCGGAATCACTGGGTCTGTATCTGAGGAAGAGGGTGGGATTTATGTTAATGTTGAGATCCTACGAGGTGCCAATGGCAGTAGCGCAGCTATGGGTGGACCTCCTAGTGATGAGGAGCAAGTTGTGAGCCGAAAGACTACTGACCTTTTACGAAAGGGAATTTTCAATACCTCGGAGAATAAACAGTTTTTTGAGCTCAAGAATTTTTTGATGGAGGGACAGAAGGACGAAGCGGTTTTTGATGCAGGTCTGCACCAGAAACGATATCTATGTTTGCATGCCAACGTGACAGTTATCAGTCGTAATGGACCAGTTCAAGATTATGTTTGGGGGGCGGTGATTGCGGCCCTCAAAGACACAAACATCCCTTTGATGGAGATTGATGAGGATACTGGTCGAATTTCTCTTACCGCAGAAACCACCAAGATCCCCATTGTGGACGATCTCAACATTCATAGCAGTCGATCGTTTGGTTTTATCAAACCCAAACCTGAGGCTGATGCCTACGGTGAAGATGATGAAATGGATACTTCTGAAGATACGACATGTGTACTGCTGGCAGATGTTCAGGGAGAAGTGGAACAGGCTGCTACATCAAGTACACGTGAGGGGTCACGACTACAAATTGTTCGTGGTCGAGATGGCAAGATCATTGGATTCTCGTTTGTTGGCAAAGGTACTGGAGTTGGCATCAACGAGATTAAGAATGCATTGGACTTATCCAAGCAGAGCTAAGGCATTGTTGGGTAAATACATAATAAAAATACATTACTGGGAGAAAATACTTAATTGAGGTAGCCTTTGCAACCAGACGAACCACATAGACATGGAATTCGCTCCTCCCCGATCTCTTTTTCAAACTTGTAGTCGTAGGTGAGCTCCTCGTTAGCGGCAATATCACGAGATGCATAGATGACAATACGCTTTTGACCCTCCACTTTGATAATTTTGGCTGTGCAGCTAGGAGTGCAACAGTGATTAATGAACCGAGCAATACCTCCACGTTTAGTGGCATCCACCACAGTGTTCTCATCCACTCTGAAGAGGTAGGAAGATCCAATTCCGGAACGCATATATCGTTTCTCTCGTAGATCAGCAATTTCCTGTCGGACAATTTCACCAACATATTCAATGATCATCTCATTGGCAGCAATGGGCTCAATAGCATATAAGCCCCAGTTGTGAATGGCTGACCGAGCGAACTTTACAGGCTTCTTTCGTTTTCTCAACTGATTAAAGTTGAGTACATCGGTCTCAGTAGACAAGAGCTGCTTTTGCATGTTAATATCTGCAGCCAATCGACGATTGTTGGCTCGGTTGACACGAGAATTGGAAGCTTTCTCCTTCTTCTTGTCCTCCAATTGAAGAGTATCAATAGGAATATTAAGCTTCTTTCGGTGAGGCAAATACTCCGACTTGGCAGCCTCCGGAATTCGGTAGTATCCTTGGGACTTCCATGAGCCTGTGGAATTGGAAAACGCGTTTGGAGCAGCAAGTTCGGGGAACTCGGCATTTTCTTTGGCCACAGCCTTGTTGAGCTGCTTTTGTCTCCACGACCAAGCCTCTCCATTGATCTGCTCAGGTTCCACATCCATCAACACTTCTCGGAGAAGTTCCATGTCCTCATCATCCTTAACAATTGATTGGAATCCAGAAATAGTACAGAGATCCGCGCCCTTCTTGTCAGTTGTCACAGATTGAGGGAACTCATGAGCAGGTGCCCAGTTGAGAATCTCGCCATAAGCAGTGGTGGTCTGTTGGGATGTGTCGAGAGTAGTAGAGTCTTCCTCAACGAGCTTCTCAGTGCTATCGATTTCTTTTTCCTCCAAATCGCCCTCTTCCTCAGATTCCTCAGCTTCATCATCCTCGTCAGAACCCTCAGAACTACTGAAGTCAAGGACTCGACGCTGTCGAGGTTGTCTCTTTGAGACTTTTGTGAGAGACACATCTGTAGCCTCTGGGACATCCGTAACAGTTGGGGTAGAGATGGCTGTACTACTTTCTTCATCAGAATAGTAGTCGTTGAGAACATGATTCATAGGACGGGCCGATATCTTCTTACGGTTTTTCTTGGTCGCAGCATCACCCTTCTTCTTCGTAGAGTCCCCCTTTCGCTTTATCTTGAAACGAGGGAGGAATCCAGCAATAGATGACACGGATGTCGTCGCAGGTTCAGGGGTATCTACTCGTGCCGCACTAGAATTGGCAGGAGGGGGAACATCAGAGGGTGCGGCAGAAGCTAGCTGAATGTGACTAAAACGAGCCGGGTTAAGAAACTCGACAATTGCAGCAACAATGACTCTTTCCCTGATATCTTTACGTAGGCTGTTAGCCAACTCTTGCATGATGAGTTTATGAGCTTCCTCCTTTGGTGGCAGTTTTGGAACCTGGTCTGACGGAATCTCCTGAGTCTCCTTCTTCGACGCTGTCCGAGAAAGACGGATTAAGGCCATAGCCATTTGGTGGCCATTTACTTTTCGACCATTCATGGCCTCGTAGCACTCCACTGCATCCTTGTTGTTGTCAAAAAACGCATAGAATCCATCGCCTTCTTTGAGAATATCAAACCAACCGAAATCACGAAGTGCACGTCGAATATCTGACGCAAACACCTTGTCTTCAGGCAGGTACTTGTCAGTAATGAAAACATAAGCACTGGTTTTCATTAGCTGGGCTGCCTTTGGCGATGGTTTGGCTGAAGGTACAGGTGTGGGGAGCCTTTCAATTACAGTTCTGTCGGCGGCTGGCGCAGTAGGTGGAGTTTTCATTGTGGGTGTATCTTTCTTAGCAGCTCTGGCCAGAACTCTTCGTATGATGCCTTTCGCCTTAGCGCCATCCTCATCAGGCTCCACTCTATACTTGGCCTGGTCAATTCGTCCCGCCTGTTGGCCACGTAGAGCCTTCTTGACACATTCATGAGCCGCGTCGTAATTGTTTTTGACGACCTTGAATCTCACCAGACATGCTCCTACTGATGATCCTGTGGCAGGGTCCTCTACCATTTCAACTGTCTCCAGTTCACCGTACACCTTGAAATGGGCAGTGATGCTCTTGGATGTCGTGAGTGCTGAGAGTCCCTTGACAATTATTTGGGTTGTTGGGGGTGGTGCAATTGAATTCGAATCGTACTGTGTTAGCTCATGGCATGTAATGGTAATTACTGTGATACTCACTGGAAACTTCGGGATCGGTAATCTCTGGTATGGTTTTCGGTTAGACTTGCTCGAAACCCTGAAATAATGCGGGTGTTTGGCTCGGGGATCTTCAGGTTTCGCAGAATATTTGACTTGATCATAAATTGGCCGTTTCCCTTTCTGCTTGTCTTTGGAAGTCTCCGGATCATAGGTGATTTTAGTATTAACTCTCCTCTTAACTTCCTCCCATAGTTCTGCAGGAAATGTCATTAGGTGTGGTGGTGAAGAAGGAGGGGCTGGAGGTGGGTTTGGGGGCAGATCAGGCTTTCCATTGATTGGAGTCAGTCTGGGGGTTGGCGCTGGATGTGGACTTGGTGCAATTTGTGGCGAGGAAATTTGCGAAGTTGATGATGAAAATGAGTGCCTGCTGTTGTCTCGTTCCTGGATTCGAGGGTCGGGGTCTTTTTGTGAATCCTTACCTGCTCTACCAAACCTATCGTCACCAAATTCTCTTTCTCGCTCCCGCTGAGGAAGAGGGGATCGAGGTGGGACAAGATCACGAAGAGACTCTCGCGAGACAGCTCGTGGTAGAGACTTACGACTAGATCGATGGAATGGATAATTCTCATCTCGATCTCGACCTCGAAAATCTCGTTCTCTAGGATCTCTTTCACGAGTATCTCTTTCACGACAACTGTCTTGAGAATATCGATTCTCACGGCCTCCCTTTCCAGGAGGTGGTCGTGAATCTCGCGGATCTCGTGAATAATAAAGGAAATCTCTGTCACGCAGGTCTCTGTCACGCAGGTCTCTGTCTCGCAGGTCTCTGTCACGCAGGTCTCTATCTCGCAGATCTCTGTCTCGCAGGTCTCTATCTCGCAGGTCTCTGTCTCGCAGGTCTCTGTCTCGCAGGTCCCTATCGCGAGGGTCTCTTAAGTCTCTTGATCTGTCACTGTCGCGATCGCGTCGCACATCAAAAAAATCGTACCGCTGATCATGGTCATGCCTATTGCGCTTGTCCTTTTTACGCTGGTCATATCTGCTGTGGCTCCCTTGCCTACCATAGTCTCGTGGCGGTGGAGGATAATCACGGTGGTCAAAGAAATCGCGGCCCGAACGGTTACGCTCAGGAAACTTGGAGGATGAAGGCTCACCCTCACATGTTCCACGAGGTCCCTTCGGCACCAGTCCTAAATCTGAGCCGCCTGCCATCCAATAAGTGATTTTTTACGGAGTGCGGGGGATCCAATTTAGTCACTGGACGTGGTGCATTATTATTTCTACCTGCAAACCTTATCAGGTTGTCGTCATAACGTTGAACAAAGTATCCATAAACTGAGTAGAGATGAGAGCTCAGCGTATGGAAGAAGAAAGTTGAAGTACTCTTTTGAGATTTTAAACCCCCACAGATCTTCTGCGTTCACCGTCTCTTTCAGCACCGTGGTTCACTCGAAAATACATCAAGCTTCTACAGTGTCACATCAAAGCTCTGTTAATCATGGAAGTAACTGTTGAGCATTACGCACTACACACCATGGCTAATCAATAATATCTATGCATTTCTTTCCTTATTTGGTTCGAATGTGTTTGAGCTTGCCGTAGGAATGGACAAAGTTGTTTGCGTACTGCTTCACCCGGAACTTTCGGTGATGAGGCTCCTGGATGTAGTAGTCCCAGCCCTGCTTATTGGCAAAGTTAATAGCAGCATCCTTGCTGGTAAACTTCATCTGTGTAGCTTGCCTGTGGTTAGTGTTGTCAAGCGTAAAACTAATGTTGGAATATCCATACTCACATGTAATCAGCAGAAGACTGCCATCCGATCAGGTCGTTCTCCCATCGATTTCCTCGATCAACAATATCCCAATCGAGTCTCCAGGCAAAGGTTCCTGTAGTTAGTATTCATGTTCATACTGTTCAGCTGGCGGCTGAAGCCTCCAATAATGACCGTTCAAAAGACAAAATTACCCACCATAAGTGCCACTCTGAGTAGCAGGCTTGGCCTGTTGGTAGATTCGAACCACTCGGTTTCGTGTGAGCTCAGCAGGAGCACCGCTGATAACCTCATGGGCAGGGACGTTTTCAAGCTTGACATCCACATCAGGGACATCCTTCTTCTGAAGAAGACGTGCAGAGGTTGCGAAAGATCGCACTGAGGGCTGACTCAGCTGACGGAAGCTTCTAGACAGCATTGTTCTTGTGTTGTGTGATATCTGGTGCACCAAGAAGATTACTGTCGATGTACATTAAACTATAAGCAGACAACATGATTGGCTAGAGTGAGGGTTAGGGTTTTCAGTGGAGCTTAATTGAGGTTTTGTTAAAGATCTTGGTTTAGTTGAAACTTTTCTTGACGTGCCCAAAGGAAACAGCTAACCAAAAACAATGGATCTAATTATTCTATGTACATCAGTTGCGAGCAACTTCTAGCATTTTAGGGACATTATTGACCTTTTCTCGAGGTTTCCCAATTGCCTCGCCTCGACAATGTTCGTGCGCCTCTATTTTCTTCCATTCGTCCCATGAAATGGCATGTTTCAAGTGTTCAGTTAAATTGTCAGACCCAGACAACACTCCTCCTAGCTTTCCTGCAGAGATATCATCAGAAATAGCCTGAGCAGTATCAAAAGAATCTGCCATCGTGGTAGCAATGACACCAGTGGGGCCGTTCTTGACCCATCCAGAAGCGTACACTCCATCGTCAGATACACGCCCCATAGAGGAAGGAATTATACCTCTCCTGTCGTCAAAAGGGACGTTGTCCAATGGTATGGAGGCATAGCCGATACTGGTGAAAACCAAATCCGTTTTGAAAGTTTCGGTTATATCAGTGGGTTCAACCCCGACTCGTCCAGACCCATCAGAAGATACTAGTTTGTTTTCAATGGCGACAAGTGCCTTAAGAAGCTGCGGATCTTCGGGATTAGCAATAAATTCTTTAGGAGACAGCAAATAGTCTAATGACCACTGCTTGAGAGCGGCCTCATGAGTTGGGTCTCGGCACTTCGCCTTGGTGTTGTACTCCTCGATCAACTTGATAATTCGAGATAGAGGACGTTTGTAGCTCTTGTGTGCAGCAAGAACATCATCCCATTTTGTATGAGGAAACGCCAGGAATGCTGTATCTGGCAACTTGAATAGCTCTCGAATCTCTTTAATGGTAAAGGCAGACTCCAATAGTCCTCTTCGAGCCATGATTCGTACCCGCTTGACCTTGGACGTCTTAAGAGTCTCGTATGCCTGCTCGGTGATGTCTGTGGGTTTGAGATGGTCCAATGGTGCCAACAGGACTCGTGCAATATCTAACGCAACATTTCCATTGCCCACAATCGTCACATCCTCGGCCTTATGGAGTGGGGGGTTTAGATTTTCTTGCTCGGGGTGTCCGTTATACCAATTAACAAAAGTCCGAGCAGGGATGACCCCAGCAAGGTCTTCTCCGGGAATACCCAACTTTCTATTTGTGTGGGTTCCATAAGACAAGACAACCGCATTATAATTCTCTTTCAGTTTGCCCATTGGCAGGGTTTCACCCACTGTGACATTTCCGAAAAACTGCACCCGAGGGTCACAACCAACTTCGTCAAAGGTTTCTTGACAGTTCTTTACCTCTGGGTGATCAGGAGCCACACCATGACGCACCAGACCATAAGGTACAGGGAGGGATTCGTAAAGATCGATTTTGACGTCAGGCTGGAGTTTGAGCAGCCGATGAGCAGTGTAGAACCCGGCAGGGCCAGCACCCACTATGGCGACCTTAGGAGCTGATCTCAGCGTTGATAAGTGGCGCACTGATCTGAGCATGACTGTGTCTGAGGTTGAGACAGCTGCATGAGGATAAGTTTAATGAGATGATAGGTTCAGGGAAGGTATGACACATTCATTTCATTGCATGTGTCAAGTTCTATTATGAGACTCTGAGGCCGATAAAAAGAAGAAAATTATTAATTTAAATGTTTTCAAAGAATTCCCAGTCCTGGCCATATGTATTCACTTAATAAACCACTTGTCCCATCCTACAGTTTTATTCCTCACAACCATTATGGTTTAAACTATCACCACACATAGTGCATACATACAACATACTTACCACCTCCCACACCAACGGCGGCCCATTCGACATGTCAGGCAAAGAGGAGGCGAAAAAGCGGTTCAACACACAATCTCTGTCATTGGCAGACTGGCTCAAGCAACAAAAGCCGGAAACGTCGTTGGCACAAGCAAAGCCATCCCCGCAGACTGTGGCCAAAACCGGCTCAACCTCCACTCCTGTAGATGGTTCTCTTAAAATATCGTCGTCGGGCCAGTTTAAGCTGACCCCTCTCAAAAGGGAGAGCTCAGCATCGCCCAAGCCTACCCAATCACCTTTGTTTGAGGCCTCATCACAAGGGGTATGGCGTAGAATAGCATCACCTCAAAAGGGGGACACCCCTCTAGCATCCGTAACACCAGAACCAGAAAAGCCCGAACGCAAGGGATCAATGAGCGATCTTCCCGAGGAGGAGCTCGTAAAATTGGGCATTCATCTAGCTCAGCGACACAGACAGCCGTCAGCAGACGGGTTCAACTGGGCTGAGGATGACGACATTGAAGACTGGGCCGATGACATGCCCGAAGAGGCTACAGAGGTGGAGGTGCCAACAGAAGACCAGCATAAACCTGCAGAAGCATCCCCTGTACGCGCTTGGAAACCTATTACTCCTGCAAATTATGTGCCTATTGATCAACAGCTTAAGGAGTATGAAGAAAAGAAAGCTTCTCAACAGGCACAACATCCGCAACCACATACCAACGCCAGCAGGCATGCGTTATTTGATGACAAATGGAGAGGTGGGGACAGGTATGGAGATCGTCATGATAGATATGGCGACAGGCATGGAGACAGACACGACAGATATGACCGATACGATAGATACGACAGGCATGATCGTTATGGAGATAGGCGTGGGCGCATGTCGCTAGATAAACCACTGCTTGGTGCAATGAGATACGATTCCTATGACCGATTTTCCAATGATTACCATCCTCGTAGAGAGCTCTACAACGACCAGAGTGGTAAGGTCGAAGCCATGGAGGGCGGGGATGCTCGAAACTACAAGGATGGTTCGGGAGTAATGCGACGCAGCCCTGTGGCGACCAGAGCTGAACTAACATCGCCGAAAACCACCAATGCTACTCCGGCAGGAGCGACCCAGCCTCCCATGGATGCCGCAACTCTGTTAGCTCAGCAGGAGGAAGTTATGCGGCAAGCACGTGAGAAGGCCAAGCTACGTAAGGAAGAGGAACAGCGTGTAGAAGAAGAGAGGCGTAAGGCGGCGCGAAAGAGAGCAGAAGAGCTGGCACAAAAGGTCGAGGCTAGAGCCAAAGAAAAGGAAATGGAAGCTAGGCAACGAGAAGTCCCCACAGAACCCTCAGCCGACAGAGTTCATGCCAACAAGCCACAAACTACTCCGGTTACAACCACGAATAACTCCCCTTCTTCACCAACTGCTCCCCCTATCTGGGGCCCAAAACGACTTGCTACTAAGACTACATGGCCCCCATTATCGTATGGCAAACCCCGTCTTTTGGATGACCCTAAATCGCCAGAAATGCGCAATGGCCGTGGCACTTCACGTTTCTTCCCTTCACCTAAATCAGAAATTGGATCTGGAGTTCCATGGCGAGATTTGTCACCTACTCGTCTAGGAGGAAGAGAGTTGCCGTCTGGTCTCAGTTTGGAACCTAGTGGAGAACGAGAACTCGCAGGTCTGGCAGCACGCGCGCTTGCAAACGTCAAGAACATGTCCACCCCTGATCATAGAGTTGAGGGTAAAGCATCAAACGGTTCAACTCATCTAACAGGGTTTGGTCTGGATATGCCAGCCGACGTACCAATCTCACGCATCCCTCCTGACACAGAATACATTTCAAAGTCTAGGGACAAGAAAACCAAAGAGAAACCCAGCAAAGCTCCTAACAATGAAAGTGTGCGCAAGTCTCAGGCTCCCTCTTCAAAACCAGAGGCACAATCACGACAACACAACCCCGCAAAACGGCCTATATTTACCCATAAACAGCTTTTGTACTCGTACGAGATGGAGGTACGTCGTGAGGACAAAGTTGAGAAAGAACTCAAGTCGTTACCAGGCAACTTGATTCAACTTGCACCTGTAAGTGTTGGCATGTATACTACGAAGTGGTCTCGTTTCAAACCATTGCCTGAGGTCAGCAGCATTATTGTTGGCAGCTATAGTTACAGCGCTGCTCGTGGGTCCAAGCGAGCTGTTCGTGAACCTATTAGCATTCTCAAGAATTGCGACATGAAGTTCGTACTCAAACTTCCTGCATAACTCTAGGCAATATTACTGTCATTATGTTTATCGGCACGACATAACCCCACTCTATAGTCAATTACTAATTATGTGCTAAGATGGATCAATGACACCTCTTTGGGCACACGTGTATTCAGAGCTTATCGACTGCCCTTTCATTCTTCCAGAACCTCCTTGCATATGTACCGAAAAGTCAGTTCCATGTTGCCAAGGCAATTACTTTGCGCATATGTGTAATAGGTACCTCCGATCTCTCTAATTATGTTAAGTTACATGGCTGAATGCATTACTACCACCGTTTTACCGAACAAAGAATGTGTGCCTGATGCCGCCGAAATCTATAATTGGCTGCTGAAGGCTAAAACTGAATACAACACAGCTGCTTTTCCAATGGAAGGAGATAGAAATAAGTGGGATGACGTCTAAACACTAACTGAAATTGAGATAACATTGAAGCAAATCGAGAAAGTGTGGCTATGTATCTAGCAATATTGGTTGCTTACTGCCAAGAAGCGCACTCTACACCCCTGTGTCATGGATGGATGATTGCTTATGTCTATGGTGAGACAAGGAATCTAATTTGCCCAATGAGCGGCATCTGTTGGGTTGGTTTCAGGTGGGATGCATACACGGCATGATCATCAAGGGGCAATAAACCTGTAGAGAAGCAGGCTTTTCTATCAGCAGCACATACCACTATTTGCTCTATTCCTGAAGGCTATTTACTAAGCATCCCCCCTTTGCCTTGGATTCACGTCTCACAATTATCAATATTAGTGCTAAATGGTTGCCTGTGCTCAATGCACATGCTGTATCACACAATGTCATATTAGAATGATGATCACCATATAAATCAATTTAATACATTGGGTGTGCATACATCAACTTGCATGACAATATGTAGCAATTGAAGATGGAAAAAGCTCGGTGATTTCAGCAATGCATGTAGTAAGAAGAATTGTGATGAAGTACTGGGAAATTCGGAAAGTTTAAAGGGAAATAGAAGTTTTAAGGATCCGAGCAAGAATGTGATTTACACAAAGGTCGAGATTCGCAAGGAAACTCCTCTTTTCACCTAAATGGGATTTGTGTTCTAATTGTTTACTTAAAGTTGATTAGAGTTTTGATTAAACAAAGCTTACGTATTGTTTCCTTGCTCTTCGGTTACTGTTTCGGTGTTAGCTGTTCCACATTGGATTTTTCAGGATGATGTGATCCAAGAATAGCAACTCTCCAGGGATTGGCAACCCTTTAAGCTGCACGTGGAGATGACAGTGAAATGAAGGAATCCGACTACTGAGCAATTATTCCAAATATCGAGAACAAATCCGTGATACCCAGCCAACTTGCCCACCACGTTTGTCTCGGGTTCTTGGCAACTCATTATTGTTTTGTTCAGTTCCCAATAGCGTGAGACTAACGATGAGAGTTTTCAGTTCACACGCGAAAATGCTAAGCTTTGCTTTTACGTTTCAGCACCTGGTCTCACACAAGGTCTCAGATGTGACAACATTGATGTATAAATACAAGAGGATGCCTTCAAACGTATATATATACTCTATCTCCAACCCTTCGGAAAAAGATAAAAACTATCCACTTTAAAAAAACACAATGCAGTTCTCCACCGTCGCCGTTCTCTCTTTTGTTGCCGCTGTCAACGCCCAGGCCCTCTCTGGCGCCTCTGAGCTCATTGGCTCTGTTGTCTCCGGTGCCTCTGAGGCCCTCAACTCCGCCTCTTCTGCCGTCGCTGACTCCGCCTCTGCCGCTGCTACTTCTCATGCTAGCGAGTCTCACTCCGCTTCTGAGTCTGCCGCTTCTGAGTCTGCTGCCTCTGCTTCTGAGTCTGCTGCCTCTGCTTCCGAGTCTGCTGCCTCTGCTTCTTCTGCCTCTGAGTCTGCTTCCAAGGCCAGCAGCCACGCTTCTGCTGCTAGCGGATCCGCCTCCAAGGCTGCTTCTTCTGCTGCCAAGGCTTCTTCTGTTCTCGCCTCCGCTTCTTCTGCTGCCCACGACGCCTCTTCTGCTGCTCATGAGGCCTCTACTGCTGCCAACTCTGCTGCTGCCTCCGCTACAGGCAACGCTGCTGCTGGTGCCATTGTGCCCGCTATGGGTGCCGTCGTCATTGGCGCCTTCGCTCAGCTTCTGTAAGCGTACCCTGTATCCTTTTACATTATTATTTATCTAATGAAATAGACAGCAATTTGGATTGCATGGAATCTACTTATATTATAGATGTTTTCATTGTAATTGTTGCCAAATGGAAAAAAACTCTTAGAAAGTATCATCATGGCACATTCAGATCTGGTAGCGTCTTATACAAATAACCATAATCGCGACACACCATATAGTAATACATATCTTATTACGCTGTAATCATTCTAATTAAGCTAGGTCGTGCCCAGTTCTCTAATACTTAGCCACTTCAGCCCGTCTCAAATTTCAAAAGAAGACTCTGTGTCATTTCCAAGAGCGAACCCCGCTGAGTCGAATGTTAAGAAAGGAGTAAACTCTTCAAGGCACTCAGGTTCTACTTTGACCTCAACAGTTTGTTCATCTGCTAGCTTGAGTGGTGGTAGGGTGATAATTTGGTCCATATGGCCATCCTCCTCACCTGAATTGTAATCTGAATCGGACTGGGACTCCGACAGTGACTGAGACAAGTCTGGTAACGAGAAAGCACGAGCACGCAGAAGGTGTGAGGAGGAGGACCCACACTTCTCTTCTTCATCATGATACCTGCGGTCCTCGAAGTCACTGGTTTCTGGGGATTCAGTTAAATCCTCCTCCCTCATAGTAAATTGCACATCACTTGATACCTCGTCTTGGATATTGCGAACCTGCTCCGGGTTAGTGGCAAGAGGTGTTAGTCTTGGCATTTTACCCATCTTCCCCCTAACGCTCTCATAACTAGCAGGGGATCGGCCTCTGACCTCGATCTCAGGAGTATGACAGGATGTAATCTCAACCATATGGCTCCTGCCGTCATGAGAGATGTTAGCAAGCAAGCACACCTGAAGGCGATACTTAGACCCCTCTCGGCGAGATTTGTGGATAAACTGAAATTGCAAACGCTCAAATCTGGCAACTTTTGAGATGGCCTGTTTCATCGAATTCGGATAAGTTTGGAGAAACTGAGCTTGGGATATTGTCAGCTTGCGTTGCTCTTCAATAGTGAGATTGCAATGGTTAAATATACCCTCAAGCTTTTTCGGGCACCGAACGTTGGCGCTGTCTCTTATAAACGCATGCGTGGGAAGTTTCCCTGGGAATATGATAATATCGTCGGGAGAGGTCTGGGATCCTGGGTCACGTTTGGGTGTATGCTGCATTAGTTTTGCCAAAGATTTTGTGGAACAGACATGGGCTTCGACCCTTATTATAAAATACTGGCAAGTTGCATTTTGGTAAGGGCCACTTGCAATACGCACTGGTCCCGAAGGGTATAGTGAGATACTAGGCACGATTGAATGCTCCACAAAATCGAATGCTGCACAAAGTGACATGTAGTTGCGTCTATAACAAATCCATGTATCATTTTCTTGATCAAACCCCCTATCCAATCGGGCGTGAAGTCCAACAGTAATGGGTGTACTTTCGCCTACCATTAGGGCTACATTTTGGGGAACCTGAACAAAATCTGGCCCTATTTTGTAAAGGGATTTTGACCGTGGCGCCAATTTAGGTGTTTCGGCATATCGGCTTGATCTATGGTCCTTCTTGTTGTGATGACTTGAGTCATGGTTTTCTGAGTCGGAATCAAATGCTCGTTCTGGGTTAGTAAGCCATTGGTCAAACGGTCATTGGAGGAGGTATCAAATAAAACTGACTGGCTGGTATCATCATAAAAAGTTCAAGAAAGAGGGACGGGGTATCAATGCAATTAGTTACTTTCTTCCGTTTGTATGTGTTTGTGGCTGTGGTTGGGTTAAGGTACAAATGACACAGATGAAGTTGTCAAGCTAAGATAAGATAGAGGTGTTCATTGCTTTGAGAGCGGGGAGACAATCTCAACTAAAACGAAAAAATTACTATGTCGCTTACCTATCAATAAATTATTGGCCATTTACCAGGTCTACTAGTCACTTGTAGCCACTTGTTACAGCTTACCAACCATGTATCTAAAAAATAAAAAAGATCAAATAAATTACTTGTCAGCAGCAGCGACGTAGAGGACTGTGTTAGTTTCTTAAGCTGTGGATCAATCATACCAATCGAGTTAACTGGTGCAACTGAAACTCTTAAATATCACTAGTATCTCACTAGTAACACACAGTAGTGATTCCTTAGAACTCCTTCAAATGGTATCTCAGCGCATTTTAAGCAACCTGAACTCACCGTTGTTGCCTCTGATAAAGACATCATCATCGTAAACTCCAACTACCTTGTCGTCAACCAGCTCCTCAGCATTCTCCAAAACAATACTCATATAGCCATCGACCGACTGCAGTACGCCAGAGAAAGTAGTTCCGGTAGAAACTCGCACATTGACCTTCTTTCCCGAGATTTCACCAAGAAAAGATGACGGGTCGTAACGGACCGTATCTGTGGATGACATATTTGTCCTGTGTGTTGCACTTCTTTCTGATCCTCAATACCTGAGATATGTGGTGTCTCTTACCCTACCATATTCATGCATGTTCATGCAAAACCTAAAAAATTCTGGAGGAAGTCTCCAAAAAATTAATCTAGATCTTGAAAAATCTCGACTGCAGGAATTCACTTATCATGGGTAAGAAGCAAATTGATCCCCGAATTCCGGCTCTGATCCGAAATGGAGTTCAGGAAAAACAGCGTTCTTTCTTCATCATTGTTGGAGATAATGCTAAGAACCAGCTTCCTAATCTTCATTACCTCATGTCCTCTGCAGATATTCGAATGAACAAGTCTGTGCTATGGGCCTACAAACACAAGCTTCTGGGATTCACTTCGCATCGAAAAAAGAGAGAGACCAAAATCAAGAAAGAGATCAAACTGGGCATCCGGGAAGTCAACCAAGAAGACCCCTTCGAGCTGTTTGTCTCACTTCAGAACATTCGATACTGTTTTTACAAGGACACTGAAAAGATTCTCGGTAACACTTACGGCATGTGTATTCTTCAAGATTTTGAGGCTCTTACTCCTAACCTGCTCGCCCGAACTATCGAGACTGTTGAAGGAGGAGGTCTTGTGGTGATGCTTCTTAAGAGCATGGCTTCTGTCAAACAACTATATACCATGACGATGGATATCCACGCTCGATATCGAACTGAGGCCCACAATGACGTTGTGGCTCGATTCAACGAACGATTCTTGCTCTCTCTTAATGATTGCCGAACCTGTCTTGTTGTTGATGATGAGCTCAATGTACTCCCCATTTCTGGTGCTAAAAATGTCAAGGCACTGCCTCCTCTGGATGAAGACGAGGATGTCCCCGAGAATGTCCAGGCTCTCAGAAATCTCAAGGAATCACTTGCTGACATTAAACCCACTGGTGACCTCGTCAACATTGCAAAGACTGTAGATCAGGGTAAGGCTATCCTCACCTTCATCGATACCATTGTGGAAAAGAACCTCAAAAGCACAGTAGCTCTTACTGCTGGTCGAGGTCGAGGTAAATCCGCCGCTCTTGGTGTGGCCATTGCTGCGGCTGTTGGCCAGGGATACTCCAACATTTTTATCACCTCGCCATCACCTGAAAACTTGAAGACATTGTTTGAGTTTATCTTCAAGGGTTTTGATGCCCTTGGCTTCGAGGAACATGTTGATTACGACATCCAGCAGTCTACTAACCCTGCCTTCAACAAGGCCATCGTCAGAGTTAACATTTTCAAAACTCATAGACAGACCATCCAGTACATTGTCCCCAACGATTCGCATGTTTTGGGCCAGGCTGAGTTGGTTGTTATTGATGAAGCTGCAGCTATTCCTCTTCCTGTTGTGAAGAAGCTGCTGGGTCCCTACCTTGTCTTCATGGCCTCCACAATCAATGGATACGAAGGTACTGGTCGATCTCTTTCTCTCAAGCTTATTCAACAGCTTCGAGAGAGCTCAGGTAAGACCCAGATGGGCCGAACCCTGCATGAAGTTGCTCTTGAGGAGCCCATTCGATACGCTCCTGGAGATCCTGTCGAAAAATGGCTAAACAAGCTGCTTTGTTTGGACGCTACCATTGCTCCTAAAAGCAAGAACGCCTCCACTCCTCACCCTGATAAGTGTCAGCTTTTCGCTGTCAACAGAGATACCCTTTTCTCGTATCATGCTGTCTCTGAAGCATTTTTGCATCGAATGATGGCTCTATATGTTGCATCTCATTACAAAAATACACCCAACGACTTGCAGCTTTTGTCGGATGCGCCTGCGCATCAGCTCTATGTTCTTCTGGGTCCTCAGGAAGGTAACGCTCTTCCGGAGCCTCTCGTCGTTGTTCAGGTGGCACTTGAAGGTGAGATTTCTAAGGAAAGTGTTCGAAATGCTCTGTCTCGAGGTCAGCGATCTAGCGGTGATCTTATCCCCTGGCTCATGTCTCAGCAGTACCAGGATGATGAGTTTGCAACCCTTTCGGGTGCACGAATTGTTCGAATTGCAACCAACCCTGAGTACATGAGCATGGGATACGGTGGTCGGGCTTTGGAGCTGCTGCAAGACTACTTTGAGGGTAAATTCACTGACATTTCTGAGCGAACTACATTGGAGAACCAGTCAATTGTCCGAGTCACTGATGCCGAACTTGCAAAGGGTAAGTTGACAGATAAGATCACAGTTCGAGATGCTGCTTCCATGCCCCCTCTTCTCAACAAGTTGTCTGAGGTTCCGCCTCATCGACTCAACTACATGGGTGTGTCTTACGGTCTGACCCACCAGTTGCACAAGTTCTGGAAGCGAAACGGTTATGTTCCCGTTTACCTACGACAAACTGCTAACGAGCTTACTGGCGAACATACTTGTGTTATGCTTCGAGGACTTAAGGGCCAGGACGATTCTTGGCTTGCGGAGTTCTCTAGTGACTTCCATAAGAGATTCCTCACTCTTCTTTCTTTTGAGTTCAGTTCTCTCACTGCATCCCAGGCACTGTCTATTGTGGAATCTGCCAAGTCTCTGTCTGCTGGCAAGGAACGGGTGTCAGTCACCAAGGCTGACCTTGATCGTCTTTTCACGCCGTTTGACCTTAAACGGCTTGAGTCTTACGCTAACAACTTGCTGGACTACCATGTCATTGTTGACATGCTTCCAGCCATTGCTACAATGTACTTCCGGGATCAGTTCCCAACCACTATCAAGCTATCCATTGTTCAGTCTGCGGTGCTGCTTGGAATTGGTCTGCAAAGAAAGGATATGGACAAGATTTCTGCTGAGCTCAACTTGCCTGCGTCCCAAAACATGGCAATGTTTTCTAAGATTATCCGAAAGGTGTCCAACTACTTCCGAGATGTTCTTTCTGCTGCTATTGATGAACAAATGCCTAAGCAACTTCATGAGGATGTTCGGCAGCTCGACGGCGAGGAGGATGTGTTTGGCGAGATTCAGGAAGACATGGCTGAGGAGCTTGAGGAAGCTGGAGATGAGGTGACTGCTGCTCTAAAAGAAAAACAGCGAGAGCTGATCAACGCACTGGATCTTAATGAGTTCAAGATCAACGATGATGACTGGGAGGGAGCCAAGAAGGGAGCTGCCAAGGCTGCTTCTGGAAAGGCAGGAGCAATCTTGGCGGTTCGAAACTCCAGTAAGGAGAAGAAGCGAAAGGCCGAGAGTGTTGAGAGTGTCTACAAGGAGGAGATGGCAGCATTGAAGTCTGCTAAGAAGAGTAAGAAGGGTAAAAAATAAGCTAGGCCAAGCCAAGCCAATTGAATTATAAACAATATACTGATAGATGATATAAATACAAGAAACAGTTCTTCTGTTTCTTTCTTTTACTCCATGTCATAGTAATCGAGGATGACATCGAAGACCCAATCAAGGGTTTCTGCAACATCAAAGTCACTTTGGGGAACAATTCTGATACCATCCCGTCTTGCCGCTTTACTTGGCTCACCATTGGGGTTCTCATTTTCGAACAGCTGTTTGTGGGTCTTTAGGTATCCTGGCCACACAATGTTGTGAAAGTATCCTTCGGGATCTTTCCAGAATCCTTCCAGCGTAACATAACCTGCTCTACCCTCTCGACGGCTTTTGAGATCCTCGTAATTCGATCGCACCAGAATTTTGATATCGAAGATCTCTGTGAACTGGGCATCGTGATATACCATTATTCCGTCGAGAATAACAATTAATTTGTTCTCGAATTCTGGCATATAGGGGTGCATCTTTCGTTTAAAAGCGTCAACCGCCACTGCATCTAGTGGTGCTGGACCCAGAGAGTTCTGGTCCTCCTTCGATTCGAAGTCTTCAGGCAGTTTCCCCGTTTCCTTGACGTGGTTGAGAACTTCAGATAGCCGTTCAAAGTCAAATGCCTCAGGGCAATCCCAGTCTTGAATACCGTCAATCAGTGGGATCTTGGCATCTTCGAGATAAAAGTCGTCTTGGTGAATGATAATCACGTGTGGAAGAATATCTCGAAGTAATCGAGCTAAAGTCTGTTGTTAGAAGTTTCAATGTCGGACTCCACTTCACACTCACGCTTTTTCCACTAGAAGAAGGACCACTGAGTGCCACCAGAGTGACCTGTTTCTTTTCCTCCTCTTCCAGCAGATGTTTCTCTGCCAGCTTCCGTCGTAGCATTGTTGTGATTAGATTTAGGTGAACTTGCACCTAAACAAGAGATACCATTTAAACTTCGGCTAGTTGAAACTTCATCGTCGAATTTCTTTGAGTATTAGTACAGCGTTATTAATTTCAGTTTGAATGGGGGTAAAAAATAAAAGGTGACCGAATTAAGCAATATATTAGCACTGTTATGTGTCTGTAAAACTGTCTTGCAATTCATTCCAGTTTCACCTTTGCTCCCAATTAGGTTAAGGTTTTAAATGGATTCATGTTCCACTTCAGATGAGAACTCTCATGTGCACCCCATTCAATAGTCACAATCTCCTTACCTATAGACAATATGCTCATAACCTATCAGGAAGAAGTAGGAGTTCGGATGTACACAACTAAAACAAAAATACCCCATAGAACGAAACATGCTGAATGGAGTCCTTCACAAGTACTACTTGTTTATTTTCACCACTAATATTAGTTGAGTTAGATGCATTGAAATGAATTGAAGAAGCATATTGAAAACGAAAACCTAAAACTCGCTAGTTTCACTGAAGAGATCTCAACCATGTCAGATCCTATCAACGCCAACCCCGAAGTCCTCGATATCTCTGCCCTTCCTACACGGAGTAAAGATCAAGCTCAGTTAGATGTACCACTTGGAGCGTTTATAGACGCATACCCAACGCCTCTGTCACTGTTCGAGAATGAACCAGCCAGTGCATCCGACGAAGACTATGATGAGGACGAAACTGAGCCATTCGATGCTCAGGAAATCTACGATCTTATAGCCACTATTTCAGACCCTGAACATCCCCTTACTCTGGGCCAGTTAGCTGTCGTTAAGCTGGAGGATATCTGGGTGCACGACTCAGGCGATAAGAACAAAATGGCCGAAATCGTCGTCAAGATCACACCAACCATTACACACTGCTCCCTGGCGACGCTTATCGGTCTTGGAATCCGGGTTCGACTCGAGCGGGCGCTTCCTCCTCGGTTTCGATTCACTATTACAGTCAAAGAAGGCACACATCAAAGCGAGAACCAAGTTAACAAACAGCTCAATGACAAGGAACGAGTGGCTGCAGCATGTGAAAACGAGCAACTACTTGGAGTCATCTCTGGCATGTTAGCGACTTGCAAATAGGGGTCTTCTGGAAAGCCTCATGACTTATAACCCGCTACGACATTGTACTATCCCAACCATTTTACTATCATGCTTGTATTATCTTCCAGTGGTTAACACCAGTAAATTAATCCCGAATCAGTGTTCCTGCTAGCATTATCACTGAGTTCACCTTGGTCACACGATAAGAACATTCAAGCATTAGGATTACGAAAATCTCGAAAATCACAAGAATCTACCAAAATTAATCATTTCTGATTAACGAATTCACAAATGAAGTAAACTGAACAATAAAAAAACTGTTATTAAATAACCTGGTATACTTGTGTAACTCTCCAATCATCCCCAGTATAATAATCTTAATTAGATCAGTCCTAATTGCAGGTTGCAACTCACAGTCATTATTTCAATCTGAATCCAGCTCAATAGTTCTGTTTTAGCGTTCTCAAAAGGCGATAAGTAAATCAAGTCTAACCAGTCAGAACACTAAGGCATAATGAATATTCACAAATGCACTTGACGGCCTGGTCAAGTGTGGGGTTGTAAAAACCCTAATCCCGATTCCCTAATTTACCCAGCAAAGACTGAAGAGATTCATCACTAAGACGCTGCTGCCCACGAGTTAGTCTAATAAACACCCAATTGCGAAATGGTGAGTAAACCACTCCAACTACTCAAGATGAAGTATGGTTACTAATTACAGTCGACCGATCCAATTACAGGCCTCGTGACTGGCTGGGAAGTTCGTCACTCCCGGACTCGGAACTTGCCCTACTATTTCCACCCTGCCACCACTAACTCTTCATGGGAGCCACCAGCAGGTACTGATTCTGACAAGCTGAAGCAGTATATGGCAGCCAACTACTCCCAACAGAATGCTGCGGGGGGCAATGCCACTGCTGGCGCAAGCTCTGGATCTGAAAACAAAATTCGGGTTTCCCATCTGCTCATCAAGCACAAAGACTCAAGAAGACCGTCATCGTGGAAGGAGGCGAACATTGAGCGAACAAAGGAAGAAGCTCGAGCTATTCTGGAGGGTCACCAGGCCAAGATCAAATCTGGGGAAGCCACACTCGGCGAGCTGGCTGCCTCAGAATCGGACTGTTCCTCTGCACGAAAGCGTGGAGACCTTGGTTTCTTTGGCAAGGGAGAGATGCAGGCAGAGTTTGAGCAGGCTGCTTTTGCGTTGGAGAATGGCCAAATTAGTGACATTGTTGAGACTGCCAGCGGTCTCCATCTGATTGAGCGAACTGGATAGGTCAGTAGTAGAGCATGCGTATTAGAATGACTGGTACTCACTTTGCTTGCAGTTCGTATTTTCACTTTTTATTATACTGTTCATACCTACCTTCGTTGTCGTTCTGTTGATTAAGTTTTGATGAGACAGAATGAAAAGCCAGTTTAATGTTATTTTTCCGGTTGTGTATCTTTTACCATCTGAAGCGACTGATGATCAGTCTCATACCATAGTTTGCTTTTTTTTTTTCTTTAGGGGCTAGATATATTATCGGATTAACGATTGATAAGTATCTCTTTGGTTCTTGTATTTTTCTGACAGTGGAATGGAAGGTTGTCAGTCTTTTCCGGATTCAGAAGCTTGAAAAGCGCTTTGAAGGAGACCAGGTGGTACCGTTCAAATTGCGTTCTGTTGATAAAAAACCAAGAACAAAGAACAACTCCCCCCCCTCCCCCCTCCCCCCTCCCCCCTCTCCTTTTCCTTATTCAGCACTTGGGCATCCCCATTGAAGAAGGCATGGAATATTGAATAGCCCCCACTTGTTCGAACAACCGAGAATTCACTTGAAGTACAATCTTTCACATTGAACCTGCTTTGCATATTTTTTCATTAGACCTTCCTTTTTCAAACCCTTCAAGTTCTTCAGTATCATAAATTCCGAAACATTGACAACTCAGGATTGAGAAAGTATAGACAGTCCACCTGTCAGAGTAAGATACTTGTGCTGCAAATCCAGGATCAACAACTGGCTTGAATAAAAACTCCTTGACCTTTTTAATAGGTATTCTCCCAAGCCCGAAGTTTCTGAGATAGAGGAACAGAGGAAGATATAGTTGCTCAACACGTTTGATCGTCTTCCATGCAATGTCGTACATGATTCTATATACATTCCTTGGTAAACTTGGGACTCACACGATTGACTGCTTCATTCATCCTCTGGCCATTACATGTCCTCACTGTGTCTGTTTGTTTTTTTTTTTTTTTTTTTTGTTTGTTTTTTGTGTTTTTTGACAAGGGCTACAACCGTATGGGACCAATCAACCTCTTCATTAATGTTAAACCCCATTAAAAAAGATAACCTTTCTTTCGTTAAGATAGATTATGCAAGATTGTGCAAGATAGAATTAGGCACGCTACGGGCTTTTGAGTGTAGGTTAACGATACCATTAGGTATTGCTATCAGAATGATCCTTGAATAAGTTAATGTTATAAATATATGCCCCATATTAAAATCTGGATGATAGCTTGTCACGAGTGTTCTTGTCAACTCTCAGAGTTTGTATAGTTAGGGTGATGTGCAGTAAGGTTCATAAGTGAATAGGAGCCCTTATCCGTGATCTAGGGCCACTGATTCGTTGATGTCTTAGACGAGGCGGCACAGGCTCTAGCCACTTCATAGGTAACTATCTTTTGTGATGTGGAGTCCAGATGTTTCAGTTCGTGGCTTTAACGAACCTTGTTTTCAATTCAGGATATACTGAGATTACTGTAGATTGATATTCCAAGCACCGATTGAGTTGATAAAATACTCCCAATGGGCAGTGGAGATTTCTCGAACAGATCTCTCAGAGCACATACTTCAGGCCAGAAATATGTGCTAGATTCCTTCAAGTAGTCTTCCTCAGTCAACCTATGTCTGTTTGTGGAAGGTGTCAGCCATTACAATATCGCTCCAAAAATGGCGGTATAAGTTAACAAGGGAAAGTGTACACAGTTTATAATCATGGGAAATAAATAAGGAGATGTAGAACATGTGACAATCATATTTCATAGTGATAAACAGGGTATTGTCTCCTGAGGATGCTCTCAGATCAACCAATCAGGAAATACTAACGACTATTCAAAGCAAGCTGTGTTGTGATCTTCGACTGCAAATCGTAGTTATTATTATCCGTAACTTGAACTTGATGACACAACAACCAATAGATTATCTTGCAATCACAAACTACACAATCTCCCATCTTCCATCTTCCATCACTGTTTTACCTACCTATCAGCTACTCACACCAATCCCTTCAATTAACTGGCAAGAAATTGCCGAAGTCACAATCTGACTAGATAAGCTCCGTCGGCGGTTAGAGATCCTGTAGTAATTGCTAAAGATCCAATTAATTTTCATCTAACCCCTTGATCCATATATCGGAGTTATCTTTGCTAAGTATTTTGGAACTCGCGATCAGTTTCTTCATCCTCACTTACTGATTAATATGTTCTTGAGGAGAAGTCTGGGATCACAATCACTTGGCATCCTGCCATCTAGCATTAACACCCACACATGAAGCCGTTAACTCAGATGCTTCCCATAGGTACATTTCTGAACCTAGAATAGTAAGGGAACGGCACTAGACAACCTCGCCGTTATGCACAAGGCACAGATTTAGTAAGTGTGAAGCTTAAATGCAGAACTCGAGATTAGTGCCGCTCATTTCAAGATTGGGTATTTAAACACCGCGTGTGCCTCTTGTTACGATGCCACCAGTGTCGTCATTTGTCTCTCGCTTGCCCCGTCAAATACAGCGACTCGCAACCGTCAACCCAGTGAAAAGATCACTACCTTCGTTTAGTAGATCTTCCCCATCCCAACAAGCTCAGTTCAATCCTAACTCATCTTCCTTCCTCTTCACCACCCAACAACGTACCTACTGCCAATTGCACCAGGGCAACTCAGGAATAGGAATGTGTGCTGTTACCAAGAGGTATGCTCTGATTGCACTGGTCGTGTTAGCAACCGCTGTTTTTTCTTCGACACAGTGGCCATCGGCCAAAATGCAAGTCACAATGTGGTACATTTGATACTGCGATCCTGGTATAATAAGGGATCTGTTGTTGCAATGTCACAGATACATTGGATAATTGGGTTCAACCGTGTTCCATGCAATCTCTGCAGTAATGTGTTTGTGGTATTGTGACGTTAGACACCTTCTTTGCCACCCTTATTACTATGTCACTAACCCAGTCCCAAACAGGAGCGTGTGCTCCTTCCCCAGAATGTCAAGGCCACAAACTATGGTCTCACTCTCGAGCCCAACTTCGAAACCTTCAAGTTCGACGGTTCGGTCGTTATTGATCTCGATGTCAAGGAGACTTCTAACACTGTTTCTGTTAACGTTTTCGAAATCGAAATCCACTCCGCTCAGCTCGTCTACGACGGCGAGAAGTACCCTGCCACCAAGACCGAGGAGGATACTGAGACCCAGACTGTCAAGTTCACTTTCGATAAGGAGGTCGTTGCTGGATCAAAGGCCCAGATCGACATCAACTTCACTGGTACCCTCAATGAGAACATGGCTGGCTTCTACAAGTCTACCTACAAAGACGAGAAGACTGGCGAGACCAAGTACATCGCAACCACTCAAATGGAGCCTGCTGACTGCCGACGAGCTTTCCCTTCCTTTGACGAACCCGGTCTTAAGGCCACTTTTGATGTTACCCTAATCGCAGAGAAGCACCTGACCTGTCTCTCCAACATGGATGTTAAGAGTGAGGAGATTCTGGACTCCGGTAAGAAGGCTGTCACCTTCAACCGAACCCCCATTATGTCTACCTACCTCGTTGCCTTTATTGTTGGTGAGTTCAACTACGTCGAGTCAAACTTGTTCCGAATTCCTGTCCGAGTGTACACCACCCCTGGCCTTGAGTCCCAGGGTCAGTTTTCCGCTGACCTTGGCGCCAAATGTCTCAAGTTCTTCGAGGACACCTTCAACATCCCCTTCCCTCTACCCAAAATGGACCAGGTCGCCATCCATGACTTCGCTGCTGGAGCTATGGAGAACTGGGGTCTGGTTACCTACCGAGTAGTTGATCTGCTGTTCGACGAGAAGAAGTCTGGCCTGGCTACCAAGCAACGAGTCGCTGAAGTTGTTCAGCATGAGCTTGCTCACCAGTGGTTCGGTAACCTTGTCACTATGGACTGGTGGGATGGCCTTTGGCTCAACGAGGGTTTTGCCACTTGGATGTCTTACCTCTCAATGGATCACTTCTTCCCCGAATGGAAGATCTGGGAGTCTTTCTTTGTGGACAACTACCAGCCTGCCTTCTCCCTCGATGGCCTGCGATCTTCTCACCCTGTTGAAGTCCCCGTCAAGACTGCTGATGAGATCAACCAGATCTTTGACCACATTTCTTATGCCAAGGGATCCGCCGTGCTCAAGATGATCTCTGACTACATGGGCCAGGATGTTTTCCTTCAAGGTGTCTCAAACTACCTGAAGAAGCACTCCTACGGCAACACTGTCACTGGTGATCTTTGGGAAGCGCTTTCTGAGGCTTCTGGAAAGGATATTGTTTCGGCCATGGACACCTGGACCAAGAGAATTGGTTACCCTGTTTTGACCGTCACTGAGGATGGTGACAAGATCCATGTTGAACAGAACAGATTCCTTACCACTGGTGATGTCAAGCCTGAGGAGAACGAGGCTATCTACCCTTGCTTCCTCTCCATCCGGTCCGAGGCTGGCGTTGACAAGGATGTTGCCCTCAAGGAGCGAAAGGGTTCCTACGATCTTCCTAAGGGTGGTGACGCCTTCTACAAGATCAACGCCGAACAGGTTGGCTTGTACCGAGTCGCCTACCCCAGTGAGCGGATGGCCAAGCTTGCTGAAAATGGCAAGGATGGCAAGCTCTCTACCCTTGATCGAGCTGGCCTCGTCAATGACGCTCAGGCTCTTGCCACTGCTGGATACCAGAAGACCTCCAACCTTCTCACCCTTCTTTCCAGCTGGAACAAGGAGAATGAGTACATTGTCTGGACTACTCTGTCTACTGCTATCTACAGCGTACGAAACGCATGGAAGTTTGAGTCTCAAGAACTCCAAGACTCCCTGAAGAAGCTTCAGCGTGAGCTTGTTTCCCCCAAGGCCAAGGAGCTTGGCTGGGAGATCACTGACTCTGACTCTTCTACCACTCAGGCATTGAAAACCCTTCTGTTTGGTGCTGCAGTAGACGCTGGTGTCCCTGAGGCCATTGAGGATGCCAAGTCTCTCTTCAAGCTCTATGTTCACGATGGAAACAAGGAAGCTATTAACCCCAACCTTCGAGGTAACGTTTTTGCTGCTGGAATTGAGCACGGCACTGAAGCTGACTGGGAGGCTCTTCTCAAGCTCTCTCAGACTACCGATAACAAGGACGAGGCAAACGCCTGTCTCCGAGCTCTTGGCTACTCTAAGGATTCCACTATCCGTGACAAGACTCTTGGCCTTCTTTTGGATGGTACTATTCGACCTCAGGATCTCTACATGCCTGTTGGAGGCATCCTGTCTACTGCCGAGGGTATCCGAACCTACTGGAAGTGGCTTACCACCAACTGGACTGCTATTTCCAAGATTGTTCCTCCCGAGGGTAACATTTTGCCTTCCATGATCACCCTTGGTGTCCGAGGCTTCACCAAGACCGAGGATCTTGTTGCCATCGAGGAGTTCTTCTCTACTCGAAAGCACAAGGGATACGAACGATCTTTGTCTCAGGCCATTGATGTTGTCAACTCCAAGATCAGCTGGCTTGGAAGAGACCGAGAGGACGTCAAGCAATGGCTGTCTAGCAACAGCTACTTGTAATCTCGTCCTTTGCTGTATATAAATAGCTTTAAAGAAGAATTTGTTCAACCAACAAATTTGTAGCGTAAACACACACAGTTACTTTCGACACTATCCTTACAATATTATACTAATACCATCATTATTATAGAATCCTCCACATGCTATCTACATACCCTTCATTCCTCGTACTCAATGAGGACAGAGCCCTGCTTAACCAAATCGCCAGGAACAAATGCCACTCGCTTCACCTTAGTGGGTTCTTCTCGAGCACATCGCACTGTGGTCTCCATTTTCATAGACTCGATAACCAGGAGCTCATCGTCCTTAGATACCACATCACCAGGCTTGACATTGACACGCACCACTCGGCAGGGCATAGGTGTAGCCACCTCCATTGCATCAGGGTCGTTAAAAGAACCTCCAGCCGCAGCACCAGCTCCAATTCTCTTGTTGACTGCAGTGATCCAGTCGGGAGTAGCGAGCTCAACCTTATGGTGAGTTCCTCGATGGAAAACATGGACCTCATTGACATTTTGAAGATTGGAATCGTTTGCAACAACTGTGTTGACATGCTGGCCAGTGGGGAACTTGAATCGAGCCTTGCCAAGGTAGTGGGAGGCGGCTACGTTTCCGATTGGCTTTTCACCAATCTTGGCGGCGAAAACTTGTTCAGCAGGGTTTGTGCCAGGAAGCTGAGTCAGGGTCACCACAACAGACTCCTTACCATTCTTGAATGTGACCTCTCTAGTTTGCAAAGAAGACCATCCTGTGGATCCAATTGATGAAAATGCATTAGCAGCATCCAGGATGGAAGGTGGAGCCAGCGCTTTAGGGAAAGCTTGAGCAATGGCAGCCTGAACATAAACCTCATCAGGAGTACCTTCATTCGCAAACAGGACCTCTCCATGTCGAGGAATGAATCCAGTATCAAGATCACTTGGGTTGTTACCACGGAAACCCTCGTGCTTCAGCACCCGCTTGATGAACTCAATGTTTGTGGTAGGTCCAACAATCTCATACTCGTTCAGGGCGAGTCTGAGCTTCTTTAGAGCTTCCTCTCGAGAATCACCACGAACAATAAGCTTACCAATCATGGGATCGTAGAGGGGAGAAACAGTGTCTCCTTCCTCAAAGGTGACATCTAGTCGAGGGTTGCCAACTTCAGGAAGTTGCATGTGAACGATCTTGCCAGAAGAGGGCATAAACTGGTTAAAAGGATCTTCACAGTAAATTCGGGCCTCAATGGCATGAACACCCAATTTCTCCATGTCGGCCTGGATCTCCTCCTGAGTTTTTGGCAGAGGTCTTCCGGATGCGATCAGTAGCTGCCATTCCACAAGATCAACACCTGTAACCATCTCTGTAACAGGATGCTCGACCTGAAGACGGGTGTTCATCTCCATAAAGTAGAACTGGCCATTCGGAGAATCTCTATCGAAAATAAACTCCACAGTTCCAGCACCCTCGTACTTGACTGCTCGAGCAGCGTCGCAAGCCTGCTTGTACATTTTAGATCGGCAGTCGGCTGAGTAAAGCTCCAGGCCAGGGGCTGGGGATTCTTCAAGGACTTTCTGGTGTCGTCGTTGGACGGAGCAATCTCGTTCTCCAAGAGCAACAACGTTGCCAAACTTGTCAGCGAACACTTGAACCTCCACATGACGGGGTCGCTTAATGTACTTTTCTACCAAAACTCGCTCATCACCAAACGAGGACTTGGCCTCAGACTTGGCAGATGCAAGCTGTTTCTGGAAGTCAGCCTTAGACTCGACAATTCGCATTCCCTTTCCTCCACCTCCTAAGACGGCCTTGATCAACACAGGAAAACCCATCTTCTCAGACTCTGCCTCCAGGAAAGCGGGATCCTGGTTCTCACCATGGTAGCCGGGCACACAGGAGACACCTGCAGCAGTCATAATTTCCTTAGATCGAGACTTGGAACCCATGGCCTCCATGGCTTCAGCTGGAGGGCCAACAAAGATGAGGCCAGCGTCTTGGACCTTCTTTGCGAATTCAGAGTTCTCAGAGAGGAAACCATATCCGGGATGGATGGAGTCACAGCCATTTTCCTTTGCAAGACGAACAATCTTGTCCATCTCTAGGTAACCCTTGGTGTCTGCACCAAGATTGAGGTTATTGTTGGCGGATCGCGCAAAAGCAAGGTTTCCATCAGGCTCTGTGTAGAAGGAGGTGGTGTCAATGCCCATTTTCGAGGCAGTATCACAGACTCTGTGAACAATCTCACCCCGGTTGGCAACACACAGGGATTTGAGAATTTCAGGTTGCTGCCCTGCGCCAGCAGAAGCGGCCTTTGTTGAGTAAGATCTTAAAGTGGAGTTGATCACTCGTCTCATTATAGTCTTTGTGTAGTGTAGAAATTTTTCTATTCGAGTTTCTGGCACTCTTCACTTTATATAGGATCGATAGCCGTTGCATTAAAACCTGGGGTCAACTCTAAAGCTTCGGCAGGATGTCGGCCCCACAAAACATCGGGGTGTTGGCGGACTTAGTTGGCTAACCAAAATATGGAATTTTCGAAATAGGAGATATGTATATTCAAACATTTTTTGTGAGTCCAAAAATTAATTTTTGAAGGATTTCACATTCCGTAAGGGGAAAAAATTACTTCCCCTTGTAAAATACACCGTAGTCATTGTGAATGGTTCCCCGCATATTGCCGTAACATATACCCCTAACCCTGACGACCACAAAAGTAATGTCAGTGGTTGTAGTGGCATTTGGGACTAACATGAGGTTTCATATGTAAGCTCCACAGAATTTGACATATTACACATGTAGAGCGCATTTGAGTTGAAATCACTTGAGTGCATCTCAAAAGATCTACTGTCATAGGATGATCAGATTGATTATTATGCAACTATGGACATTTCAACCCTGTTGTATTTCCAATTAAAGCTGCGACTTGTAAGTATCGCTAGTACCTTATTTAGCCAATTCAAGTTGTTTAATTTCTCGGTCACCTCAAACTCTGGTTAAGGGTTATGAAATGCATGATGAAGAGACCTTATTCTGAAGGCATGGAAATGCTACTAAGTATAAACGGCATTGCTGTGCAGCTACGCTTTTCTCTCTACTTCTGGTAACTTCGCGTCAACCTGCTAGTTCAGATGGGGTGCAGTGATACTGACATTGTGCTACAACCTACGGGTATTCGTATTGGCCTAGGCTAAAATGGCCAACAAAGGAACTTGTAAACACAAGATCTCAATTCGGTGTTGAAATTGGGTGGTTACGATGAAATTTCAACCAAACAAATCCCAACTGATCATATAGTGCATTTTTTTCCGCTCTTGCTGTGTGGGGTACATTAAGTTCATTTGTTCTTGGAGTTACTGTACATAATTACTACATGGAAGATACAAACCAAGATGCCTTCCTAATTTATGGCTTCGTATTCCACCTGCCACCTTCATACCACCTAGGAATGCCATGTTCACACACGAAAAAAACTCGGTTCCGGAGCTTTCTCTTGATGGTGATGGGGTTCCAGCTAACTTGGAATGTACTTTCAACTCCCAAGGTCTGAATTCTCAACCACCCCCATTGCCAGACTTACTGACATCTCCAGCGATACTTCCATGTGTGATTTTGAAGCAGGAATGTAGCAGATCACAGAGCCCCGAGGGTTACGCATTGCAACATCGGATACGCCCAGTACCGCCGCCTACTTCTAACTTCAACGCCAGCTGGACTGGTAGAGAAGGGGTTGGGAGAAATGCCCTGCATGAATCTGTTAATGAAGGGAGTACCAAGAAAACTCTACCTGTAAGCCCTGAGAACGGAGACATCGAGGATATTGCGGAAACGCCACAGCACTTGACTGCACACAGCTCTCTTATACACTCGCGTATTTCATCACTCATCGCCACACCGCAAGTATTTGAGGGAGTCTCAGTCACCACACCATCTGAACCAGATACTTGCGAAGCTTATTCCTCGCCACACTTTCCTCTTGATTCACTAACAGAGCATTTGAGATTATACAGTAGTAGCTCCCTGTCGGCGACTATGGATTACGTGGACAACAAAGACAGCTCTGCGGAACACCAACTGGAGCAACAACTTCCCCTTGAGATCCAGGAGTTGCTGCATCAGCCCCAGAACGCGTCTCTGCCTCAAAGGGTTTTCATCATAGCACTTTTATGGCAACTGTGGCCGCAATTTCGATCCATCCCCGTGTACGAAGAAGAAGTAGTGCTTTTCAAGAAGGGTCTACTTGATGATTTTACTAACTCCATTGGCCCTATTGGAGAAGACGTCCTGAACGAGTTCACCAGCCTCAAAGATGATCAAGACTTTACACCACCAGATCAGCTCACTCAAACAGATATATGTGACCCCCAAACCATGCAACTGAAACCGGGCTTTACTGAGGAAGATTTTGATGTTGTGCCGATCCGGTTTCACCACTTACTTGAGGAGTGGAACATGCTGGATGTCGATTCACCCACAGTCAAGCGATTCTACATTGGTGAACCTGCTCGTCTTGAACTCTACCCACCCCAATACACACTAACTCAACTACGACAAAAGCGTTCCTTGGATACCGAGGGCGCACGCAAGGCTCGGTTACCTTCCATTCAACTGTCCCAGATCGATACATGGCGTATTGCTGACGAAATTTCAAACATACTGGATATTAGAGGAGATATGAGAGTCTACGCTACTACCGAGACACTGAATGGACCAATTGATCTTACCACTTTCAAAACCATGCCGAAAACCCTAGTCCAGCCTCCTTACACTGCTGAAAAGCTTACTCCCAATCTCGTCATATCCACGAAAGGGTCCCTAGGGTTCATTGAGGACGGTGCTCCAAGTGGCCCTGTGATGGGTACCACTGGTCTTAATAATCTAGGCAATACGTGTTACATGAATTCTGCTCTGCAATGTTTAGTACATGTTCCCGAAATTGTGGAGTATTTCTTGTCTGGTTACTATGAGTCTGAAATTAACAGAGATAATCCCATTGGTAAGAACGGTGACATGGCTCTTGCATTTGCTGAACTTGTACGGCGAGTGTTTATTGACAAGTCTGGCTCCTACGCTCCTCGCCAATTCAAATCCATCGTTGGAGAGTACGGTCATCAGTTTGCCGGATTTGGCCAGCAGGATTCCCAGGAGTTTTTGGCTTATTTACTAGACTCTTTGCATGAGGATCTTAATCGAATTTCCAAAAAGCCAGCAACAAGTAAGCCTGAACTGGACCCCAAACTTGCTGGAGATCCTCGTGAAGTTGCTCGCGTCGCAGTGGAGTCATGGGATGTTCATAGATTAAGAAATGACTCTCCGATCCTCGACCTTTTCACTGGCCTTTACAAATCAACTGTTGTCTGCCCTGTCTCCAAGCAGGCATCTATCACCTTTGATCCGTTTTCGGACCTCACTCTTCCCCTTCCAGTCGAGGACTCATGGTCAAAGGATCTCATTTTCATACCATTCGACACCACAAAGCGGCCATTCATCGTTCCTGTTGAGTTAAAAAAGCACTCTCGATTTCAAGAGCTTCGCCAGCACGTGGCTTCCAAAGTAGGTGAAAACGTGGATCCTGCCTCGTTAATGTTCTCCGAAGTATACTCAGCTCAGTTTTTCAGACATATTTCTGAGGGTAACAAGGAGTCTGTTTCTGAGCTTATTCCTGTAAACGATGCGGTTGTGGTTTATGAGTCTGGACTTACAGCCGAAGAAATGTGGTCGTATCATAACGACGCAGAACCCGCAAAATTCATTGTGCCTGTTTATCACCGGTCACTATCAAGCATGGCTGAAGTTCAACCTTCTTATGGCTCTCGTGGCTCTTTGTTTTTGTCTATGCCTTTTTTCATTACATTGACAGACGTTGAAGCCCACGACTTTGCAGCTGTAACCAACCTGGTTTATCAACGGTATTTCCAGATTTGTCAGGTTGTAGATGATTGGGCTACATTAGATAAACTGCCTTTCAGCATCAACTTTGTCAAACCTCGAACTACCAGCATTCCCTTGGAAGGCCTTTCAGTAATTCAAGACGATCGAGTGTTTCCTATGTCGTCTCGGCTCGATGTTAGTGATTCTTCTTCTGATGATGAGGATGATGATGACATGATTGTGGTTGATGATAAGACAGATGCTCTAGAAAAAGAGGATGTAAAGATGAGCTGCTATAATGTTGACGGGGAAGAAGAATCGAAACAGGAGGCTGAAGGAGATGTTCAAGGAGCCAACAATGGAAATGATTCAAGTGAGGTAGAAATTTCTGAGGATGAGAGTCCCAATTCGCCGGTTGCATCGGCCCCGTCCCCCCTTATTTCATTACAGGACGAGTGCGAATCCGATGACCTCCCAATGACTACCAACGTTCTTCCTCCACCACTTCCTCCTCGTGTCAATAAACACCCAATTCTCCCTTCGCCTCCTCCGCCTACGCATTATATTACCCGCAACGAAGGAATTGTGTGCGATTGGAACGGAGATGAAGCTGCTAGTTTTCTTTGTGACCATGACTCCTTAGCCAAGATCATTGATACTCTGCCAGATCCCGAAATAGAGGCGATGAGGGCTGCCAGGGCTGATAGATCTCAAAAGGGAATTGAACTCAGTGAATGTTTGGATTTATTTTGTGCTTCTGAAGTCCTTTCTGATGACGATCTTTGGTATTGTCCTAGTTGCAAAGATTTCAGACAGGCCACCAAAAAGATTGAGCTGTGGAAATGCCCCGAAATTCTTGTGATTCACTTGAAGAGATTTTCAAGCAGTCGTAACTTTCGCGATAAGATCACAGAAGTCGTCCACTTTCCTATTGAGGGGCTGGATCTGACCGACCGGGTTGGTGAGGAAACCTCTTCACCTCAGATCTATGATCTTATTGGCGTCGATAACCATATGGGCGGTCTTGGAGGAGGCCATTACACTGCCTATGCTAAGAATTTTGTGGATGGAAAGTGGTATCATTTCAATGACAGCAATGTTTCTCCGATCTCCAAAGACCAGCTTGTTACTGCGAATGCCTATCTGCTTTTCTACAAGAAACGGGCCCCCTCTGAGGGTCAAAATGCTCAAGTTGAGACCAAAACCCATAAGATTCTGAGAGACCTTGTTGCAAAACGAGGCGAGCTAGACCTGTCATCTTACTCTTCATTTGTTCCTACAGCAGAAGGCAAGCTGGTGACTAATCAAAACGGTAGTCTTGTCAATGGACGTAGTAGCGGCAGTGGCAGGAGTTCTTCTGGCTTGGGTTCAAGCCAATCTTTCGGTACATCATCAGAATCTTACAGTAGTCACAGTGGGAACGGTCCTCCTCCTTGGCTCAAGCTTCGCGTTAATAAGACCACAGTGTCTCCTGAATCGACAATGGATAACCCACCTGCATATTCGGGTTCTCGCTCCATTTTGGGCACTTCTCCTCAGAGCTCTGCAGAAGCCTGTGATACACAACCGCCTGCTGGAAAAATCCCTTGGGAAGAAGCTTCATTAACCCTGTCATCATCGGAGGAAGACGAAATATTAGTTTCTGATCTACCTACTCCTGCTGATTCCGAGATGGAGTCTAGTGCCTATCCTGCGTCTGAGAGAAAAGTTGATGACGACGATGGAGATGATGAGGTGATTATTGTTGATGATTGATGATAGTAAAATCACATACTTGGAAATTCATACCTATAGAGTGCTCTGTGTTTTTTGTAGCTTTCATTTGATCCCCACTCTTGTAAATACAATCTTGGTGATCTCACCTTTCTCATGCTTGAGCAGAACAGGCTTTTTCTGAAATAGGAATGATCAACCCTCTTCCCACTGACAACTAAATGCGATCCGGGGTAAGCAGTTGTCAGCATCACTGCATGCAGATATTTCACATGTTACCTAGATTTTCATAACAGGGCAAGGTGGATCAGTATGCGCGCATTGATAGGTTTTACTAACATAATATAAAACATGTTATTGTACTTATATCTAAGACGAGAGATCAGTAGGTCGCCATACCTGTTATCATTGAAAATCAATAACCAGCTAGTGTAATTCATGCCGTAGTAATCTGCACAACTTTACAACCGTTAAAACCGTAGTGATCGACAAAACTCTAAAACTCTAACCTAAACTGGTACACTAAAACATCGAGATTGATTGTAATCATCATATGAAAGAGATCAGCAGAGTGTGAGGGGTTAGACAAGGAAAGGTAATATCTTCTTTCCTTTTGTTTAATCACATTCGCTAAAATGCTTCCATTTATATCATTTTCAACAAAGCGGGGATGTACCCCGCTTAAGAAACCTCTAGTCTGCTTCTGCATTTGGCCCTGCAATGGAACTTATTTTTGGCCGAGGTATACATATTTAAATAAAGATATTTAAGCCATAGCACCTCCTTTGATAATTATCACTATCGGCCTGACTAATTTCCACACAACACCAAACATAATGACCACCGAGCGATCCAAGTATTTCCCTTCTGCTCTAGAGCGATTCAAGTTCTGGGACGACAGATTCACCAAAGCCCGAAAGAATCTGCCCTACGGTGGTTGGGACGATCTTCTCTACAGCCGTTGCAAGCCTCTCAAGGCTTCCGATGACCACAACGGCTACACCGAAGTAGAATTCGAGTTCACCATCACAGATGACATTCTCAACGATCTGGGATCCATGCATGGAGGCGCCGTCACCTCCCTTCTCGATAACATGACCACCATGTCCAACTATGTTGATGTTCGAGTGTGGAAGACCATCCCCATGTTTTACGACGCCACTGAAGATGAACCTGAAGAAGGAATGGTGTTTAAATCACTAACTGAGGAGCAGAAAGACGAGATTTTTGGCCACCTCATGCTACACATTGGTGACTGGTGTGGAGTGTCACGATCCCTCAACACAACTTACTTGAGGGCTCTAGAACTAGGCAAGACATACATCCTCAAGTGCAGCACCCCTTCCCGTGGAATGCGATTGCATCATCATCTTGGTAAGATTTACAACCAACAGGGACAGCTGTGTGTGTCCCTCGAGCATGGCAAGGCCCACAACGGAGGACCGATTTTCAAGTTCAAGAAACCAACTGAGAGTAAGTTGTAATTCCCTTCTCTCAATTCAGAGCATTTTAGAAATATAGAACGAAAATATATTAATGATACAATTAATCCATCTCCTCATAGCAGTTCCATTAGTTTCGCCAGTAGCAAAAATAAACGAAAGCACTATCAGCAGATAGATACAGAAAGATCCACAGGCACACGCTTATTCACACCAAATAAATCTGGATGAGAAGAAATCAAAAATTATAGGCCCCGTCTTAAAGACGACAGTTCAGAACGTCGGCGCTGTGCAATGCCAACCTCTAATCTGAAATCCTGGCCGACTTGATCGCCAGGAATTTGCCTAAGGTAAGTATGCCTTTCAAAAGTGGGACTAAAGGGGTTTATATAGTTTTTGAAAAACCTGCTAAACCTTAATTTAACTCAACCCTCATTTCAGAATCGTAACCCTACTGCATACTATCTCAACCTTAATCAGTGGGGTGGTAATAGATACAATATAGATATAAGTAAAAAATAAGTAAATGGAAGGAATGTATTTATGCAAATCCGTCATCTTCGTCAAGAAGAACAGTTCTTGCGTTCTTATTGGATGAACTTGTTTTAGGTGCTGGAGGGTCATTGGTTCGAGTAGACCTGACGGTTGGGGTGGCCCTAGTAGGTTTAGCAGCTCTGGATGTTGTCTTAGAAGAAGGCTGCTCAAGTAAAGCTGTTCGTCTTGTTGCCCTCTTCACAGGGACAACTTCCTCGTCGTCATCATGGCTATCTGAAATGATTAATTCATCATCGTTGTTGTCAACGCTTGGATCTGATAAAGAGTCAGAAATCATCTCTTCATCTGAATCATCCACCTTATAACTCCTCGTAGCTGTCTTGCGAGTGGAAGGGCGGGAAGTTGTATTTTGACGCGTTGTTCCTCGTGCAGTTCCACCTCTACCGCGACCTCGACCGCGACCTCGAGTACTACCCCGATGAGCAGTATAGCTGACTCCGATTTCTTCATCAGATGACAAGGCGCTTCTAGAACGCTTTTCCAATGATGGTGTTTCTTCTTGCATAGACATTAATGATCCAGCGCGAACAGCCTCTTTCCCTTTGACTTTGGCCGAGCCCATATGTTGCAATAGAGTCTCTTCATTTAAGTCACTAATCTTGAGCAGCTCTGCTACTTGAAATCTTAAAGATCCGTCAACAAAGGTCTTGACTGCATCTTTCTCGTTCTTATCAACAAACTCAGCAACAGCTTGACCAAGACCATTCTCAGGAAGTAGAGATAGAGATTCCTTGCCCAGAATCTGCTCAACAAGAGACTGAACTTTAAGATTATCGAGGACTTGACGATCAGCTTTTCGAGAAGCTGCTGCGGCTAGTTCACCTCTAACTGCTGACGGGTTGGATGAAGAGATTTCTCTCACTTTCTTCTTATAGAATTGAACCACATCGTTGACATTAGCCACTTTTCCAACATATTTATTTGAAAAACGACGAGGATTCTCCACCTCGTAACCTCCCGAATATTCCACACGTAGTCGTATCAATGGTAATGGTGGTTGTATTGCTGAACTTTCAGAAACGTCATCTTCTTCCGTAAATCCATTTTGCATTCTCCAATCAGCATTGGCTTTTTCGATCATTTGATCGATTTCCTTGCTAAGATATTGTGATACCTTGTTCCAAGCATCTCTACCAGGTGGGATTCCTGAATCACTGAGTATAACTTCTTTCATAACAAACGGCCGAACTGTTTTCAAGCGGATCTTTTCCACCACATATTCTGTCCCTGTAACACAAAGAACACATACATATTTGGGCACAGCCTCTCCATCGCAAAGCGATGTAGCCACAGAAGAACCAGGTTGCATGACATGGAAACCCTTCTCAGGGTTAGTTACAGGATCAATTAGACATTCGTGCTCGTGACCCCATACCACCATGTTCAAAAATGCAGGTAGAAAGTTCTCTGGTAGATATGAGGTGTCCGTGTGAGATGCATGGTTTTGGTGGACAGCCAGCATCGAAAACCAATCTTGGTCATCACCAGGTCGGAGAAATTCAACATTTCCTGATGCAAAGGTTCGAAATAGTCGCTCATCTCTGACATTTGCCAGGCCGTACAATGCTAGGTTGGTTGATCCTTTTCGAAACAATAGCGGTGTGACAGTAATTTGATCGTTCTGTGTGACTCTGCCGAAATGATTGATCAATCCTGTTGCTGCAAGAACATCATTGGGACATAACATGGCCTCTCCACCAGAGTCATCATGGTTTCCTGAAATGCAAAATACTGGTACTGCCACATTAATGTTTGGGTCTTCGTAGTTGAGATGGTTGAATGTTTGATCAAGCGCCAACGTGGGGTCACTGAGCAATTCCAGCTCGCAGGGACGCTCACCGTAGCAATTCATCCGTAATGATCGTATCACCTGATACAAGGACTTTCGACTGGGCTTGTTAATGTGGAACAAGTCTCCAGCTTGAAGAACCATGTCAACATCTTTGGTCCGCGCCAAACCCATAATTTCATGGAATGTTTTCCACGAATCATCTCCTCGAATAGGATCTTGCTCATTATATCCCACGTGGTTATCAGTAGTGATTAGGATCCTGATTGTATCAGGTCCTGAAGTGCTCATTGCGTGACGCGTGCTTTGTTAGATTAAGTTCGAAAGTCAATTGGCAAACAAGAAATACGAGGTATCGAGACGCGGGTATCTCTATATCTAGACAGCACCATTTCGTCGGAAAGCAGTTGTAGTAAGTATTCGTTTATTCTTATTTTTCTAGCCAATCGAACTGTGTATCAATGACGTAATTCAACGAAGTATCTTCCATAACCAGTTAACACCGGTGGGATAAGAATATATTAATGACTAACATTCACCAATCATTTTGTGTATATGACCATGTGTTTGACGTTATTTTTGTTAAATTGGCACTTGTTTTGAAAGTAGCTTGATGGTTGGAGGGTTTGATTCAACATCATGCATGCAACTTAATCAGTGGTCACTCTCAACCCAACCTCATATCCTGCACATCTTGTCCCTTTTCCTCCTTGGTTGCGACGTGAAAAGAAGCTCTCAGATTATATACTATATATAACCGAGCGCTTTCTTTAATCATTTCAGCAGCTAACGCTCTTCCCCCTACTTAACATTGTTCACTCTGGGCGGCCTTAAGATCAACCTCGCCGCACCCAAAATGTTGTCTTCCAATACTTCTCTCAGACAGTATCATGTGTTCGAGTGGATTTCAGCCTCTACTTTGATATTCTTGTGGTATGTGACTGAAGGTGCTGCTCCATTCACCCGTGAGTTCATCATCAATGACCCAACAATCAACCATACCCATGTGGCTGTTGAAAGAGTCAGCTCGGGGGCTTGTATTGTGTACACCATCGTGATACCCTTTTTCTTACTGATTGGGCTTTCCGCAATTATGGCTTCTCGACCCCATGACCGTGTCAAGTTCATGTCAATCACTTTGTCAACTTTCCTCGTTGCAGCCTTCTTCAATGGATTCATTACCAACTTCTTGAAGATTTACATGGGCCGACACCGACCCGATTTTATTGCTAGATGTGTGCCATCGAAGCGAGCTCCTCTTGACGAGTACGTTACCATTGAGGTATGCACTGGAGATATCGACACGATCCTTGAAGGTATGAAATCTACTCCATCTGGCCATTCTTCGACTGCTTTTGTGGGAATGACCTTCTTCTGCCTGTGGGTGTATGGTCAGTTGAATGCCTACAAGACCCATGGAAGCAAGGCTACTAAGCTATTGTTAGCCTTTACTCCTATGCTTCTCGCGCTTTATATTGCACTCAGTAGAACCGAGGATTACCGACATCATTTTGTGGATATTGTTTTGGGATCTCTTCTCGGTATGTCTATTGCCTATTTCTTCTATCGTCGAGAGTTCCCAGCGACCACCTCCAAAACCTCCCACATTCCCTACTGTTTAGGAAGTGATGGCTCTGGTGATGACCATTACTATGAGCGAGTTGATGATGTGCGGCTCGAGAGCCAGGTCTAGACTATCCCAAGCCATATATGTATCAAACAGTACAATATATTACTGTAATCTTCTTAATTGAGCTTTTCTGAAGTAACCTGACTGATGGCCACTATTCAGGCACGGATTCCCGATTCGGCCATGAATCAACACGCTCATCATCATCATGCATATTCCAATGCAATCTGCGCAATCCGACCTGAATTGGAAACGAAAACGATGAAAACGATGGTCATTGTCCCTGAGCCCTCTGCTGCTACATTCCCTTCCCACACAAAGTTCTCGGATTTTGTTCGCCCTCTGCTACCTTTTGAGAACATACATCCAACTAAAAACTTAAGTAAGAAAACGTGTTGGACCCACAGTATGTTGTGTTCTGCGCTACGCTCTTGGCACCGTTATCATAGATGCATTGCTATGATAATTGAGCCAGTTGTGACAGTGGTTGACACATACCGTGATAGCAGTTTTCCTAGGTTCTTACTAACAGGAGCATAATTACAGGGTTATCTTTAGTTCGATGAAGATTGAGCTGTCTTCTCTCCGAGTTTCGTTATATGTTATTGTTTTTGCCATTTTTTGAATTTAATCTTTTCTCTTCGTTTTCCCCTCCCACTATTTTTTGCATAATTTTCTAAATTAAGGTTTGAACGTTTTACTCGGGATGTGCAGGTCCAAATCCAGTTTTATTGATTCGAAGACAAAGCAACAAGTTTGATTGCTAGCTATATACACAGCTCACACGCCGTCTCTTTTTTTTTTTTCTTGCTGTAGAAATAAGGAGCAATTCTTCATTAGTACACAATTAATACACACTGTATCTCTACACCTTAAGTCAGCCTTCAATTGTATATTTATAGTTTTCACAAGATGACTCGGACTTCACCAGGTGCGATGAATACGACCACAACCAGCAACTATGAATGAAATATTAGATAATGTTGATTGACGCCACAACCACAACAAACCGTAGAAGATGGAGAGGTTGTGAAATAGGTGATTTTTCCAACTAATCACCTAATCCTTCTATTAGTAATGTTATTTCCTTCCTCAAGAACTGTTATCGTACTGCAAGGGGTTGGTTGTTGACTTAATGTTGTTGGGTATTCTACGCAATTTCACGTGACCAAACAGAATGACACTTTAGAGTAAACCAGCTACCAGAGCTACCTGCTCTAGAAAAGAAAATATGGGAAAGGGGTAGAAGGAAGGCCATTCCACGAAATATTCAACAACTATATGATGTTTCAGCCACAGTTTGTACCCACGTGCTTCTACATGCTAGGCCTTATTGAACAAAGATATCAGATCTGTGTCTCTCATGGATGCATGGAGAGGGAATAAAAGCATATTATAGGGTAAGCAGGAAAACCCAACGTGAAAAAAAATGAAGTTTGTGGAACCTTGATTTAGTTTTAAACGCATCTCTTCCCACTCAAATCATTTTATCCAGCTGTTCTTCTTTTCTTCTTCAGCACCACCTCAACCAAAAGATCAATAATGACTGCTGCTTCTAAGGAGACTTTCCTCTTCACTTCTGAGTAAGTATTTAATCCTTGCATTTCTCTTCTTGTGGTCCACATTTGGTGTCTCTTACACGTTCTTCAGGGCATGACACGTGGAATCGCCTAGGAAATGCCATCGGGTATTTTTTGCGCAGTCATGATAATTTACTAACATTAGGTCCGTCGGTGAGGGACACCCCGATAAGATCTGTGACCAGGTTTCTGATGCCATCCTTGATGCCTGCCTCAAGGAGGATCCCCTTTCCAAGGTTGCTTGCGAGACCGCCGCTAAGACCGGTATGATCATGGTTTTCGGTGAAATTACCACCAAGGCCACTCTTGACTACCAGAAGATTGTTCGAGACGCCATCAAGCACATTGGTTACGATGATTCCGAGAAGGGTTTTGACTACAAGACCTGTAACGTTCTCGTCGCTATTGAGCAGCAGTCTCCCGATATCGCTCAGGGTCTCCATCTGGAGAAGGCTCTTGAGGAGCTTGGTGCTGGTGACCAAGGTATCATGTTCGGTTATGCCACTGATGAGACCGAGGAGCTTCTCCCCCTCACTGTCATCCTTGCCCACAAGCTCAACGCTGCTCTTGCTGCTGCTCGACGAGATGGCTCTCTTGGATGGCTTCGACCTGATACCAAGACTCAGGTCACTGTTGAGTACGTTAACGATAACGGTGCCACTGTCCCCCAGCGAGTGGACACTGTTGTTATTTCTACTCAGCACTCTGATGACATCTCCACCGAGGATCTCCGAACTGAGATCCTCGAGAAGATCATCAAGAAGGTCATTCCCGCTCACCTGCTTGACGATAAGACCATCTACCACATCCAGCCTTCTGGCCGATTCATCATTGGTGGTCCCCAAGGTGATGCTGGTCTGACTGGTCGAAAGATCATCGTTGACACATACGGAGGATGGGGTGCCCATGGTGGTGGTGCCTTCTCCGGTAAGGATTTCTCCAAGGTCGACCGATCTGCTGCCTACGCCGCACGATGGGTTGCTAAGTCTCTTGTCAAGGCTGGTCTTGCCCGACGAGCCCTTGTGCAGTTCTCCTACGCCATCGGTGTTGCCGAGCCTCTGTCTATCTTCGTTGACACCTACGGAACCTCTAAGCACTCTTCTTCTGAGCTTGTTGAGATCATCAAGAAGAACTTTGACCTCCGACCCGGTGTTATCGTGAAGGATCTCGACCTTGCTCGACCCATCTACTTCAAGACTGCTTCTTACGGCCACTTCACCAACCAGGAGAACCCTTGGGAGCAGGTGCGGGAGCTCAAGTACTAAGTTGGCTGGGGTTTCCCTGTCGATTTGGAACACTTGAATGGATCCTAGCACATCCGCCGAATTACTTTTTTAACATACTGACAACGCTCAACTCGTTGCGAGAAAACATACTGGGGTCGAAGAAAAGAAAATCATCCTTTTCGGATGAGAAGAAAAAGAGAGCAAAAAAAAAACATCACTATTTATTCGGCAAACTGGATTTGCATTAATTGGGTCTGCTGGCACATTTGCATCTAGAAGAACCCGTTATTTATATAATCGGTTAGAGGTCCTCAACGACATAATGTATATATAAACTGGAGACACACTGCGTAGTTTGTAGTTTGGCATTTCAAAGCACGTGGCTTCTCAATTGGGTGGCGTATGTGGGTTCCTGCAAGTGAAGTGGCATTAGAAATTAGGTTTTCAGCAGTTGGTACACGACGGTTTAAAATAGATATTAGTAAAAGAATAGCTCTTAGCTTTTATCTATCTACCTCCCCACTCTTCTAGAGAGGACACTAAGCAAACAAACACAGTTAACACGAAAAGTTAATCTTGGCAGTAGTGGCCTCTCACACATTGTCACCAGCACGGATACAGTTGCATCATACCTGCCATGGTGGCGAAACTGTTCTTCACTGTCGCAAAACAATTAGATGCTATTATAGTAACCAGACAATGAAATGAAATAAATGAAAACTAAAATTTGATGAAAGAGGATATTACAAGGAAAAGAAAAAGCAGGGGTGAAAAGCACACATAGCTACTGTTATTAAGTTGGCAGAATAGGGTTGTGAGAGGAGGATATAGGATGCTTTCGTTCTGTGTCGTGATTCAAATCTTCATGGAAATGGTTCAATTGGTAGCTCACATTCTTGTTACTCAATCAGTTATTCTTGAAATTTATTATACTTGCCCTCCAGACTCGTGTGTGGTTGTTGCCCCCTCAAACTCTACTGTACCAATAGCCAAATAAACTTTAGTTGGGATGGTACCCTCCGCAGTGATTCTTGACATTTTTTTCCACCACCACGCTACCGCACAGGTTGATCAGTTATTCATCAAAACCAATCCACATGAGCGAACCTATCAAATCCAAAAGAATTTCGGAGCTGTCGAAAATTGCCCCCACCCCTCAGAACACTCCGGCTTCCAACGCCTCTTCGTTCCTCCAGCGGGCCGCTAATCCTGGCGTGTCAACCATTGCTGAAGATGGAGCCGACGTTGACCTTGGAGCTTTGAGCCGTGACCCCGCACTTCTGTCTCATCTTGCTGGCCGACTTAATCAAATGGCTGGAACTTCTTCCGGTTACGTTGATTCCTTGCCCCTTGTTGTGCGACGCCGAATCGATGGCCTCAAGGCCCTGCACCAGCAGGCAGCCACTGTGGAGGACGAGTTCCACAAGGAAATGTTGGAACTTGAGCGAAAGTTCCAGGCTAAGTTTGCTCCTATCTACGCTGAGCGAGCTGAAGTCATTGCTGGTGAGAAGGAGGTAACTGATGAACAGGTTAAGGCAGGAAAGAAATACGAACAAGAGCGAATGGAGCGAATGTTTGGTCTTGAAGCTGATGACGAGGAAGAGGAAGAAGAGGAAGAGGAGGAAGAGGAAACCGAGGCCAGTGAGGAAGAATCTAAGGGTATCCCTTACTTCTGGCTCACTGCCATTCAGAACCTACCTGGTGCCTCTGGCCTTATTTCTGAGCGAGACAGCGACGCCCTCAAGTCTCTCAAGAACGTACGAATGGAATATCTCACTGATAAACCCGGCTTTGTGCTTATCTTTGACTTTGATGAGAACGACTACTTTACCAATAAACAACTGAAGAAGTCATATTTCTACCTTGACAAGGTCTCTGACACTGGCGAGCTCATGTACGACCACGCCGAAGGAGATGAGATCAACTGGAAGTCGCCAGAACAGAACCTCACCATGGAAATCACTAAGCGAAAGCAGCGAAACAAGCACACCAAGGCTACCCGAATTGTTGAGAAGGCTGTCCCCACTGAGTCCTTCTTTACTTTCTTCAGCCCGCCCAAGGCCCTTGATGAGGATGATGAGGATGAAGATGATGAGTTTGATCAGGAGGAGCGTGATAACGCTCTCCAGCTTGATTACCAGATAGGTGAGGAGATCAAGGAGCAGCTCATCCCTCGTGCTGTCGACTGGTTCACAGGCTTCGCGCTTGAGATGGAGCAGGGTGATATGATGGGTGACTTTGAGGATGACGAGGATGATGAAGATGAAGACGACGACGACGATGAAGACGACGACGATGAGGATGACGAGGAAGGTGGCAAGAAGGAGGCTGCTGAGTGCAAGCAGTCCTAAATACAACCCCCACACATATTTTCTCGAACCATATTCCAATCCTTCCACAAATGATATAGTGTTGAATATATGCAAATGATATGACTACCTGTAGAGGTGGCCATTAATTGTCTTGACGTCAACAAATCTTCGTAGAGTATGACATGTCCAGGACGTGCCCCTTAGGTCGATGTCGTCATTTCGATCTGGTTACTTTTGTTAACTCTTTTTCGGTTTAGCTACAGCACCTCTATTAGTATTACGCTAGAAAGTGGCTTTTTAGTGTTATTTTTTCAAAGTAAAAGCGTACTTTTGGCATTTCATTGTGCAATGATGGCAGCGATTTAAACTATTAGATTTCGGAAATTGATGGTTTCGTTACTTAAAACCTTATTTCAAAAGCCCTTCGTCTCGTAGCCCACTGGCTCCAGTTTCTCTACAAGCCATGCCGACTATCAAAAATCTCATTGCTGGCCTCAAGCCCGACGAAAAGTTCTTCTCCTTGGAGTTCTTTCCCCCCAAGACCCAGAATGGTATGGCTAACTTTCGAGCCCGACTGGCCCGAATGGCGGCTCTGAAGCCTCTGTTCATTACTATCACATGGGGAGCTGGAGGTTCCACTGCCAAGAAGTCTCTAGATATTGCTACCGAATGTCAGAACATGGGACTAAATGTTTGCTTGCATCTCACTTGTACCAATATGGAGCCTGCACTCATTGATCAAGCCCTTGAGGAAGCCAGCAGGGCTGGAATCTGTAACATCCTAGCCCTCCGAGGTGACCCACCTAGAGGCGAGGAGTACTGGCAGCCCGCATCACCTGAATTCCAGCATGCCGCTGATCTTGTTAGATACATCAAGAAGAAGCACGGAGACAAGTTTTGTGTTGGCGTGGCTGGCTATCCTGAAGGCCATGTAGATGGTTCTGATGCATCCCAGCAGGATTATCATCGAGACCTGCCTTATCTCAAGGAGAAAGTGGAAGCAGGCGCGGACTTCATTATCACTCAAATGTTTTTCGATGACTCCAAGTTCCTGGAGTATGAAAAGGCTGTTCGAGAATTTTCTGGCTCCCTCAAAGACATCACCATCATTCCTGGACTTATGCCCATCAATACATATACTTCTTTTGTTCGAGCTGCTCGTCTGTCGCATGCGTCTGTCCCTCAAGCCATTCTGGACCGAATCCAGGCCGTCCCAACTGGTAACGATCAACAAGTGAAGGATATCGGTATCGAGATCGTTTCCGACATTGTTGATGATGTGTATGCCAAGACTAACAAGACTGTGCGTGGGTTTCACTTCTACACACTCAATTTGGAGAGATCGGTTGCTCGAATTCTTGAACGGTCAGGATTTCTCGCGATTGAGGAGGATGTAGCCGTGGAGGAAGCTACAGGCTCTACAGCTTCGACTACACCCAACAAGACACCCCTTCGACGAAGGTCCTCTGCGTCGCACCGAAACCAACTTATTGATGATTCCAAGCACAGACCCGATGTACCCAAAGAGGAATCTGATCTCACTACACTGGCTTTGGCTATTGCATCTGGTGAAGGTGCTGTTGGCCGAGAGGCGATATGGGATGATTTTCCCAATGGTCGATTTGGTGATTCTTCCTCTCCTGCTTTTGGTGAAATTGATGGTTATGGTCCCTCTATACATGTTCCTCCTACACGAGCTTTGGAACTATGGGGTTATCCCGTGGACGATTCAGATCTTTCCAAGCTGTTCGCTGATACCATCGTTGGAAAGAACCCTTTCATGCCATGGTCTGACCAGTCGTTGTCTCCTGAAACCATGCTTATTCAGGAGCAACTCTTGGACCTGAATCAGAAAGGTCTCTGGACCGTAGCCTCTCAGCCTGCATGCAATGCCGCCAAATCGGATGACAATATTTTCGGTTGGGGCCCCAAGGGTGGATATGTTTTCCAGAAATCATTTGCGGAGTTGTTCGTGTCTCCAGAGTTGTGGAATAAAGTGAAACCACTTTTGGATGCTCAAGGAGAACTTGTGTCCTACTATGCTGCAAAATCAGATAAACTCGTTGATACTAACGTTGCAGACGGTGCATCAAATGGTGTCACCTGGGGTGTTTTCCCCAACCGAGAGATCGTCCAAACTACTATCATTCAGGAAGATTCTTTTGACGCATGGAGAGAGGAAGCTTTTAGCATCTGGAGCGAATGGCGAGCTTTGTACAAGAGAAGCACAGCGTCTTTCAAATTGCTCGACAAGGTAATCAACGAATACCTTCTTGTTACTGTGATTCATCATGATTATGTTGAAGAGGATGCACTTTGGGAGCTTTTGGCTAGTGTTTAGAGATAATGACATGAAGTCAAGAAGAGATTTCCTATCAATTTACAGGTAGTCTAGTAGTTTCAAGATCATATAAGAAATAAATACATTATCAAATTTACCTCATCAATCAACATGGTCAGGGGTTGCACCTGGCAATCACGTCACGATAGATACTTTCAATTTCTGCCATAGGTAAACGAATCCGTAGAAAACTTTTGTTCAGATCAGCGTCTTTGTAATGGTCATAGCAGTAAACTGTGTCCTTGCTCTTGTTTGTCTTTTCCACAACATGAGAAAGGTAGCAAAGCTCTTCGCATTTCACGCAGCAATACTCATCCTCTTCAAGATCACCAGTTCTAACTTCTCTGACAGGGGGGCCAATTAGCTGAGTTTCTCGACGGAATGTCTCCACACGACTCCTTTCTGCTTCAATCATCTTTTGGATATGTGGGGCAAGCCATTCGGCAGTATCCGGGGTTAGTTCAGTGGTGGCAACCTTGAGAAGGAGTTCGTCAATGGAAAAGACTGGAGGCTTCTTGAACTTTTTGTACACTTTCACAGACTCTGTGCCTGAGTCTACCCAATCTGGAGGAGCAAAATTGACTGCTTCGTTGACATTGAATCCCTGGTTGAATCCACCATGATAAGCTCGAGGGTATGTCACAACAAACTGTCCTGGCTTTTGATCACAGGCATAAACACGCACACCATGCTTAATAAGGGTATCTGGACTTAGCATGGTTACCAATTGGAACATGAGATTAGGTTGCTTTTCCATTAGATCTGGAACGCTTTCACGTAGAGCGGCCTCGAATTTTAAGGCATCTTCGCCGGGAATTCCGTACCAGGTCTTCGTAGCTCCGAGGTGTTGGTAATTAGCTGAGTATGTATAGTGGTCCTCACAATGCCAACAAAACGTGGAAAACATCATTCCAACGTATAGCCATGGAACTGTGACACCTGAAATTTCGTTTTGGACATGACGCAGAAGCGACTCTTTTCGAAGTGGTAGAACATTGAGGTTCCATGGGTCTTTAGAGTACCTGTTATAAGGTCTGTTTGACGCCACAGGGAACCCAGATCCTACTTTGTCCACATGAATATCTGCTCCATACTCAACTGTGACTGTTTCATCGATCGAATTGACAAGCCTCCAGTACTGAGTCTCGATCCAGGATTCATATTCCTGTGAGTCTTCTGCGACATCTTTCGGAAGTTTCATCAAATGTGCAAATTGTTCCTCAAACATATCTGCCCGTTTCTTGAACTGAGCTAGGGTCCATTTTCTTCCTGACTGTTCAAAAGTGAAGGCGCCGTCGCCAACAACGCATTTCACACAGAACCATTTCTTGGGTTTTTCCTTGAGAGGTTTATCAAGGCAGTCAATATGGAACGATTCCATACATGAGTAGCATACCACCAGGTCGTGGAAAGGCTCGATTTTGGTGCACTTTTCGCAAACGAAGGACGGACCATGCTCGGAACCCTGCTGCACGCCATTGGTGTCGACGTCATCAAAGTCGTTGCTTTCAGATACATCCATGTCTTCTATACTTAGCAGAGTTTTTGGTTGATCTGCTATTAACCGCATTCGATCGGCAAGGAATCTCCTTCTATGATCAAGGTAAGGGTCAAAGACTGGTTTATGTAAGATGACAGGTTCTTCGGATGACTCCTTGATTCTTGAAGATCTCCGTAAACTAGCAATCTCTACTTCAGGTTCTCGCTTTCGTTTCCCTCTTCCTCTCATGGACGGTGTAGTTATATTTGCTGAGTTGGGCTTCTGGGCCTTGAGATAGTCAGACATAGGCGTTGGGGGCTTCGAACCATAATGAATTATTTGCGTCTTTGGAGTTTCAAACTGTTTGCTATTATCAACTTCTGGGGATTGGAAAGGTGTCGCCACTTGTATAGAGATCTCTTTCTCTTGTTTAATGTTTTCGGTGGTCGTCGACAGTTTCCCATTTTCCTGTGACTTCAAGTAATCTTCAAATGGCTGGATCGTATCGAGGTAGTACGATCTCAAATATTGACCATTACTGTGAGGCAAGATCTCGAAGTCCAGCTTTTTTGCCAGCATCTCCCATTCTCCAGGTTGTATGGCTTTTGCTCCTCCAGGGTGTGACGTTACCAAATTTTTGAGCTGGTATACGTTTAACAGTTTGTTAGAACTGGTTGACGGGGTATCTCTCATTTCTGTGCCTGACAACTTGTGAAAATTGGCTAACCGTTCCATGTAATTAAGCGCTGCTCTTGTAGCCGCCCCAATCATGTTTAGCGACTGCGTTCTTGCGGTAAATTTGAAGGAGCCAGAGTCTATGAAACACTTGGGATTCCAGGAGGCAGGAGGGACTATTTTAATAATTCCATATTTTTCTGCATCTGGTTTGATCTTGGCCATAAACGCATAGGGGTCTTTGAACTCTTCCTCGGTGGGATAGTAAGTGGGGGCAGTGGGTACACCAAACGGCCTACTTTCCTTGTGGGGGTCCGTGTAGGGCACATCCTTTTTGCTCTTGAGCTCTTGGAGGTTTAGCGTCTTCTTCATAGCTGATTTTGCCTCGATATTGGGGTATAGATGGATGACTTCAGGAACAAGGTCTGACAGCTTTTGGTCTAGCCCAAATCGGCAATTTCATCAAATGGATGTTAGGGGATCATCTGTTTGACAAAGACTGGGATACATGTGATATGTGGGTCTGTGTTCCATAATTGCAATGGAATACAAGGAAGAGGGGAGTATATTATTGTCAATGGACAACCTATGAGCACCTATTTTTCTGATTTTTTTGAGCACATGAATATCTGATATGTTTAGAGACTCTTTATTGGGGCTGGATAGTATTAGGGCCGTTTTATAGTTTAGCGGTTTTTTTTCGTAGTTTTAGGGTTTGTTGTAAGTAAACCTTATGGAGTAGAGTTACTGTTGCCTTTCCGACATGGGCTGATGTCAAATCGAGGAATACGCTGAACTTTAATTATACAGACAAGAATACAACATTATCTGATCGAACAGAACAGCATGGCAGGCTCAGGGTCTAGACTACAAGGGGGAAAAGTATTCACAGTAGTGGACATCCACAACGTATCACAATCCATTGTACGGCAGATTGAATGGTTAGAGCAAGAGATCCAGGCTTCAGCCAACCGCGTGGTACAACTTGAAGACGATAGTGAGGCCCCTGCTGAGCGCAACGCTGACGATGCAAGAGCGGATGCCCAAAAGAAACTCACTCCTTTGTGGCAAGGGTCACTTAAACTCGTTTTGTCTGATGAAAATGGCAAATTTGTTTATGCTATCGAGAGAGTGCACGTTCCTCAGCTACATCGCCGAGATATTATAGGAGCAGAAGTGAGTAGATTAAACAGCCGTAGATTGGTACCAGATTTTACATGGTATTTGAGTATCGAGTATTCTAACACAGATTGCACTAAATAATTCTGAGGAGGTTCTCGAGATGCTTATGATCACACCCAAGTCAACAGAAGTTATCACATATGGAACAAACGTTGATCTTGTGGCCAAGCTAGCCCAATTGAAAGAGCAGCTTACTTCTTAGCGGCTCCACCCCCAAGCGACTTGGCGATATTGGTAGACTCCTCCACAGCTCGAGCAACTGCAGATCGCACCCCCTTGTCCTCAAGGGCCAAAAGACCACCAATGGTAGTGCCACCAGGGGTGCATACAGCACTCTTGAGAACAGCAGGGTGCTGGCCAGATTCAACTACCATCTTAGCAGCTCCAAGCATAGTCTGGGCAGCACATTGGAAAGCAGTCTGGTAAGGCATGCCCATTCGGACTGCGCCGTCAGCAAGGGCCTCGATAATGAGGAAGCAAAAAGCGGGAGAGGATCCACACAAGGCAGTGGAGACATCCATTTGTTTCTCCTCAAGAGTAATACACTTACCAGTCTGCTCGAAGATCCAAGAGACTGCCTTCACAACACTGTCGTCAACAGCCCCATTGTCAGGGAAAGACAACACTGTCATTCCAGCGCCAATTCGAGAAGGAGTGTTGGTCATGGCTCGCACAACTAGGGGCTTTGGGCAGCGTCCAGAGTAGCTCTCAATGTCTGCAATAGTCTTACCAGCAAGCAGGGACACCAAAACCTTGCCCTCAAGCATGGTTTTGAGAGGGGTAAGGATTTTTTCAGCCATGTAGGGTTTGGATCCAAGCACGAAGACGTCGGCCTGGTAGGCAGATCCGTTGTCATTGATAAGAACTTCAACAGGAATATCGGGAGCTGACGAAGAAAGATCCTTCTTCAATCGATCCGCACTTTCCTGTCGAGTCACGCAGGCCATGAATTTACCTGGTCTGGGAGCATCACTCTCAGAAATGTTCTTAGTCAGAGAGTCGAGAACTGCACCAAGGACTGCGGTACCCATTGTACCACATCCTAGGAAACAGATTGTGTAGCCATCTTTAAGTCGAATATCCACAGCCATTGTTGATGATTTAGGTGAATGAAGTAATGTCAGAGATGAACTTATTTATTTGGAGTGAACTTTATCGCCCCACAGTAATGTAATGTAAGCAACTCAGGAAGCGGAGAAGCGGCTAATCAATTCAACACGACTCAAAGACTAGGCTAATACTTTACTCTCATATAATCTAATGTCATGCCAATTCTGGTTGGACAGGTATTTATTGTGAATATGTATCACACTCGACTACTGGTTACAGAATTGCTCAAGTGGACACAGTAGCCCCTTCTAATGAATAGAAAATAATGACTCCAAGCTTATTGAAAACACATTCACTTTGCAAATGTCCTTTGAGTCTCTAACCATTGCGGCAACTAACACTGGGCTCTACACCAATACACAGGAATTGTGATGTAGCCTTATTATAGCTATACGAACCTTTCCATCACACTCTTATTGTTTTTACATAAAATTAAAACACCTTACTCCTTAGGCTCCTCAGCAGGCTTGGGCTCCTCCTTAGCAGCAGCCTCAGTAGAGGCAGCGGCATCGGCAGCGGGGGCCTCCTCAGACTGCTGAGCTTGCAGAGACTCCTCAAGGTCGTTCTTCCAGAGGGTCAGGTTGTCTCGCAGAAGCTGCATGATGACAGTGGAGTCTCGGAAAGACTCCTCGGACAGAGTGTCGAGCTCGGCAATGGCATCGTCAAAGGCCTGCTTGGCGAGGTGGCAAGCACGGTCTGGCGAGTTAAGAATCTCGTAGTAGAAGACGGAAAAGTTAAGGGCAAGACCAAGTCGGATGGGGTGGGTTGAGCTGAGCTCAGTCTGGGCAACATCAGTGGCGCTCTTGTATGACTCATGAGCAGCAGTGGCAGCCTCTTTTCGCTTCTCACCAGAGGTGAACTCAGCAAGGTATCGGTGGTAGTCACCCTTCATCTTGTAGTAGAAGACCTTAGACTCGGCGTTCTCGGCCTTGGGGAGCAGGTGGTTGGTGAGGATGTCGAGGACATCACTGCAGATGTCTTCAAGCTCTGCCTCAATCTTGGCTCTGTAGGTCTTGAGAAGCTCGAGGTGGTGGGTGGCACCCTTGGCCTCCTCCTTCTGCTCTATGGGGAAGATTACTCTCCAGCTGGCTCGTCGAGCGCCGATAACATTCTTGTAAGCGACGGAAAGCAGATTTCGCTCGTCAACGGTGAGCTCCTCACCAGACTTGGCGACATCTTTCATGTAGTTGACCATCTCATCGTATCGGTCGGCCTGCTCACAGAGCCGGGCAAGGAAGGTCTTGGTTTCTCTCTAATGGTTAGCAAACTGTTAATGAATGTCAATACTCACTGTGGGTTCAAAAAGAAGTCTGAGCACCTTTCACAAGGCTCGTCGTGTCCACGTTATCATCTACATCATGGTCATCACACAGAACATGTCATCTACAAACACAATCAACCGTTCTTGTGTCACAGCCGGCATCGCGATTGAACAAATCCATCAATCCATCAGTCTCATCTTATCAATATTCAATCTGGATGTTGTGTTGTCGTGGCAAAATACCTGAGGCACGTCATGCAAACACAAACGTAATAATCACAGTGGGCCCAACAATCACAAAGAGACAGGAGGCGTATAATCAAGCGAAGAGAAATGAGACAATGGATTCAGATTAAAAGGAAGTGATGATGGATTCGTTGATGGCAAGCCTGGATGAATGATGGACAAGCCCTTGGGTTGATTGGCAATGGCTGTGTTGTGTTGTTAGGGGCGGCGCAGCAATGTCGGCGTCAATGTGTTGTGAGATAACAAAATAAGATCCACGTGGACAGTTGGAGTATAGTACGTCTTCTTTTCCAGTCACAATTTCCAACCTCAATCACTCAATATTTACCTCGGAAGACATTGTTGTCGTTGTAATAGCTAGTGGTGCGATTCGGGATTTGGCCTTAATGTGGAGGAGGGGAAGGGAAAGAGAAAAAGAGGGAAAAGAGGGAGAAGGTTCAAACACAACACTTAGCTCGGAAGTGTGCATACGCAATTGGGAGAAGGCAGAAAACACACAAACTTTATAACTATGTGATAGTTGACATGACTGTGGCGGCAGCAACACGTCATATAGTATACACTGTAAGAAGATTTTGGGGCACAGAATCGAATCAGTTTAAAATTTCCAAGGCATCGATTTGAGAATGCGACCATCATATTTTTAATGAAAAGCCCACAGTATCAGATGGGCAATTGTCGTAGGCTGTATAAAGGACCGTACAGCTCGTTTGCAAGTTGGTGAACACATCTATATCATTGTTAGTTCTTCCTTGCCAATCTAGGCAATTGCTTCGCTAAACTAGAGCCTGTCCACTAAGAGCTGGGTAACCCTGAGATTGGCGGCGACACTCAATTGCCCCACACGCTTTGATCAATCGCGGGAAATGGAAATTCTAGACTGCCAAATGTACAAATCCAGCTTCCACCACTTGAGACTGCTTATCATTAAATTCCATGGTTCTAGTTAACAACCTACCCTGAATTTGGGTTGTTACATGTTACACATATTCCAGGGCTGCCCCACCTGACATCTCCTGCTTTGACCAATACAGAGCATTATACCAACTGGGCGTAAGAATTTTCTAGGCGTTTTTTGCAACACCGTCATGAATCGGTAAATAATGAAATTTCAACATTGATGGCTATAGAGACAAACAACGTTTGGGGCAGAGGGAGAAGGGCATGGTGTTGCATTATCGCCCACAGTCTTGTAATAAAATTGTTCCAAAGTTCTATCACAGGTAACCATTATCCAGTCATGGTGCCCATCACACATTCCTCCCAGATAGTTTCCAGATAGTTCAGGCATTCCTCACTGACCCTGGTTTTGGGAAAAGCACAATAATGCACGCCGAGCATAAGCGGAGATGACTACATTCAGGGGATGAATGAGGGGTGACAGACCAGAGACAAGTACCACCTGAGCAAGAAACTGAAGAGTTGAGGTTTCTGGGTTTGGGCTACCTGAATTTGATTATAACAGTCCTAGGACATGCCCCGCATCTCGGCCAATTAGATTTTCTTTAGTGGCATTTATTCAGTTGCCTATCTGTTGTGGTTTCACCCTGTTTGTCCAAGCCAAATGAATCTTAAGGTTGGTTGGTTGCACAGCAACATGTACACATCGCCTAAAAGGGCAAGTCATTACGTCCTGGTGCATGAGGGAGTTGTTCTATTTGTAGAACTAGAGAGATCATCCAGAATAACGAGAAGGATGGTTGGGGTGGTCATGTGGCACTGTAAATCTTAATTCCAGGTCCTTCTCAAAAATAAACCTCAGTAGTACATACTGGCACCATCAGGATGTCCATAAATGACAATACTATTGAATCAATAACAGGCAGGACATTTTCTTGATATGACATTAAACAGGTGCTACTCGCATTGGAGCATGAAATGGTCAACCAGTGCTCTCATATTTTTCTTCTCTCTGTCGCAGTAGTATCTCTCACCTTTTGCTCTCATATGTGGTTTAAAAGCGTCACTGCCGTACATTTGTGCATTTACAAGATACAAGCCAACTTCTTTATGTCTTGTATAACCACCTCGAAGTTGCCAAGTTTGACTCTCAGTAAGCAGTCAGTCACACAACGGCTCACTAATGTCATCAGGCAAGCATCTTAACCTGTGAAGTTGGTTACCATGAAGGTTTGGCCTGCATCACGATTGAGTTGTGGGCCAAGTTTCAAGTTACATTCAAACTGCAACATATACAGTCTGCGGATAATTGAATTGAGAGTGCAACCAGCTTAGCCTCACACAAGCAACTGTCATGACCAAAGAAACTACAGCACCCGAAGCTGGGAATCAGCTTATTGAATCGACTACTAAGCCTGAAACCGCAGAATCCTCTTCAGTACAGGCAGAGTTCAAATCTGATGAATCAGAAGAGGAGCCAGAAGAAGCATTTGAACCGATTGAAGCTGACGAAGATCTGTTGGTTGATTACGACTCTGATGTCCTCGACATTGATCTAACTCATGTCAAGATTAGAGACTTTTCTAAGCTGGGACTAGGTCGATTCAAACAACTTGAGACTCTCTGTTTCCGACAAAACATTGCTCCAAGCACGGATGGCTTAGAAGAAGTCTCGGACACACTAATGGATCTGGATGTCTATGACAACCGAATCGGAAAGATTGAAAATATCAACCATCTTGTCAATCTCACCAATCTCGATTTATCCTTCAACAAAATTCGCCACATTAAGAACGTCAGCAAGCTCACCAAGATTACCAACTTTTACCTCTGTCAAAACAAGATTCAGGAAATCCGAGGTCTGGGTAATATGCCCAATTTAGTCAATCTGGAGCTTGGTGCCAACCGAATCCGAGTCATTGAGAATTTAGACCATCTGAAGAACCTTCGCCAGTTGTGGCTAGGTAAAAACAAGATCAAATCGCTCCAGGGCCTCTCTGGCCTTGAGAGTCTGGAAACTCTGTCCATTCAATCCAACCGTATCACCAAAATAGAAGGTCTTGAGAACCTCAAGAACCTGGAGGAATTGTACCTGAGTCACAATGGTATTTCCAAAATCGAGGGCTTGGAAAATAATACCAAACTGCGAACTCTTGATATCACTGGAAACCCCATTGCTACTCTAGAGAACGTATCACATTTGGAAGAGCTTGAGGAGTTTTGGGCTTCAGACTGCAAGCTCTCTTCTTACAAGGAAATTGAAGTAGAACTTGGAAAACTACCTAACTTGGAGACTGTCTATTTTGAGCGAAATCCCCTACAGAAGGAGAACCCCGCCACATACAGAAACAAGGTGCGACTCTGTCTGGGTCCTTCACTTCGACAGATCGATGCCACTTTCATTAAGTCTTAAGCAAGCAAACTCTTTATGTTATTTGATGTCATTTATATAGCTGAATCATATGCATTTATTTATGAGTTTCTTTTTTTAAGTATTACCTACCACAGGCTTAATGTAACTACTGGATTTAAAGCCCTCCCTCATAACATTCCACGTATACTCCACAAAAACAAATCAATGAGATACATTTCTACCCAACTATTAGTAGTCCTTAGCCTTCTTATGGTCATGTCGTGCTTGACATCGGCACAAAGACCAGCACTCCCTTATCGAAACCCTTACTATGTTGTTCAGAACCCACCATACAACTACCATCCCAACCGTCATGGAGCGTACAGACGTCCTCAGATACCAGCTAGTCGACCACCAACGGGCGTTTCCGCCAACAGAAGACAACCAAAGGTACCCAATGCACCCATTGGAGATAAGGCGAAGAAAGTACAGAAAGCACAGAAAGCACAGAAAGCACAGTCACAAAAGGCGCAAAGGGCGCAATTGAAGAGCAAGAAGCGCAAGAACAAGAAGGCTGGCAAAAAATTGACATACAAAAAACAAGGAATAACTAAGATTGGTACCATCTTGATTCGAATCGCAGGTGATACCTATGAAACCAGTATCCCCAAACTGTCTGAGCCTGATCCTTTTGATTCTGACCCATTTGAAAACTTGACGGATTACATGAATTCTCCCACCTACTATCCCACTCCTCTGACAGGTCAAGGCAATGACCGATGCTGGCGGTCCGCATTCAAGAAAGCTTCATTTTTGGTCGGCAAAATGTCCAGCGAAGAAAAGGCCAACCTGACAACCGACTTTAGCACAACAGAAACGCCATGGTATGGCGAAACAGGAGAGATTCCACGCCTTATGGTCCCAACCTTACGTATTCAGTGGGGAATACATGGAGTTGGTGGGGATTCTAGATTTACAACCTTTCTTCCTGCCGGTATTACAACTGCTTCGACTTTTAACAAGGGACTTATGTACTCCCGTGGTGCCATTATTGGAAAGGAAGCACGTCAAAAAGGAATGGACGTAGTTCTTGGTCCTGTTATTGACCCCACAGGCCGAAATGCTGCTGGTGGAAGAAACTGGGAAGGATTTGGACCTGATCCTTACATGGCAGGAGTAGCCGCTACCGAATTTGTTTCTGGGGTTCAAAACCAAGGAGTCATTGCTACTATCATGCATTACGTGGGATACTGCCAGGAGCACTTTCGAAACTTGGAAGAAGGACGAGACCATGGTTATACTAACCTATCCTCTTCAGGGTCAGTGTTCTTAGATGATAGAACCATGAACGAAGTTTACATCTGGCCGTTCGCGAATGCTGTCAAGGCCAATGTTGGCGCAATCATGTGTGCTCCCCAGAAAATCAATAACACCCAAGGATGCAAGAACTCGTACATGATGAACTACAAGCTAAAAAAAGAATTGAATTTCCAAGGATTTGTTCTTTCAGCAGGGATGTCTCAGAACGAGCCTCCAGCGGCGCTTGCGGGTATGGACATGTCAATGCCCAGACTCAAAGGTTATCGTAACAGACTAAGAGATTCAATGCTTCGGATGGGAGACAAAGATGGTTTTCCCCAGTCTCGTCTTGATGACATGGCGAGTAGAGTACTCACATCATATTTCTATGTGACAGAACATCTAAATGGACATCGTGGAATTTTAGAGAGTATGAAGAAAAAAGGAAAGCGAGATGCACATAGTGAAATTCTTGTTGATGTCCGAAATGATGGTCATCGTAAAGTTGCTTTGGAGATTGCTCTTGAAGGCATTGTTATGCTTAAAAATGAAGGCAATGCTCTTCCTGTCGAGCGAGTGAAGACGATTGGCGTTCTTGGAGCTGCTGCAATCCTGGGCCCAGGAGGTGTTAATTGCGACGAAAAGTTTGGATGCCATGATGGTGCCATCTTCCAAGGCTGGGGAGATGGTAGTATTATCCCCTCGCACGTGGTAACCCCATATGAGGCTATAAACGCCCGCATTGCTGATGAGGGTATATCCATAAAGAGTAACTTTGACTCTTGGGATTTAAACCAACTCTCGGCTGTGGCCAGCTCCACGGATGTAAATATAATTTTTGTTTCTTCGAATTCTGGGGAGGGAAACCATGTGGTGGATGGTAACTTGGGAGATAGAAAGAACCTTACGTTGTGGAACAATGGTGACGAAGTTATCAAGAAGGCTATTGAAGTCAATGATAACAACATTGTGGTTGTCACAGCAGTTGGGCCTGTCGATATGGAGAAGTGGATTGATCATCCCCATGTAAGAGCTGTTCTCTTCACTGGCCCTGCGGGTGAGGAGTCAGGTACAGCCTTAGCCAATATCATATTTGGTGATGCTAATCCTAGCGGTAAACTGCCTTTTACAATTGCGAGAAATGTTCATCACTATATTCCAATTGAAACCGAAGTACCACAAGATGGAGTACCAAAGAGCTATTTTGCAGAATTGAGTCTGACAGATTATAAGTGGTTTGACCAGAACCTCATTCTTCCACGATTCGAATTTGGGTTCGGTTTGTCCTACTCTGACTTTTCCCATTCAGATATGGTAATCAAAACGGTCAAAGAGCCCTATTTGACGTTAGATGTATCTCAGAATAGTCATGGGGATAGTAGAAACTCATCTGAAACAACTCCAGAGACAAACGAGACTTCAAAGGCTGTTGGAGGAGGGATCCAGTTCCCTCTGGGATATCGTGAGAGACAGGACAGCGTGATCTTGAATGACGGATATATTGGCGGAAATCCAATGTGTTGGGATGTAGTATACCAAGTTTCTGTGAATGTGACCAACTTTGGCCCACGCGCAGGGGCGGTTGTTTCTCAGCTATATTTGAGCTTCCCGCAAGAGAACCAGGCTCTTCGAACAGCCCCGAAGCAGCTCAGAGGTTTTTTGAAGACTTCGCTTGAAGTTGGAGAAACTGTGGCAGTTAACTTTGATCTCATGTGGAGAGACCTGGCTGTGTGGGACGTGGTGAGACAAAATTGGGTTGTCCAGCAGGGTGACTACGATATTTATGTTGGGAGATCGAGCCAGCAGCTAGAAACCCATGGAAGCATCACCATCGCTTAAGTAAGAAAATTTGCTTTGCGGGTTACATTAATGGATGAACCTCATAATTCTGTAACAGCATTATCTGCCCACAACTTGTAGTCAATGTTCTTTCCCACCGGGAACCTTTTCGCTGTCCCACATTTACAGGTGTACACCAACACGTCAGCTTTTTCTGATCCCGAAGTTGATAAGTTTTCCAATTCAATCGTGCAGTTGTAAGGGGTGAGCTTCCGTGAACATTTCTTGCATGTAGTCCGCTTCAATTGTGGGGATAGTCTTAGAACAATTTTTTTGGCCACTGTTGTCATAGAATTATTGTAACACCGTGAAAGCCCCTCGTTTAGTTCTCCCATAATTTGCGAAGCTTGGGCTAGATATGAAATCCTGGCATAATGATCTCTATTGGGGATCACCCTTGGTTTCTTTGGTTGCTTTTGTTTCGCCTGTTTGTTCTTATCTGCATTTCTCATTGTATTCGGCTTCTGCTTTTGGATTTTTTCCTTTCGCGGCACAGGTTTCGTCTGTTGAGTATCATTTGTAGCAACCTCTTTAGTGCCCATTGTTGGATCTTGATGAATCTTCGTTCCAAAAAAAAAGTGTGGGTTCGCATAATGTGTGCAGCAACAATGCAGACCTCCAAAATGTTCTCCAATGTTAGAGTGAGACTGTATCAATGCTTCATAGCGGGCAGTTGATATCATTTCTAAACAGCGAAGCTACCAGTATGAGGAGTCTCCTTTTTTTTGCTTTCTTATTTACCCTGCGAGTTACTCTAACAATTCTGAACCAGACCTGGAAGACTTACTTCAACTTTGGACAGTTACTATTCAAACGAAGTTTTTTCACTCATTAGAATCATTGAATAACCCATTTGCCCTTCCTAGCCCTACCCTATTATTTGTACTGAAAAAGTAATATGAAAGCTATAATGGGCCGAGGGGATAGTAATATCTTCAAGTTGTTAAACCCAAGTTTGTACAAGGGAATGAGAACTATGCTACAACCACCAGCTTGCCTGTTATGGTTAGCTCTGCTTTACTTTGGATAGTTGTTCACCTCAAGGTAGGATGGTTTGAGAGTAACTAAAACCAGATTAGTTCCTGTATGATTGCTTGCTTGTTTTCTCAACTATCTAAATCCTTACGCGGTTCTTGCATTAGTACTTTGGTTAGCCATTATAAGAGGGGGGTTGTTCATCAATTGCCTATTAGTGGGATCTGGGAAAATATATTGTTCAACGGATTCATCAAACAGTTGTTTGATGGATTTACAGAATAGTGTATGTCTTTCACTTGGTTGTGTTTAAAACAAACCATCTAATCTTTCCACATCGCAAGGGTAGCATCATCTTAACCACATGTCGAAACCTCACTTAACTCGGCTGGATCCAAACCTCATTAATAACTTGGAAATAAATAAAAAGAGCTCTTGTTCAATCATACATTTTAATAATTTTTATAGACTATATGATCTGTTAGCCAACGATTTACGCTGCATACATTCTTACAACACCATGGTAACTGCAAAGCCTATCTGTATCTCCACTTTGAGTTCGCCACCACCTATAAGCATCACCACTCTCTTACATCTCACAAACAAACTACAATGAGCGGCTACGATAGAGCACTTTCAGTATTCAGGTGAGTATCGGTACTGGTACATCGAGATTAATTGTGAATTAATTACTAACACAGTCCTGATGGACACGTTTTCCGTGAGTTTGAAGCACCTAATGATTTCCATGTCAATGTTTTCCAATAGTTTTGCCATTTTGGCGAGGATGTGGTCAAAATTGTGTAATCATTACGCCCATTATGACACTTGCGATTGGTTAATAGGCAAGATTGAATCTATTTACTAACAACAGAGGTGGAGTATGCCTTAGAGGCAGTTAAACGAGGAACCGCAGCAGTAGGAGTCAAAGGAAAAGATGTGGTTATTCTTGGATGTGAGAAAAGATCAGCACTCAAGCTTCAGGACCCCCGAATTACACCCTCCAAAATCTGCAAGTTAGACACTCATGTATCTCTGGCCTTCGCTGGTCTGAATGCTGATGCACGAATCCTGGTGGATAAGGCACGTGTTGAGGCCCAGTCCCATCGACTTACTGTTGAGGATCCTGTCAGCGTTGAATACATCTCCCGATACATTGCTGGTGTCCAGCAGCGATATACTCAGTCTGGCGGTGTGCGGCCATTTGGTATCTCGACCCTAATTGTTGGCTTTGACCCTAACGACAATGTCCCCAAACTGTACCAGACAGAGCCTTCTGGAATCTACAACGCGTGGAAGGCCAACGCTATTGGAAAGAGCTCCAAGACTGTCCGAGATTTCCTGGAGAAGAACTATGAGGAGGATATGGATAAGGCAGCTACTATCAGACTTACCATCAAGAGTCTTTTGGAGGTTGTCCAGACTGGTGCTAACAACATTGAGATTGCTATTTTGTCTGCCAACAATCCCACTGAAGTTTTGAGTACAGAGACCATCGCCCAGTACGTGGCAGAGATTGAGGAAGAAAAGGAGGCAGAGGCGAAGAAGCAGAAGCCCAGCCGTGATTAAATAGCCATAGATCTGTAATGAGGAAGTTCACATGTTTTTGAAAGTTGTAATTTGTTTTATTTTATAACTACTCTGCCAGGAACTGCAATCGGTCAACCGATTATATAGCACAGCATATATGCTAATATAATTAAATTACCAATGGCTTGAAACCCAACTCTTTCTAGTAAACTATGACGTTATTGTTTATTTGTTTATTTTCTTGCTACTACTCTTGTGTTGTCCTGAATATGCAAAATTAAACTTATCACCAAATCAATACTGACAATTTAGTCAAGCAAAGTTCCACACATCCCATTATTCATCACAACCTGGCAAACCATGAGCCAATCCCCAGCACCAAATCAGCAAGCTGGTGCCAATAACGCCAAGTCTGCCAACGGCATCGCCTCTGGGGCTGCTGGCACGGCCAATAGACCTACAAATGGCGGTGCGGGCTCAGCTGGTGGTGCCGCCACACCAAACAACAGACCTGCTCAAGCATCAGGTTCGGATCTTAACCGAATTGTCATGGAATATTTACACAAAAAAGGATACTTCCAAACGGAATCGATGCTTCGATTTGAATCGTCGCGTGCTCCCGTTCCTGCTCAGCCTGTTGGCTCACAATACACTGGGGGACAGAACGCGGCCAATGTGCCGCCTGGTGCCACCCCACCTCCTCCAGCACCTCCAGGAGCTCCACAAGTTGCGATCGGAACTTCGAACACTGGCCAGATGCAACAGTTCCCTATTCCAAAACCGCCTGTTGTCAAGTCGATCCATGACGACACCACAGCTATCAGAAAGGGATATGTAATGCTACGAAATTGGACAGAGTCTTCTCTCGACTTTTACCAACCCGAATTGCGAAGAGCATTGTACCCAGTGTTTGTGCATTGTTATCTGGATATTATTGCTAAAGGGCAAGCATCGGAAGCCCGAGACTTTTTTGCTACCTACTCAGGGGACCATGCCGTGTTACATGGCCACGATTTGCAAAAACTCAGTGGTATTTCTTTGCCTGATCATATTCCTTCCAACGAGTTGGCACAAAAATTCCGTTCTTCCAAATACAGATTGAACATTAGTCGAACCGTGTTTGACCTACTGTTTTACTTTTTGCAAGAGCATGATTCAACTGGAGGTGCCATAATTCTGCGAATCGTCAACCAATATATTGATGCGCAAGTTTCTTCTAGTAGACCCCAAAGATTTGACACTGAGGGAGCCATGCATTCTTCTGAGGGTCTTCCTGATACTGCACATGGGTCTCAAGTTGACTCCTTCAACCAGGCAGAAGTTAAACTTGGCAAACTACCATATGAAGCATCGTTTGAAAAGGAGGTAGAGCACTCCTTGCGTGAAATTGACAAGGGAAGTACAGATGGCGGACCTTCGTTAGAAGCCGAGTTTGCCTCTATGAAGTCTGATCAGGACTCGGCACCAAATCGAGAAATGCTTCCTCTACCCCCTCACACTAGTGTGGATATTGCCGCCGAGATCCAAGCCGTTATTGATTCACGAGCTAAAATCAAGGTGGGTCCTATTCAGGCTGCGATGCCCTCGGTGTGTATGTACACTTTCCACAACACCCATGACACCCTAAACTGCCTGGACTTTTCATCGGATGCCACACTTATTGCGGGTGGATTTTCTGACTCATTCGTCAAGGTGTGGTCTCTGAATGGATCCCGTCTCAAATCGGTTGTCAAGGGCGACACGGCTACTACTTCCAAGCGGCTCGTAGGCCATTCCAGACCTGTTTATGGTGTCAGTTTCTCACCTGATCAGAGATACCTTCTTTCTTCTTCAGCAGATAAGACAGTGATGTTGTGGAGCATGGATACTTATACAGGACTTGTGTGCTACAAGGGCCATAATGAGCCAGTCTGGGACGTTTCATTTAGTCCACATGGCCACTATTTTGCCACTGCTTCTCATGACCAAACTGCACGCCTCTGGTCCTGTGACCACATTTACCCATTACGTATTTTTGCAGGCCACATGTCTGACGTAGACTGTGTCATTTTCCACCCGAATGGAACATATGTCTTTACCGGTTCATCAGATCGAACCGTCCGGATGTGGGATGTTGCAAAGGGCTCATCAGTTCGAGTGTTTATTGGACACACTGCTGCCATCAACTGCTTGGCAGTGTCTCCTGATGGCCGATGGCTTGCTTCTGCAGGCGAGGATCATGTGATTATCCTGTGGGATATTGGATCTGGTCGACGACTCAAAATTATGCGGGGTCACGGAAAGGCATCCATCTACTCATTGACCTTTTCGAGAGAAGGAACTGTGTTGGTGTCTGCTGGTGCAGACCAGAGTATCCGAGTGTGGGATGTGAAAAAGAGTACAGTAGAGACTGGACCCGAGCCTGAAACCCTCACTGTAGAGCGAGCACCAGAGGCTGTCGCTTCGGTGAAGGGTACTGAGGTTTCCAAGAAACGGGAGATTGTGGCTACCCCAGACCACATGGCTGTTTACTACACCAAAAGCAGTCCAGTCTACAAAGTACAATTTACAAGCAGAAATTTGTGCTTGGCTGGGGGAGCCTTCAATGGTTAGTAGGAGAATTATAATGTATATTACTGTTTTATATCGTGAATGCGTGTGCACCTGTCTATGTTAGCCTCTGTGTAGGTGTAATGATTGTCTAATCAGCACTTGATAGACTTGGTAACTGTGTATGTACGGAAATTTTGGGGTGATTCCTCCCTTCACGGTCTGTTTCTAATGACAGGTTTGGCTATGTCCCATGGACCTTGAATGTCGTTTTTGTACTTTTGAAGAGCCAAGAGCCATAAGGGTGCACCCACGCTGACAAACAGCTTGACTCCAATCCAAGCACCCAAGGCCCAAAAGCCTCCAATCACATACAAACCAGTAGATGATAGCATTAGGAGAATCAAAAGCAACACCCAGTACCCTTTTCTAGATATGGCCTGACACCACTGTGTAAACATTGGGAATACCCCAAACAGAATAACAGAAAACAGCACGAAGCAAAACACAGCCATGGTGGTTTGCAGCTGTGATGCTAGCACAATGGCTGCTAACATCGCTAGATTGGTTGATAGAATTGGACGAGTCAGTTTCAGTGACGAGGTACGCGACAACTGTGTAGCTCCATCTGTGTAGTCATGAAAGCACACATTGGCGAGACCCAGCCAGCAAGCAATAGCCCAGATGGAGTCAGAGGAAGTTGATCGTGTGAGTGATTTGAGAACTGGTGACAGAGCCAACAACACAAAAACAATCAGCAATGCCCCCTTAATTGTGGACGGGCGGCTTTTGTCGTCATTATGAATCTTGTATTTTTCATACACAAAGTACCCGGGTACTGTGAGCACAGCAGCAATGATTGCAAAAAGTTCTGGCTCCCAACCACGACTAAAAATACCAATGAACACGACAACAAACACCACAATGGTGCACAGATGCATAATAATGACACTGGAGTCCAGAAGCAGAGATCTAAATGAGTACTTCGTAACATTGTCATTCCGACGCAGTTGCGATAAGAATGACGAATCCACATAGTTGTCAGGATAGTCCTGTTTCACCCACAGCAATTTTTTCCATGGTTGGCGAGCCGACGACTGGCATATAGGAAACAGTATATCTGTGTCATCATCTGCACATTCCTCCACCACAGTTTCCTCGCGCACCTCAGCCCATTCCCCTCCCGCTCGAGACCTCAGTTTCGACGTCGTCCCATGCAACATGTTAACTAACTAGTATTAAGTTTGCCCTTAGATATTTCTTGAACAAAGTTAAGGGGATTAAGCATCTGATTTCTAAGATCTGTTGCATTTTACTTTTGATTGTTTGACGCTATCATGTCACTTTACTGAGAAAAAGAGAAAATTATTGTACTCTCGGTTAAATATATAATAAAGAATGTGGTATAAGGTATTCACATGGACATCTCCATGGTTAACTTTAATCTCATACATAATTAGCTTGACCTTTCGTTGTGTTAAAACATGGTGCCAAAGTTGCTTCGGACTTCACGTCGGTTGTGGGTATTAGCCTTGTTAGTTTCCTCTAAAACGTTGTTGTTGACGTTTCGAGAGTGCCTGAAAGTGAAGCCAACAAAGGCTCGTTGAGGAATGGCATTACCCTTATCAGCCAGGTTCTCCACTTGGGTTCTCTTGGCCATGACCTCTTGGTACTTTTCCATGTCAGCTTCGTTTGAAAAGTCGTCGAAGTAGCCAGCATCAACCTCTGAATCCAGTTGAGGGATGAAAGGTGGGGTCTTCTCTCGCAGTGTGTCCCACTCGACTTCGGCAAAGTAAGGATGTTTGGAGATCTCTCCAAAAGACCGAAGTCGGTATCGAGAAGAAGTAATAAGTCTCTGGATCAGATCCCAGGTTCTATCTGAGAATACATACCGACCGTCGTCATACTTGGGTCGTCGAAGAGCACTTCTCCATTGTCTCAAGTTAGAGTAGGTTTCATCAGGAGAGGCGCCAGCGAACGGTGGGTAGCCTGCTAGTGTTTCGAACAACATGCATCCAAGTGACCAGTAGTCAATGGTGTAATCGTAATTCTTACCCTCAAGCACCTCCAATGCCATATAGTCTGGAGATCCTACAATAGAGGATGCATAGTTGATATCAGAAGCTCGCAATGATCTGTACATCTTCTGCCGTTCCTTGAGTGATCTGTGGGTGACTTGAACATCCTTTACAGCGTCAAGACGAATCTTCATACTTTCAACTCGATCCTTGGAAATGGCACCAGAAGCCAAGCCAAAATCGGTTAGTTTTATGTGACCTGCAGAATCAATGAGGAAGTTCTCGGGCTTAAGATCTCGGTGAATGTATCCCAGTTTGTGAAGGGCCTCAAGAGATGCAAACATTTCTGAGATGTAGAACCGAGCATGTCGAGGGTTAAGAATGCCCGTGTTGTTAAGAAGAGTCCGGTAGTCTCCACCTGGAACAAACTCCATAGCAAGATAGACTGACTCTTGATCTTGAAAAGCATAAAGAAGCTTAACCAGCCACTCTGACCGAGCAGCAGTTAGAATATCTCTCTCTGTAAGAATATGTCGAATTTCGTCAAGCTTGAGAAGAAGTTTCTTGTTAAGGACCTTGAGGGCACAAATCTCCCGAGTATCGGTTTTCTTGGCAAGGAAAACTTGACCATAGCCTCCTTGCCCAACCTGAGTGAGAATCTGGAAATCTCCATGCTTGAGACGAGTTCGTCGTTTTCGCAGATGAGCTCTCTCTCGTCCAACATAAGATTTCCACTGTGCTTCAGCTTCCTCCTTGGGAACACCAGCAATGGCAGCCTGTGCTTTTCCTAGCCGCTGGTGTCGTCCATGAACGTAGTTAAGAAGGTCAAAATAGTAGTCGAAAAAGTAGAGTTGGGTGACATTGACCAGTCGTTTAGTTTGTGGATCATTGAACTTTTCGTAGTCTCGGGAAGTCCAAGAGGGGGTATGTGTAACTTGGTTACCTTGTTGGCCCTGTTGAGGAGCCCAGTTCTCTTTGTCTGTGGGTCTTCCGATATTCAAGGACTCGATGTTCGAGATAATTGCGGTGGTTTCATCTGGTCCAAAATCATTGGGCTGTTGTCGGAGAGGACTTCTTGGGGGAGAAACACCCCCTCTAACAGGAGATTGGGGCATTCGAAGTGAATGAAGCTTCTGCTCCACAGAACTCATGGCTCCTTTCATAGGAGAGTCTTTGAACGATACCATGTTGGTGGAACGTTTGTGTAAACGAGTGTAGGTCTAACGTGTTTCTTGTTTCTGATTAGGCGTTAAGGTTTGTTTTGTTGACACCTGATTGGGAGGTGGTTGCCAAGGCAACGGCAGGGCTCAAGTAGGATGGTACAGTCAATAATAGGACTTGCAACTATAAATAAATATAATAGAATAGTATGATAGGTCTCACTTCATCTTATCAAAATAACTAGAGTCGACTGGTGTTTAAAAGCACGCGGTATCAAGTGGAACAGTATCATCATCACCTATAATTTAAAAAATAGGTCACCTTACATTTTCTTGGTTGGGACAGTTGATTGGTATCATCCTGTGGGTGGATTGAGAACTGCCAGAGTTGCGTAGTAGCCAGGATTTTTTATTTGTGGCTGTATCTTAACCACCATCTATAAAGGTGTCCCATTCCTCTCGAGAGACCATGTCATAGTTCGGAAACTGGATAATCCTCTAAAATCTATTTTTTTGATTCGTTGTACCTCCTCAATTTTGAGATCTTTTCCACAAGGGAAGTTAAGTTCCTTCTTTTCGTGAGATGGATATCAGTTGGCGTTGAGATGCATGAAGAGCACTTTAAGTCTTCCACTATGCAGGTCAAGATTTTTGCGTGCAGATTTGGGCAAGTCTACAACAATTTTCGTTGAAAACATACTGCTAGATAGCAGCACGAAACCGACAAATTAGTCTAGAGTACTCTCTGGACAATAAGCATACGAATAATGAAGCTTGAGATCCCAGCTCCGTATCACAATCTCAAACAACCCCCTGCAAACCGAGGAGTGTTTATTTGCATTGATACAGAGACTGCTGAACGTCATGCTGGAGTGATCACGGAAATTGGAATCGCTGTCATGAGGTTTCATCCCGCTGGCCTACCTGATCAACCATACAGCGCACCTAAAATATCAGCTCAGCATTTCGTGGTAAAGGAGAGATCATCAGATCGATACCGAAATGGAAATTATGTCCCCGATCACAGAGACTTCTTCTGCTATGGAACTACACAAATCGCTCACCTTGCTGACATTAGGAATATCTGGAAAGAATTACTCATCTCACTCACTGCTTGTTTTGATTCCGATCCTGTTTATTATGTTGGACACTGTATCAGTGGTGACTTGAATGAACTCAAGAAGATGGATTTTCATATTCCCGATCTCCCTGTTATCGATACTGAGAAAATTTGGAGAAATATTAAAAAGAATGGTAAAGGTAATCTTTGTTACCTTCTGGAGGCTTTTTGCATCCCCCATGCCTTTTTGCACAACGCTGGTAACGACGCCTACCTTAACCTCATGGTTTTCCAGGCTTTGTGTGATCCAGTAGTGCGAAAGGAACACAGCGTGGGGGCAAATTTCAATTTTGACCCCCAAACTCCCCACACTAAGCGTCGTCGAAAGAAAGCCTCTGACTTCCCTATTGCAATTGCCAACGATTTGAGTACTCTCGAGAAGAATGTCAATTATCTAGGCAAACTCGACGGCTATAACCGGTTTATTACCCTTGGATTGGAAGACGAGGAGCTGGTTCCTAGAGACCTTCCAAAGGTAGTGGCCAGAGCAGATGCCCTTGCGTGTGACTGCGTGCACGGCCAGGGATCTCAGCGATATGAACGTCAACAACTCTCCAAGGATGTCCATATGGCAACCCAGACCAGTGGACCAATTTCCATCTTGGGTTCTTCCAATCAAGCTCAAGGAAATGGGCTGCAAAACCATCGTCATCTTCCTCAAGTGACACACCCACATGACCATTCTACTTTCACCCATGTTGGATTCGGTCACAGCAACTCTCATGAGCCGTCTCGTCAAAACCACCACAGACGGGGATTGTATAACTCCAGAGGTCGACACCATAAAGGTAAAAAGCGGCCGTCTGGCAGCCGAGACCATGAGTCGAATAGATCCAGAGGTTCCGAAAACACAGAATGAGATACGGCCAAACGGGGGCGTTTTAACCCTTAAACGGGTAACTACAAATTTGCTCTTTTAGATGAGCTTCTCCTAGGACCCGTTTGCAAGTGATGTTGACAAACATTGGTGATAAGGTGGATTACCAATTGACAGTGTGATATGGTTTTGCTTATGATTATGCTTATGACGACTAGACTATGTATTGGACTATGAAAATAGAGATCTTGTTAAAAAGAAGATGGAAACGTCCTTCTGGAGGTAGATGGCAATTGTTTAGTGGGGTACAGAAACGTTCAGCATTCAATATTAAAGACACTCAAATATAAAAACTGAATCATGGAGGGTGATTGGTTACTTGAACTAGGGAATAAATATATATATATATATATAGGAAAATACAACAAATAAACGAACTACTATATATGTATATATATATATATATATATTTTAATAAATAACTAAATAAAAAAAACCAGAAAGGAATATGTTCTGACAGTTTTTGTTAGAATGGGGTGATTCCATTGTTGTTTTTTTCCACTTCCATTGCACACAATGAGAGATGTATGTTCGGCGCTTTCAGAAGAATCATTACCTCATAGAGAACTTTTTGATATATCTAATTGCCCATGCCCATTTCATCACACAAAAGGCTTGTCAATCATTAGAATTAGTTCCCATGAAATTAGGTTTAAATTTTACCTCATGCTTTGGGTAAGGGTAAATTACCCAAAATATTCGTATATTACAGAACTGCGTATAATTGGGAACACCCACTCACACTTGCGTTGGGAGTTATAATGAAAATTGAAAATTCTATCTCTTCTTCTTCTCCAGCGGAATTTGTCTTTAAATATCCTATCAAATTAATTCGAAATGGGAGGCAGCACCAGCACCAAGAAGACTGAATACTTCTCCAAGTTGAAGCAGTTGCTTCAGGAGTACAAGTCCATTTTCATTGTGGGCGTTGACAACGTCTCTTCTCAGCAGATGCATGAGATCCGAAAGACTCTTCGAGGCCGAGCCGTTGTTCTTATGGGTAAGAACACCATGGTCCGACGAGCTCTCCGAGAGTTCGAGGAGGAGCTTCCCGAGGCCGCTGAGCTTCTGATGCCCCTCTGCCGAGGCAACGTTGGTTTCGTTTTCACCAACGAAGACCTTAAGGAGGTCCGAGAGGTTCTTCTCGAGAACCGAGTTCTGGCCCCTGCCCGAGCCGGTGCCATTGCTCCCAAGGATGTCTGGATTCATGCCACCAACACTGGAATGCCTCCGGATAAGACTTCCTTCTTCCAGGCTCTTGGTGTCCCCACCAAGATTTCTCGAGGTACCATTGAAATTACCTCCGATGTCAAGATTCTCCAGGCTGATGTCAAGGTTGGTCCTTCCGAGGCTACCCTGCTGAACATGCTTAACATCTCTCCCTTCACCTACGGTATGACTGTTATCCAGGTTTACGACAACGGCCAGGTCTTTGGCTCCGAGATCCTCGATATCACTGATGATGAGCTCATCGCCAACGTTGTTGGTGCCATCTCTACCATCACCAAGATCTCTCTTGCTGCCAACTACCCCACCCTCCCTGCCGTTTCCCACAGCATCATCAACAACTACAAGAACGTTCTTGCTCTGTCCATTGCCACCGAGTACACCTACGAGGGCTCTGAGTCTATCAAGGACCGAATTGCTAACCCTGATGCTTACGCTGCTGCTGCCCCTGCTGCTGCTGCCACCGGCTCTGCCGAGGCTGCTCCCGCTGAGGCTGCCGCTGAGGAGGAGGATGAGTCTGATGACGACATGGGCTTCGGTCTTTTCGACTAAGCTAGTTAGTTAAAAAATACTATCCACCTTACTGTATATTTGTCTCGTAGTGCCCCCGAAAGATACTAAAGTCGATACAGGTTTAACATCACATCATTATACTATTCATATCTTAGGGGAAATTAACTATTCCCGTAATTCTACAAAGTTGGAAGGAAACAGGTTTCGCTTACCATTCAAAGATCCAGTCCACCAATCCTCATCAACAAATTCAATGTCGGTGATGATATCATCGGCCTTGAAGCTCAGCTCATTGTCCTCTGCAGCATCATAATCATAAAGGGCAATTGCTGAAGGACCACCCTGAGATGTAACAGGCGCAACAGGTGCAGGGGCTGCAGCTTCGACAATGGTAGGCACAGCACCATCATTTAGCTTGACGTAGTTTGAGGGGAACAATCCAGTTTCTCCCTTAGAGTTAGTTCCACTCCACCAGTTCTCATCCAAGAACTCAATGTTGGTGATGGTTTCTTCCTCTACCAAATCAATTTCACCCTCCTCATCCTTGGTGTAGTCGAATTCGACAATGGCTGAGGGCTTTCCAGAAGAGTCGATAGCGGATCCTCGTGTAGGAAGAGCGGGGGCAGGAGGCTCATCCGCTACAACAGGTCTGGAAGGCATGGGAGGAGGGACATCGTTGTCGGTTGGTGGAGCAGCATTTCTAGCGGGCATAGGAGGAGGAACATCATCCTCATCATTCTGAGGAACCTCTCGAGTAGGGGGAGGTGGAGGAGGTCCACCGACACCTGCACCAGCAGAAAGAGCAGACTTGAGAGCAGAAGCACCCTTGGCAAAGCTGCTATGTTCTTCTTCGTCTTCGTCCTCATCGACAGGAGGTCGCGATGAAGCAGGAGGGGGAGGGGGGACAGTTCGGGAAACAGAAGGTTCAGGTTCCGAGGGAGTCTCGATTTCTTCTTCCACTTCAGCAGGCTTGTTAAAAGCACCTCGAAGAGCAGAGACAGATGGTGCAGCATCTTCCTCCTTCTCTTCTTCTTCCTCATCATTGCTCTTGACAGACAATCTAGAGAACTCATCTGATGCATTAGATACACTGGATGCGGACGGCACTACAACGTCAGGCTGAGGGGTCTTACCATGTTTCTCAGCCCAGATTTGACCAGGGGTCTTACCATTTTCAGAAGCAAAATCTCGGCTTCCCCCGGACACAATGGAGGTCTTGAGGCCATACTGAGCTGAGAGATCACCAGAAGGAGCAGGTGGTTTGGTGCCTCGGGATTCGGCAGGAGTGAAACGAGACTGTACAGCAGCCTTGTTCACCTTTGGCTTGGGCAACTCAGTAAGACGGCCAGAACCAGAGAAGACATTCATTCGTTCCTTAACAGATTTGGGCTTTTCGTCCTCATCGTCATTGTTGGTAGGAGAAGAGTTTGAAGGGTTCTGGAACGCCTTCATACGGTCCTTAAGGGACAAGGGCTCCTTTTCCTCAATTTCTTCACTCTCGGTCTCAATCACAGGGGCAGGGGCAGGAACAGGCTTGGGCTTGGGCTTGAAGTCAGAAGTAGGCTTGTTGAAGTCAGTCTTGATTGGGGTGTTCTCAAATGACTCTTTATGTCCCTTGCCTTGAGCTCGAATGGCAGCAATGTCAATCTTTCCAACTGGCTTGTATGTACCTCCAACAATGCCTCGATCTGAGTCATCACCTCGAGCTTCTGAAGTGAAGGTTGATGGCCCTCCTTGCTTTCGGATTTCGGCCAAGTCAACCTTAACTGGCTTATATGAAGACTCCAAGGTGGCAGGCTGGGCAATGGGCTTGGTCTCCACAGCAGGTGCGTCACCCCAATCTTCCTCATCAGCTCCAGACTTTTGAGTTGTGTAAGTGGGTTTGGTTTTGATGGCTGAGGAAATGCCGGAGATTCTAGAAGAAGTGGCACCATACTTGGCACCAGAAGCTCGTTCTAATCGCTCAAGAATAACATCTTCGGATAGATCATCTCTGTCACGAGCAGTCACTTGGATGTGGTAACCGTGGAAGAGGTTTCCAAGAGCATTGAGATGGGGGTTGAATACACCCTTGGCTCGAGGGTCAGGAACGCCTTCGGGACACCACCCCACATAGACAATCTTGGGAAGCTTCGAGTGGGGATCGGGCACGCGCACAAGACCGTACTGCAGCTTTCCATCTTCAAACTCTTCAAGGAAATCAGCTAGTGTGGAAGTGTCGGCTTCGGGGATAGCTGCGACCTTAATGGTGGCTGAGGGAGCTGTGGGAGATGTGGCATAGCCGAAAATAGCCCAGGGGAACTCGGGATCGTTGGCTACAATTGCGCCATACACATCCTTGATTTGTTGGCCGTTTGTGGCTAGGTCGAGAGACATGATGATTCACAGGTGGTGAAGTCAAAGTATTGTTGTCCGAGATGCGACGTGGAGAGACTCAATTTGAGTTTAACAACATCAACCATGCATTCTGCAAGTTAACATCACAGTCAATTATTGTTGGCAATAAAGCAAGGACTTCAATACAAAATGTCTTTATCGCCCTATTACACACACTCGGTTTTTGAAATCCAAAAAGATGATGTAGTCAAATTAGCTCTTACACTCTTCAAGCAGTCTGGGAAATCTTCGTCAACAGAGGTTTGTTCAGTTTAATTAGGTTGTTAACTCATAGATGCAGGACACGTGACTAGAGTAAGAGACTGTAGAGTATGGAGGAAGATTAATTTACTGAAACATTTTTGTCTTGGATCGGATGTTTGTCGTTTCTCTTCCGAAGTCAAGGACATCTCCATAAAAGTAAACAAGACATCATCCAACTCGAGCTTAAGATATGCAACCAGAATGGGTGAAGGATTGCACTGTGAATGACAAGTAGTTTTATGTTTTTTTGTGGATGTGACGTACGAAAATTGGAGTTGTCATTGAAAGTTTTACTATCAGACCTAGAGTCTAGCTCGATAAAACCAAATAATGTTTCACCACAAGTTCTATGAGTTTTGGGGGAAAAAACCAGGCTTAGTCACAACCATGTCCAACGACCCTATAAAATACCTAGGTACTACAAGAATTTTAGCCGTGTACTCTTCATAACGATACGCTGTTGAAGATTAAAAAAACAACATAAAAATGTACAGGTGAAACAAGTTGGTGGGGATGAACAACCTACCATTAGCTTCAAGGCCCTAACCCCACACAAAGAGACCCATACGTATTAATGCGCATTAAAGAAGCCATGATGCATCTGACCTGTTGAGATCGCACATCAGTAAATCAGTGATGGTGGCGACTACAAGAACCCGTTCCAAACGAGTTCTGACTAAACTAGAATCACCCACGGCGAGCCCTCCTCCAAGCCCGCCAAAAAAGAGGAAAATCAAGATGGAGTCGCCCTCTACCTCGCTTCCTGGTGGGTCCAAAATATCTTTGGAAGAGTCTATTAAACTGATACCCAAACTTGACCCAGCAACGAAGGATTGTAGCCATTGGGAAGGTATATATGATACGGAGTTTGTCAAAGGTCTGAAGCATATTCTAGATATCGACCCATCATTGGAGGAAATAGTACATGCCTCGGAGTTCACAAGATTCTTAAAAAACCCTACTGAAGTGGAACCGACAGGTTATCGTCAATGCAAAAACTGTTTTGAATATCTCACTCGAGGAGTAATTGGTCAACAAGTTTCTGGCGCTGCTGCTGCTTCGATATTGAAAAAATTTAAGAAACTGTATGCCTCAGAAGGAAGCGAGGATGGTATGTTTCCAACCCCTCTACAAGTGTTGGATACATCAAATGAAACCCTCAGAGGAGCCGGTCTATCGGAACGGAAGGCCGAGTACGTCAAATGTCTTGCTACAGCATTTTCTGACGGCACATTATCTGATGAATGGCTCAATACTGCCTCTGATGATGATATTGTCGATGCTCTTGTTGCAATAAAGGGCATTGGGCCATGGTCTGCAGATATGTTTCTGCTGTTTGCACTCGGGCGAATGGATGTTTTCAGTGTGGGAGACCTTGGTGTCCAGAGAGGTGTGTCGTACTATCTTAAAGAACGCCCCCATCTAGCAGAGCTGGTCAAACAAGTCGATTGGACTATGCCCATCGATGGAGTCCACTGTCCAGGGAAGTCGAAAAAGGCCGGAGCTCGCAAGGCTGCCAAAACCAAACAGGATTCCAAGAACAAGTGGAAAGTTCCATCAGTTGACGAAATGACATGGGTAGCCCATCGTTTTGCTCCTTACCGTTCTCTGCTGATGTTAATAATGTGGAAGATTAGCCATGTCAATACGGCTATTCTTGAAAAGGACAAGAAGAAGTGATAATATCAATGTACAGTATAACTATCATAATTTATCACACGAAATCACCATAAACCAAATACAATTATCTCTATAATACAATCATAGTCCACCTGGGACGAGCTGAGTTAGAAAATGAAAATGACCTTCGAACGAAACTTTCCACAACTCCTTCAATACTCACCATATAGATGCTCTTTCCACTCAGCAATAGTTTGCTGTGCTTTGTCTCCTTGCCGGTTTTTGTGTTGACCTCTGTAACATCTTTAAGAACCATGTTGACGAAATCGTCAAAGCCCACCAGGGTGCCAGTGAACTCGACCTTAGAATTGACCAAAACTAGAATCTTGGATCCAATACACTTGTCAACCAGTTCCAAAGGCAAATTTTGCGATACCTGTGGCTCTGCTTGCTCACTCATTGTGTGATTGTGATAATTGTAGATTGGTGGTTTGGAAGTGTTGGAGTTAGTATTCTGCATGTGACAGAGTCACGTGACATAACCACATAAAATGAAAAGGTAGTTGGAAGAGCAAAGCAAAGTGAAAGAGGGGTCTACAAAATAATGGTACCATATATATATACTTATGCTTGGTATATTCAACCTAGCACATGATGACATGTTAGAATAACAAATACGACACCCTTTTTGGATTTCCCCACTTCTCTCATGAACATACATAATCCTCAGCAACAGACAGCGGTTCCACTCCGCACGTAAAGGAATATGGAGGTTGACGAAACCTGCTGAAAGTATATAAATCAGGTTTATTTCTTTCTCATAACATGAATATCTGTTTTCCCTTGCCCCTACAGCCCAACCCCATCATGCACTTAAAACATTGACTTGCAGCTTTCAAACCTTGTTTTCGTTTTCGATTTTCCTTTCTGGCTTGGCAGTCTTGCACACATCACTCACACCAACAATCGCATTACAATGACAAAAACACTTCCCCCACATTCTGTCATTAGGCCTCTAACAGTTGAGGACGTAGATGCCGTCGTTGAGGTGTCGGATAAGGCCTTCCCTCCAGAGCAGTCTGCATCTCGTGAGAAGGTATTGTATCGACTTAAAGAATGCCCTGAGCTGTGTTTGGGCCTGTTCATCCGAACCTACAAAGCCAAGGACCAATCTGTCAACGACAACAATGAAGACCATCAGCTGCCCCACCCCACTACCTCTGTAACCAACGAGAAGCTCATCGCTGTGATTCTGGCGACAAAGATGCGTACCGAAGCGATCACCATGGGTTCGATGGGGATTCCCAGTGGCCCCGATGATGAGGAGAACGGCCACAAGGAAGACGGAAATACTGTGGGTGTTCATACCCTTTGCGTGGACCCCGAGTACCAGGGCAAGTCCATCGGATCAATTTTAATGAACGACTACGTGCAACGGATCTCCACAAATGGCGTGGCTCCTCGAATTGCACTCATTGCTACTGATGATAACGCACCGTTTTACGAAAAGCTTGGATTCACTAATGACGGCGAGAGCGATTGCAAATACCCCCCTGGTGTCAAGTGGAATGATATGTCCGTGGAGTTGGTGTTCAACAACTAAGTGTAGGCCATTTTACCACGCTCTTGTTTTTATTCTCCTTCTGCTGACTTTCAACAGTAAAACCTTGACAAAGATCTAATACACTGATGAAGTGATGGGAATCTCATTCTTACACGTGACTTTCTTCTTCACACTACTGCCAACCATTCTATAAATTTGGCCAGGTACAGAGAATGATGCCTTACACAACTCATTTTTAACCTTGCATATATAAGTTATGATATTCATGATACTATAATGGATGGGCCCATTACAGAAAATAATTGCCCTTACCCATTTCCCCCTTTCTCCTTCGTTCTAGACTGCTACGGATTGATAATTTCAACAACATGCGTTACTAATTGTTATATATCTCAAACATGACTAGCTGTCATTTCATTGATTTGCCAGAAACAACTTTAAATTCGAGGTCGGAGATCTCGGCCGAGGATGTCCGCAAGAATAAGATCCGCAGCCTTCTCACCCACAGCGTAGGCAAAAGACTGAGTGTGTCCATTGGGAACACGAGGGAGAACAGAAACATCAGCCACTCGTAGACCGTCAACACCCTTGACTCGGAGTCGCTCGTCAACAACAGCCTCCTTGTCGTTGGCACCACCAAGCTTTACAGTACCACAGGGGTGGAAACAGGTGTGAGACTTGTCACGGACGTACTGCTCCCACTCTTCAATGGACATATCAGCGTAAGGCTTGGACTCCGGGGGCCATCTGGCCTTAACAAGATCCTTGGTACCAGCTCCATTGGTGGCAATGTCAGCAGCATGCTTCATGATAGCTGCGAAGACTCGAGCATCAACAGGATCTTGTAGGTAATTGTGGACAATTTCAGGGTTCTCCATAACATCAGGAGACTTGAGCTTGATGTATCCTGTAGATCGAGGAGGCAAAATTTCTCCAATGACAGTCATGACAGATTGTCCCTCATCAGGAGCAGCAGTCATTTCAAGCTCAATATAGAGCTCGGCGTTCCAGATCTCAAAATGGGGCTGGGTTGGATCATTGCCCATTGGGTCTCGCCGAGGGTTAATCTTCTTCTGTTTCTCACAAGCGGCAGTCCAGACGGGATCATCCTTCAGCAAATTGTCAATTCGACCATAAGAGAAGATACCCTGAGGAGGGTTGGAGAAGAATCCAGTTCGCTTTGTCTTCCACTCCTCGGTAGATTTCTCAAGGCCGTCATCATCAAAGAACTGATGGTCACGAGTGTAGCCAGGCTCCTTGATCTCAACAAAGATACCACAGATGAGATGGTCCTGAAGGTTCTTTCCCACATAGGGAGAGTCAAGAACAATATCCTTAACACCAACAGCTTCAAGCTCCTTCTTGGGACCAATACCTGACACCATGAGGAGTTGAGGAGAGGCATAAGAACCACAACACAGGATCACCTCATATCGCGCTTTGAAGACAGGGCCAGCCTCTTCTGCGGCTCGATTATAAGTCTGAACACCAACAGCAGTGGGCTTGCCACCAATGTTCTCAAAAAGAATCTTGGTTACGGCGTGGCCAGTGATGACTTCCAGGTTCTTGGGGGCGTATACGAGAGCATCATAGCCTGTAGATCTGACACCATTGGATGTGGATCGAACAACATGACCCCATCCCATGGGAGCACCACCATTGGCAAAGATCTCAGGGTTGTAGGGGTATCCGAAGGAAGACAGAGACTCAGAGAACTTCTTTGAAATAGGAGCATAATCGTAAGGTTGGACCTTGATGGGACCAGAGCTTCCGTGGAACTTCTTGTAATCATATGTGTCGAAATCAATGAGTTTAGGCTCATGGGCTGGTCCTTGGGGAACATAGCACTCGTGCTTCAGGAAGTAGGGGAACAAGTCATCCCAACCCCAGCCTTTGGCGCCAGTTTCCTCCTCAATTCGGTCAAAGTCTCCTCGGGTTCCTCGAATGACAAAAGAAGTGTTCAGACACGAAGATCCACCAAGACAATGGCCACGAGGAATACCACAGTGACGAGACTTTTCACCTTCAGTGGTGAGATGAGGTTCATCAACCTCGTATGACCAGTCGTACTCGGAGGTGATGGTGTTGATCCAGTTTCCGGGACACCGAATATCCTCCACACCCTCAGACGAAGGGCCAGACTCGACAAGGAGGATCTTGAGCTTCTTGCCAGAGATCCAGGCCTCAGCCAGTCTTCGAGCCAGGGTTGGGCCGGCAGTACCTCCGCCAACAATAATGAAATCGTAAGTGTGCTTATCGTCAGACATTATGAATGTAAGTTTTTGTGCTAGTTTCAATTCCAGCAACTTGTTGTTGCTCTTAGGAATCCCCACCTTTTTATAACCACCTGCAGATGAAATTGGTGGGGTAGGTAAGTCTAAACTTTAACAATCTGTTGGGTTTGAGTTGAAAGAATGTGAAAACCATAATGCGGGGACCTGTAGGGGTGTTGGCGGCGTGAGGAAGCGAAGTATGATTATCTGTGGATTAATGGTGCTTGTTGTTGTTTTCCCTTTTGTGCTTGTGAATACTGAGATGAACTTTTCACTGTTTCAGTCTCGTATGCCGAGTATGCGGCTGTGCTTCAAAGGTATCTCGCTTATATTGACATGTGTAACCATTGAGTCCATTAACCTACACGATGACCCCCCACAAATGTCAACGACCAGGGTTATTGTTTGGACGAAGACAATATCTACTTCATCCTACAAACTTCTGCATGGCAATACAGACCCTGTTCCCCCACCAGGTTCATTTCCTGTACAAGCCTGCACATCCCACATGCACGACCAAGGTGGATGTAACAATAATGTGGAGTTCCATCTCAACAGGAACAGTCTCATCAGATGAAAGATCTGAATGAAGGAATACATTTTTTTTAGTGTCTAATCAGTAATCTTATATCTCAGCCGGAATATTGGTTAGCGAAAATGGTAAGGAATATCCCAGCTCGTAACCCACACCCAGGGATGCATGGGTCTATGTCTACAAGATGAATCACAGGAATAGAACGTATTTGCGACATATGTCGTATTCACATTGTGGCATGATAAAATGGAGATCTCTAAAATCGTACCACTTCATGAAGATGCTCATGTTATAATTTGAAACAGATCACTAGTTTTGTGGGAGAGTAACGTGAAAAAGTCCAATGATCGACATCAATAGAAGGTTATCATAATTAGGCCTCATATCCAGTGGTGGCGGTGGAAATGTCTAATTTCTGGCACCAGCCAGTAAAAGCCATTTACTGATGCAACTTCACTAAGATATTATTTTAAGCTGAATCATGTTCACTCATCAGTAAAACATGCTAGGGAATCGCTGCACAAGCTGCTTTCACTGTACTACTCCGTTCATCTGTCTGACCTACATATTTGTACATTAGATCAGCACCCAGTAGAAAACCTTCAGGAAACCTTAGACGGATCTAAAACTACCCACTCCCGTTGTTACTTGTCTCCTATCTCTCAACGACACGATGTTCCTGTTACAGAACGCATTGGGATGAGCCATTTGATTTCCAGAATGAAACACCATTGTAAGGTCACGAAATGTGTATAGCTGGAGTGAATCCTCTGTTCATAGAAGAGTTGAGATTCGTAAAATGAACTTTCACATGTTTCGTTGGAGAAGAACATTTAGCTGGGTGCAAAAGGAAGACCTCGGAATGGGTGGCCTCCAGGGAACCGCTTGGGGCCATCATCAAGCTCAAGACCAAAATCTTCACCGTACAACATTGCCATAGCTCCATCGATATCATGTTCATGGATGTCGTTCTGGTGCATCGACGGCATGTTAGATTGGACTGACGTGTTGAAGTACTCCTGGTATGAATACTGCTCTGAAATGACATCTCCAGCAGGCATAATCTGATTACCCATGGCACCACCCTGTGTATTTGTGGGAGTAATTATGGGCGTAATGGAATTCATAGAATTATCCACACTACCATTTCCAACATTTCCAGTATTACGAGGAGAGCTCTCCACATTGTTGTTGACGGTAATATGATGATGGTGGTTATGGATATGGGTGACATGGTGGACTTCCACAATGAGTTCTTTTTCAGACGACAAGAAGATCTCCCGCAAATATGCCATAGCTTCTGCAGTGAGTTCGACGCCCGAGCTTGAGGGGACCACTCCTGGAATATTCCGTTGATGTCGTGTTTTATATGTTGTAGTTGTTGTTGTGGTGGATGTAGAAGTTGTGGTGGAGCTAGAAGTAGCAGTAGCAGAAGACGCCAATGGTGTTGATGGCCTATGTGGTGCTGGTCTCTGTTGGTGCGGTACATGCCTCTGCTGTGTATGCTCATTCTGAATCTGGTTTCTAGGCTGATTTGGCATCATGTGAGATACTTGGCCATGCACCTGTGACATGGTGGAATGGTTTTGATGAGGTTGCCCTGGATGCTGTTGTTGTTGTGGTTGTGGTTGTTGTTGCTGTTGTTGCTGTTGTTGCTGTTGGTGGTTGAGTTGCTGTTGTTGTTGTTGTTGTTGTTGTTGTTGTTGTTGTTGTTGATGATGATGATGATGATGATGTTGTTGCTGTTGCTGTGGTTGCTGCTGCTGACCTGGGGAGTTCCATCCTGGACTTGTCTGTTCATCCTCATCATCCTCATCGTCGCTACTCATATTTTCATCTTTTACAGTGACGTTCTTGTATTCGCCCCATGGGATATGTTGCAACTCTGGGTCAGCAGCCATATGCTGGATCACAGTCATGGGTAAGGTATCCTTGTGCAAGTCGCGTTGACGGACATACTGCGCCATGAGTTTCCTCCATCGGTTTCTGCAAGTCAGACCAGTTCGGCCTTCCATTTCGTTAGATATTATCCTCCAGGAAGTACCATAGTTTCTAATTTTCACCAGTAGTGCCTCATCTTCTTCTCTAGTCCATTTACGGAGACGATCAGAAATGCGTGGGTCCAAAACATCATTATATCGCTTTGAACACTGGTCATCAGTTCGGCCAGGGATCATTTTGGCTATCTGGTGCCACACTCCTCCATGTGTCTCGTATGCCCGCAGTAATATTTCGTCTTCTGCCTTAGTCCATTTGCCTCGCTTCAGATTAGGATCTAGCGAATGAAACCATCTCTTACGACAGTCTTTATTAGTGCGTCCTGCCAAATGAGCTGAAATCTGATCCCAGTTTCCAGTTTTTCCTCTCTTATCGCCATACACCTTGACCAACTCTCTCAGCTTCTCATCCTCCTCAGATGTCCACACTCTTCGGCGGGAGGTTTCACTGGTTTGTGGCGGCTGGGGAGCTTGCTGTTGAAATGAAACTGAAGATGAAGATCCGTTCATGGGAGAAGCATTCATGGGCGACAGGTTCATTGGAGAAAAATCATTCATGGGCGAAAAGTCATTCATCAGACTGTTGATTCAGAGCTTGAAAAGGCTGCAGCCGGGGAATTTACAAGGTGTATTGGGTGGTCTCAGCGCAGTTGTCGGACGTGTTTAAACGTAGAAAATACACTTGGTAGTGTGTCTACCGAACAAGTCTGGTGTTTCAGTTCAGCTTGGTTATTTTACAGGCAGAGAAGGAACAATTTTTGGTCATACATAAAGCTAACTTTATGTCGATACAAACTGTGATTTAGTTTTCACCTAATAAAAAGAACCTATAGATCTTTTTAAACATTCAAAATTCCAACCAGCTAGATTCTTTGATGAGCTGTCAGATACAATTCAAATGAAGCTAAACTACTCTGCGAACGGCAACATGGTTGAACTAATAGTATCATAGAGAGTTCCCTGAGTCAGGCTTTCTACATGTATCAAGTAATGTTAACACTATCTGAGCAGGACAGCCCTACATTGGATATGTCCCTCATTGAAGGAGAGCATACAGTAATTTATTATTCATAACCAGAAACAACACAATAGTTGGCTTTAATGTCATACAAAAGTGAAAAAATGCGAAAACCAATGTTGTTTTGCCAAAGTAGAAAAATCCTGAATGTTCATTAGTTGGTGTAAGGCCTGAGTCATGGCTTCTACGAGAAAACTGTTATAAAACCTTAAGCACTTCCAGTATTTTGCTCATCTAAACCGAAACAAGACAGATGAGTAACCTAGAGCCTAAATACGAGTTTCCTGATGATATCCAGTCATCTTGAACACTATTTTAGAAGTGTTGGTTTTGATTTGTTAACCCACACAAATCTTGTTTACGTAATCGCATCTCTTTCTGTTGAGATCAGCTTCATGCAGATTTAAACATAACCTTAAAAAGCAGCCCCCCTCACTTAATGACATGGAGTACTATTTTTGGCCATAAGTCCAACGAAAATCAGGTAACTAACTTTTACGTATATTAGGTCCTTTGGTCTAGTTTCTCCTTCGGGTCTAACAGTTGATGTTCAATGGGCATGGCTCATTGTTGTCTGACTAACTCTTCTCAAGTCCTCTGAAACTGATGTCTGTTGATGGCGCATCTCTCGCGTCACCACTGGTTGGAGATAACAACATGCACTGACAACCATCAAAAGCTGTCACAACAAATATCAAACGAAGTCAAATCTGGTTTGAAAAACAGTTTTACCTCGAAATCCTGCATACTAATAGCCTGATAAATATGGAGTTTACCAGAGATACAAAGCAGACAAGACTATGCGGATAAAAAGACACCAGATGTCAGCATTTGGCTGCATGTCACATGGAAAACTAGGCTGGAGGTTAATATCTTCGTCTTTGAAAGAGCGGAATAAGTCCGTCCATCATACTATACGATTGTAGTAATATTTTTCTATTTTTTTTTTGCATGCATCCAAAAGTATATGCATGAGTTAACACCACAACCGAGGCAGACTGAATAAGAAATTGCTTCCCACAGTGAGAAGACCAAGAGATGATATATGATCGTTTTATTGGCAATATCAACCATCACGATATAGATGCTTGCGATATTCCCCACCTCTCAATAAGTTAACCTTTTGTGAATGTGTCCTTGTTCAATAATAAACCTTTCTCTTTGTTTTTCACAAGCAAAGGTTATTGAGTTAATCCATCCCACATGTCTCATAGAACCAACCATGAAATTCAAATGTCGCGATAATAGTCGGAAGGTAAATCCAGATCGCAGATCGAGAGAAGGCATGTGAATGTGGTACCATAATCGACTAACGAGAGCATTAAAACCCATGACCAATACCGCCAATGAGACTAGTTTACATTTATTTTTTTGTTCTCGTTAAACGTAAAATCCTGTAACAAACGACCTCCCAACGGCTGAAACCGCACTAGACAACTGTTAATCACATGACGCCATTTTCTGTGAACAAAGCCGAAATCCGCTTGTTGCCCCTAACACGGACATGACCATCTGCAAGTCCCAACGGCCATACCTAAGAAACCACTAAATTTGCGCCAAAGGAGATAAAAGTCGCCAACACTGAAGCCTCCGTTTAAAACAAACGTGAGTATTGTTTACTTACGGTGTATTGCCCAATCGTATGTTTTTTTTTTGAGCGGATTCTTCTTCCTTCACGCCAATCTATTTTCTACACGTGTTGTTAAAAAAGTCCCTAATTATAAACCCAAATTATGTTTGAATGAGCAGCCCTCATCCTTCCAATTTAATGAGTAAAGGTCATAATGAGTAAGTCAACTGCACTAGGGTTACACAAACTAGCTTAAAACCAATTGTTAGCACTCATTTCGCGGTTGGTTTGTCGTACACGGCCGTAATGTGCCTCCGTGTTCTTTTTCGGATCTGGTCGAGAAAAAAGCTAATCACTGCACTGCATCTCTGCATACCTCGGTTGGCGGGGATAGTTCACCAATCAGACCATTGAAAGTTTTTCCGTTCCTATCAATGTCCCTGTTAAAGTTGCATGAGTCAGTGGCAATGTAGGTCTGAAGCTTTGTCTCTGTGCGATGTGCAGTAGAAGTGTGCATGTTTTAGTAGAACTGACGAAACCCCTCTCACAGTAGGTAAACGAAAATTAAAAAATGGAGAATAAAATTGGGATTACAAAAAAAAAGCGACAAAATGTGACACGCAAAGGAGGAGTTTGGTCAACAAGTAGCTCAAAACAGATGACGGAATTATATCATGCAACCAATAAAGAATCCAATTGATAAACTGACAGAACCCATTGAGTGGCTACCTCTTCTGTTTTCGCTTTTGCTTTCTCCCACCTGACCTCAATTTACAAGATGGTTCTTAGAACAGTTAAAATTAGGATTCAAACAAAGCCCACCACCGCAAAGTATACTTAACCCAACTTAAGCTGACATCATGTAGATTCTCTTTCTTCCTCCATCAACACCAATGTTCCGAACATTTCGAAAACCCGCATTGACAGCTGCCGCCGCTGTGGCCGCTGTTGGTGCTGGAGCCGTTGCTCTGTCTGTGCCTGCACAGGCTCAGGAAGAGCTCCACAAGCGACATACTTTCCAGAAGCCCGCTGTGGCCGTCGAGCCCCCTACCCGAGCTCAGCAGATTGCCAAGCTCAAATCTGAGGAGGAGTACGATCTCGTCATTGTCGGCGGTGGCGCTACTGGATCTGGTATCGCCCTCGATGCTGTCACTCGAGGTCTCAAGGTCGCTCTTGTTGAGCGAGACGATTTCTCTTGCGGTACCTCGTCGCGATCAACCAAGCTTATCCACGGTGGTGTCCGATACCTCGAGAAGGCCGTGTGGAACCTGGACTACAGCCAGTACGAGCTTGTCAAGGAGGCCCTCAGCGAGCGAAAGGTCTTCCTCGACATTGCCCCTCATCTGACCTTTGCTCTGCCCATCATGATCCCTGTCTACACCTGGTGGCAGCTCCCTTACTTCTGGATGGGTGTGAAGTGCTACGATCTTCTCGCCGGTCGACAGAACCTTGAATCTTCTTACATGCTTTCCCGATCCCGTGCTCTCGATGCTTTCCCCATGCTCTCTGATGATAAGCTCAAGGGTGCCATTGTCTACTACGATGGTTCCCAGAACGACTCTCGAATGAACGTTTCTCTTGTTATGACTGCTGCTGAGAAGGGTGCCACTGTCCTTAACCACTGTGAGGTCACTGAGCTCACCAAGGACGCCAATGGAAACCTCAACGGTGTTATCGCTAAGGACACTGATGGTGATGCTGGATCCTTCACTATCAAGGCTAAGTGTGTTGTGAACGCTACTGGACCCTTCACTGACTCTCTGCGAAAGATGGATGACAAGGAGACCAAGGAGATCGTTGCTCCTTCCTCCGGTGTCCATATCATTCTCCCTGGTTATTACTCTCCTAAGAAGATGGGACTGCTTGACCCTGCTACCTCTGATGGCCGTGTGATTTTCTTCCTCCCCTGGCAAGGAAACACTCTTGCTGGTACCACCGATCAGCCCACCAAAATCACTGCTAACCCCATTCCTGCTGAGGAGGACATTGATTTCATTCTTAACGAGGTCCGACACTACGTTGAGGGTAAGGTTGACGTTCGACGAGAGGATGTTTTGGCCGCCTGGTCTGGTATTCGACCTCTGGTCCGAGACCCCAATGCCAAGAACACTGAGTCCCTTGTCCGAAACCATCTTATCACCTACTCTGAGTCTGGTCTTGTGACCATTGCTGGTGGTAAGTGGACCACTTACCGACAGATGGCTGAGGAGACTGTTGACGCCTGCATCTCTAAGTTCGACCTCAAGCCCACCGCTTCTGCTACTGCTGTCACCCGAGATGTCAAGCTCATTGGTGCCCAGGGCTGGAACCCTCTCCTCTACATCAACCTCATCCAGGAGGAGAACCTCGACCCTGAGGTTGCCAAGCACCTCTCCGAGAACTACGGTTCTCGAGCATTCACCGTCGCCTCTCTTGCCGAGATGCCCAAGTCTGAGCCTGGTGTGATCCCTCAGTCCACCCTCACCAAGGGTAAGCGAATCTTGTCTCCTTACCCTTACCTCGATGCTGAGTGCAAGTACGCTATGAAGTACGAGTACGCCACCACAGCCATCGACTTCCTTGCCCGACGAACCCGACTTGCCTTCCTTAATGCCTCTGCTGCTTTTGAGGCTCTCCCCAGCGTCATTGATATCATGGCCGCTGAGTTGAAGTGGGACCAAGCTCGAAAGGATCAGGAGTACAAGACCGGTGTCGAGTACCTTTACTCCATGGGTCTTTCCACTGACAAGAAATAATTGTATAGTAAAAGCGTATAGCAATAGTATGACATTAAATGATTACAGCATATAGGATATTTGTGAGTGCCATGGATGTGAGTTTCGATTGCGATCGCTCATTTAGGTTGGTTACTTGCAACCCCATACATTATACATTAGCAACCTAATGGATCCGAAACCTAATTACAGAAACCATTTACTAAGCGTGTGAATACAACTTCTCGTCACTCACCAATCACCACAATGTCATTTCTCAATATTCTTTACTATGTGCTTCTTGCAGCTGTAATGATTGGCACTGGTTACTTTTACTACCTATGGTTCTCTGAGACTCAAGACCAGAAAGAGAAAGTTGTCCGGGTCTCATTAGGAGTGTTCGATGTTGCCATATGGTATATCTTGGGTATCTCAACATCATTTAGAATCTTGACACAAATGATTTTGGCATGCTTTCTAGTGGCTCTAGCAGGCTTCAAAATTTACATCAACCCTCGACTAGGAGGAGCTCTATTGGCTGTCAGTTTACTTTTTCTACTTGCGGTCTGGCAGGGCTTCCGACGTGATGGGCAGCGGGCTCGTGATGACTTCAAATCAGGGCCACAACATTAATAAATAGAAGGGCAGTGTAAATAAATTATGGTCAATACATACGGATTTCTTTTCAGGTCACAGGCAAAACTGGTGTTGACAGCGGCTCTGGCTTTCCATTATGAGGTACCTCGTCTTTGTCTTCACTGTCGACGATCTTCAGTGTGGGATGCCTCTTGACTACACCAATTGATAGTCCTCGCCACATCCAAGGTACTGGGTTTGCTGGGATCTCAATTTCAGCCTTGAAATCCTCAATGAATCTGTCGGCAGTGGCTGATAGTTGAGAGAAACCCACGTACTCACCAGTAATGGATACCGACGACCAAAACGAGAGTTTCCGAAGACATGCTACAACCAAAGAAGTAACTTCTGAACCGTTCAAACAATGAATATATGTAGGCTGACAGTCCGCATCCATCATATAGCCAATAGCCTCTATAGCGACCTCATAGTTGATGGGTAACGTTCTGGTTTTCTTTTTCGTTTTCCTTGCTTCCTTTTTCTCGGTCTTCTTCTTCTCCTTCTCTTTTGCTTGTGTCTCGGGATCTTCAAAAAGAGTCTTGTAAGCCTTTCCCTCAGGTGCTGCCGGAATATGAATCACTCGGATGTTGTTGTCTTTGGTCCATTGCGCAAACGGGCCTTCGATGGGTTTGGGGGTTAGAGAAACAATTGTCTTGAGTCGAAGACGTTTCAGAAATCGAAGATTTTGTTGCCGAGGATACGATCCTCGGTAGAGATTCGGCTGGATTGTCCCGAATCTCAATGGTGCGATTATTTCCGCCATGCCGATGGAGGAATACTCACTCTTGGTGATGGATGTGTGAAATCAATAATTAGAGTTCATCTATTATAAAACGGCAATCCGTAAATTAGGGTATTTAAAGACACTTAGGGGCATGAGTGTGAAGAAGACGGATATATTTGAAAGCTAATGGAATATTTCTGAGTAGTTTATTTCCGGCCAACTTGAGCGAATTGCTGCTTAAGCTACCCACTGGGTTGACTATTGATGCACTGTCATACTCGCATTAACTTAATCTCTAGCGACCTTAAAAGTAATCTCCAACTACTAGATCAACCTCCAAAATTACAATATGTTGGATCTATCAGAATACGAAAGTTTCGCCCAGATTGCGCTGGAACTGGAACCTCAAGAGGAGTCTTACTCTGGCTTTGAAAAATTCAATCAATTGGGTGCCCCTGACTTGGATGTTCCAGTGGTTGATCATTTGGTATTCTTCGAAGACACTTCCTCTGAAGAAGGTGAATACGATAGCGCCGCTTTTCAGTGGCTGACGAAGAAATGCCTGGAGGTGCATAAAAAGAATGGTAGAAGCGATACCCCCGAGCACTTTGAAGACGAGATTTTAGATCTGTTGCAAAGCAAGAAAAGCTCAGACGAATTGCAGATGCTTCTGCTTGATGAGGTCGGCTACGATGATGTGGATTTTGTTATTGAATTGCTTGAAAAGCGAAACAGTTTGGTATGTGCTTACTTAAAGAGACGATATTTTCGTCAAGCTACTAACTCAGAAATCGGCCAACAGTTCAACACTCCCTAATGGATACTCCCTTTTGACACCTGAACAAAGGGAACAGCAGCTTATTAACAACCGAGCTAGAGCTAAGGAATTACCAAAGAACCCTGTACATCAGCAAAGAAAATACCCCAACGTGTATATGTCTGGTGATGGAGGAAACGTGCTTTCTAGCGTAGGCAAGAAGTATGGACTGCCGGTGGGAAGTGAAAAACTGATATTCAACAAACATGAAGAGATTATTGTGCCATACCCTAAGAAACGCCCTGTTTTGGTGGAATCCAACTTCATCCCACTCACTGATCTAGATGTCATCTGTCGTGGTGCGTTCAAAGCATACAAGAGTCTTAACCAAATTCAATCCTTGGTATATCCTGTGGCATACAACACTAGTGAAAATATGCTTGTGTGCGCACCTACTGGTGCTGGAAAAACTGACGTTGCTATGTTGACAGTCCTGAGCACAATTAACCAATACTCTGACATCAGCCCAGAGGGAGACGTAACTGTTAGTTATGATGACTTCAAGATCGTTTATGTGGCTCCTCTGAAAGCTCTGGCTGCCGAAATTGTCGTTAAACTCGGAAAAAGACTGGCATGGCTTGGTATCAGCGTCAGGGAGTTGACTGGTGATATGCAACTCACCAAGGCTGAAATCATGGCTACTCAGATCATTGTCACTACCCCTGAGAAGTGGGATGTGGTCACGCGAAAGTCAACAGGCGATAATGAGCTGGTTACGAAGGTACGACTGTTAATTATTGATGAAGTCCACCTTCTGCATGAAGATCGAGGTGCTGTTATCGAGTCCCTTGTTGCCCGAACCCTACGTCAAGTTGAGTCTACACAATCCCTTATTCGTATTGTTGGTCTTTCTGCCACTCTCCCCAACTTCATTGATGTTGCTCAATTTCTTCGTGTCAACCCTGACATTGGCATGTTTTTCTTCGACTCATCTTTCAGACCTGTTCCTTTGGAGCAACACTTTATTGGTGTAAGAGGTAAACAGGGATCAAATGAATCAAGGGAAAACATTGATGAAATTGCCTACGAAAAGCTCGTGGAAGAAGTTGGTAAAGGGCACCAGGTAATGGTATTTGTACATAGTCGTAAGGACACAGCGAAGTCAGCCATGAAGTTTGTTCAAGCTGCCCAAGCCAATGGAGATGTTGACCTTTTTTCATGCTCCACTGACCCCAATTATGGACTTTATATGAAGGATGTCATGAGGGCTAAAAACAAAGAAACGAGAGAGCTGTTTCAACATGGCTTTGGTATTCATCACGCAGGTATGCTGCGAGCAGATCGAAACCTGACTGAAAAGTTATTCGCTGATGGTCTGATCAAAGTTCTCTGTTGTACTGCTACACTGGCGTGGGGAGTAAATTTGCCTGCAGCTGTAGTCATCATCAAGGGAACCCAGGTGTATGAAGCGAAAAAGGGAGGATTTACTGACTTGGGTATTTCTGATGTGATTCAGATTTTTGGTCGTGCTGGTCGTCCTCAATTCGAAAAGTTTGGTACTGGTATTCTACTCACCTCTCTTGATCGAATGCCCCATTTCATTTCTGCAGTCACTGAACAACATCCCATTGAATCGAAACTACAGGAGCAGATTGTCGATAATCTCAACGCAGAGATTTCACTTGGAACTGTGACAAATGTCGATGAAGGTGTCGCTTGGTTGGGTTACACATATCTTTTTGTGCGAATGCGAAAGAATCCCTTGGCTTATGCACTCACTTGGGCTGATATCCAAGACGATCCTATGCTTGGTGGTCATCGCAGAAAGCTCATTGTGGCTGCAGCCCAGCGGCTCCATGCCCTCCAAATGATCGTTTTCGATGAGCGTGTTGGTTCTTTTATCAGCAAAGACAATGGCAGAGTTGCCTCCGATTTCTACTTACTCAATAATTCCATTGAAATCTTCAACACGATGATGAAACCCAATGCTTCAGAAGCTGACGTTTTAGCTCTGTTGTCAATGTCTGGCGAGTTTGATGGCCTTAAAGCACGACCCGAAGAAATGGACGAGTTGGAAAAGCTTCAAAACTCTGATGATATGCCCTGTCAGGTATATGGGTCTCTTACCACTACCCAAGGAAAGACAAATCTGCTGTTGCAAGCATACATTTCGCGACATCAGTTTAAAGAGTCCTCCCTTGTTTCAGATACTGGCTACGTTGCTCAGAATGCTTCTCGAATTGCACGAGCTTTATTTTCTTTGGCTCTCAACCGAAGATGGGGAAATGTGGCCTACTCACTTTTGTCAATGTGCAAATCAATTGACCAAAGACTTTGGCCATTTGCGCACCCGCTGCACCAGTTTGAGTTACCCGACCATATTTTGAGAATTCTTGATGCCAAAGACCCTTCCATTGATACCTTACGTGATATGACTGCCAATGAAATGGGAGATCTAGTTCATAACCATTCCATGGCTACAAAACTATACCGATTTGTGGACAGGTTTCCGTATATGATGATGGAAGCCGATATTGCCCCAATTACAAAGTCTGTTCTTCGAATTCATTTAGACATCTGGGCGGACTTTGTATGGGATGACAAGTACCATGGTAAAGTACAGCATTTCTGGCTGTGGGTGGAGTCTTCAGATGATGCTCATGTTTGCCATGTTGAGAAGTTTTTGCTCACCAAACGGAAGCTGAAGGATGTCCATGGTATTGATTTCACCATTCCCATTTCACAACCTCCCCCTTCACAGATTGTGGTTCGGCTTATTTCAGACCATTGGGCACATGTCGAGACTGCTCAAACTGTGTCTTTCAAGCATCTCATCATGCCAGACCACGAGACAATCCATACCAAGTTGCTACGACTTCGACCACTCCCCATCCAGGCCCTCAACAACCCCGTTATTGAAAGCATTTACGCCAAGAAGTTCCAGTTTTTCAACCCCATGCAAACGATGTGCTTCCATTGTCTGTATCACATGAAAACCAACGTGTTCTTAGGATCTCCTACAGGTTCTGGTAAGACTGTGGCATGTGAACTGGCAATGTGGGCAGCATTCAGAGATTATCCAGGTTCAAAAGTGGTGTACATTGCACCCATGAAAGCTCTCGTTCGAGAACGGGTAGAGGACTGGGGAAAACGGCTTAAGGGGTTCAAGAAAATCGTTGAGCTTACTGGTGATTCCAACCCTGATGCTGGGGAAGTTCGAAAGGCTGATATCATTATTACTACTCCTGAGAAGTTTGATGGTATTTCACGAAACTGGAAGACCCGGAAGTTTGTGCAGGGTGTGTCCTTGGTGATCATGGATGAAATTCATTTGCTTGCTTCAGATCGAGGTCCCATTTTGGAGATGATTGTGTCGCGTATGAATTACGTTGGTGGTCAGACTGGCAGAAAGATCCGGCTTTTGGGTCTGTCAACTGCGGTTTCCAACACAACGGACATGGCTGGATGGCTTGGTGTCGAAGAAGGTCTTTTCAATTTCCCTCCTGCAGTCCGTCCCGTACCTCTTCAGATGTACATTGATGGCTTCCCTGACAACGTTGGATTCTGCCCGTTGATGAAGACTATGAATAAGCCCGCGTTTATGGCAATTAAAAGTCACTCACCTACAAAACCTGTGTTGATTTTTGTAGCCTCTCGACGGCAGACTCGTCTTACCTCTCTCGACCTAATTCACCTATGTGGCCTTGAGGATAACCCTCGACGATTTCTGAACATGGATGAGGACGAGTTGCAGGCAATTCTGCTGCAGGTCAAGGATGAAACTCTCAAACTGTCTCTTCAGTTCGGTATTGGATTACATCATGCTGGATTGGTCGAGAGTGATCGACGTATTTCCCATGAGCTATTTGCTTCCAACCGTATCCAGATCCTAATTGCCACCTCTACTCTAGCGTGGGGTGTCAATTTGCCTGCTCATTTGGTTGTTATTAAGGGCACCCAGTTTTACGATGCCAAGATTGAAGCATATAGAGACATGGACCTTACCGACATTCTCCAGATGATGGGACGAGCAGGACGTCCTGGGTTTGATACAAATGGTATTGCTATGGTTTACACTAAGGAAAGCAAGAAAGCCTTTTATAAGAACTTCCTGAACGTTGGCTTTCCAGTCGAATCCCAGCTGCACAAGGCTCTTGAAGATCATCTTGGTGCCGAGATTGTTGCAGGATCAATTAAATCTCGACAAGATGCGATGGACTTTTTATCATGGACTTTCCTGTACCGAAGAGTTTACTCCAATCCTACCTACTATGGCATTAAAGAGCAGACCCCTGAGGCAATTGGCGGGTACCTCTCTGAGCTCATTGATAACTCGCTGGCTGCTCTTGCAGATTCAGCTTGTTTGAACCTTCATGCTGATGATTCTTTGTCTGCCACATCTTTCCTGCGGATCTCTTCCTACTACTATTTGTCTCATAGAACTGTTCGGTTCATCATTTCGGATGCCTCGAATGAGTCGACATTCCGTGACGCACTTGTCTGGGTATCTAGAGCCACTGAGTACGATCTTCTTCCCGTGCGACACAATGAAGACTTGGTCAATGTTGAGTTATCGAAGGAAATGAGATATCCTGGTGAGTCAATGGAGTTGGTGATGTGGGACCCCCATGTTAAGGTATTTTTGCTTCTCCAGGCGTTCATGTCGCGAGTTAAGTTACCGATTACCGATTATATTCAGGATACTGTGTCTGTTTTGGATCAGACTCTGCGAATTCTACAGGCAGCAGTCGACACTGTGGCAGAGCTGGGATTCCTTCAGGCAGTCAAGACTACCATCTCCTTGATGCAATGTATTAAGCAGGGTGCTTGGCCTGATTCTGACCCTGTCACTCTTCTTCCTGGTATGCGCCCTCAAGATCGGGGCCTTATCAAGGAAGATCTCACCTTGGAGAACCTTGGTAACATGTCTCCTATCCAAATCAAGAATGCAGTCCAGAAGTTGGGATGTCGAAACATCAATGATTTTGTGCGAGTTGCTTCTACTTTGCCAGTTTTGGACATTGATTACTCACGAACCAATGAAAAGGTTGCGGTGACGCTTAAGCACAAAAACAAGAGCCTGCATTCTGATTTCCGAATGCATTGTCCCCGGTTCCATAAACCCCAGAAGGAATCATGGTTCCTGCTTCTTAGTTGTGGGGGTGAGTTGCTCGCAATCAAACGAGTTTCTCCCTCTCCTGGGAAGGCTATGCGCTCCGAGTTGTCTATTCCTAGCGGCTACGAAACCAAGAACTTGATACTTGAGTGTATCAATGACGCGATTGATCTCTCTTACGATATTGAGGTTCAAGTCTGATGATGTTACAGCTATAGATAAAGCAGGCGTGCCAACTTCCGGTACTGCATCTGCAAGAAAATGGTAACAAGGCGAGCCAGGGTATTTGCCAGCATATCTGTGGGCATTGAGTATGCGCCTGGAATTTTATACAACCATTTGGCTAAGCAAATTGTCAACTGTCGTGTCAATGCTCGATAAATGATGCTTCTCGGATATCTTACCATGATATTTTCAGAGTGTTGCTAATGGGAGAGAATTACGATCATGGATGTTTCTCTGCCTCAAATGGCATCACATTGATCTAGTAATATATGGTTCGTTTTTATGCAGAAATCATGTAGGTCCATATGATAACTTTAAATTAGTGAATTACATGAATGGTTAATTATTAATTAGTGTGAAGTAAGTAGAACTCTTTAATTTACTTCATTATTTCATGTGTAATCCTTTCCTTTGTCCATTTGAGAATTGCCCATGAGCAGCACTGGCAACGGTATTTGCTGAGAGCTAGAAAAGCAAAACAGTTACTTAGAGAGCGATCATTCTCTATTTACTACTCTGTTCTAGTATGCTAGGTTCACTCCAGTGCAAGAGGTGGCTCCTACACCTGAAAGTAACACAATTAGAATTGCACGTGATTGGGCTTTCAACGCAACTTTAAGGAGGTCAAAAATGAAGAATGAATCTGGGAAACCCATGAGGAATAAATACACATTCGAGTGGGGGGAAAAAAAATTCGATATTCATTAATAACGATACTCCTAGAAACTAGCCACCCTTCCCATTCAAGTGGACAGTAATTTCCCATGAATTACGAGTTGAGAGTTACCCTACCAACTTTAACAATTGTATGTTACATCTGTCAGACCATGCACGCGACGTGTCATTGATTCTATTGTGTCAATTCAACTAAACCTCACACCATTGAAAGCATGAAGTTTGTGCAGTTGATTTTGTGTGCTATCATGGCTGCTGTGGCATCAGCCACCGCGTTCCAGATCAAGATCAGGCCCCAGGAGGTCCAATGTTTCAGCGCCCAAATTCACCGGGCAGGACAGAAGATTCTCTTCTACTATGCTGTTCAGAAGGGTGGTGACTTTGATATTCGAGCCCGTGTGAAGAACCCCGCTGGTAACATTCCTTACGATAGAACTGCCAAGATGGACGAATACGTTATGACCTCCGATCAGGGAGGAGAGTACGAATTCTGCTTCAACAACCAGATGTCAACTTTCGATGAGAAGACTGTGGATTTCGAAATCAAGCTTGAGTACGAGGAGCTTCGAGCCGAGCTTCCAGCTGATATCAACAAGGAGCGACCTGAGCAAGCTTCCATTGAGAACTCTCTCAACAAGATCTCTCCCAAGGTCGATACCATCCTGTCTGAGATGCGATACCTTAAGGTCCGAGAGGCCCGAAACAAGGCTACTGTTGAGAGCACTGAGTCTCGAATCTACTGGTTCTCTGTTCTTGAGATTCTGCTCATGGTTGGCATTTCTGTCTGCCAGGTAACTATTGTCCAGGTGTTTTTCCGGGGCAGCAGAAAGCAGTTGGTTTAAAAAATTTATTAGTAAATGGATCTGGTTTATATTGTATGGACCTTTGTAGATGATGAGGGGTTTTGGATGATGGAGGGGTTTTGTTCCACGTATTGGCGGTTAGTAATACACACATTTTTAATAGTCTATTGGAAGGGACCAGAACTACGCCTGCATGTCAAAGGTAACGTAGGGCAAGAATGCAGAAATATTTCATCATTCCTATCATCACTCCAACCCATGCTCTGCCTTGAGTTCCTCCAGCCTCGCTCTACGAGCTTCCAAGTTTTCTGCCGTCTTGTCCATTTGCTCGACTGAGTGAAACAGTGCCACAAGATATCGACTCTTATAGTTGAATCCTGACAGAGTTTTTACTGCTTCAGTAGCATCATCGATATCTTCATACACAACAAACGCTGTTCCTCTTGTCTCCTTTTCAGACCCTGCTCTAATCTGTCTTACAGCACCAAATCGCCCAAATATTTCATAGAGCTCCTCTGAAGTCGATTCGTATGGCAAATTTTTAACAAAAAGAATGTTGTTTGGCTGACCTGCTTGTTTGTGAGACATTGTGAAGTTGTGCCAAAGAGTTATTATTCAGCATCCCAAGATCTGAATTAAGTGTAAATATACATGCAGGTCACAAGTAAGGTTCTTGCCAGAGTAGAATGAGGATGTTTGATGTCTACTTCGAGTATAACTACTTCAACAAATAAATAAAAAATAATCTTATAAAAACATGTGCTACGCGTTATAATTGGAATCTACGCCTTCTCGCCCTTGAACAACTTCACCCAGACACCATCTTCATGGCACATGGTCAAAGAGTGATTGTAGCGTGGGGGAAGAGGGCTGTGGTCACAAGAGTCCAAGGTTTCGTACGTCTGCACTAGCCGGCTAAGCACGTACCCTACTTCTGTAAGAGCAAACTGTTGGCCCAAGCAGATTCGAGGCCCACCATTGAAAGGTAGATACTCCCACCCTCGTCCAATGGATCCATTCTGAGGGTCCCATCTCTCAGGAATAAACTCCTCCGAATCTTCACCCCAGTATTTAGGATCTCGATGAGTCCAATACACCGAGTAAGAAACTGTCTGTCCTTTAGGGATAAAGATAGGCTGGGATTGGTCTGGACCTCCACCTCGAGGAAGAGTGGTATCCCGGGTGGCAGTTCGTCCATTAACAGGAACCACTGGGTAGAGTCTAAGAGACTCATTCAGAACATAACGAAGATAGGTGCATTGTTTGAGAGACTCAAAGGTGATCGCATCAGGAGTATTTCCAAAGTCTTCCAACACCGCCTCCCGCAATTTCTTGTATCTTTCAGGGTCTCGAGCAAGTCGGAAGTAGATCCATGAAAGCATAGAAGCTGTAGTATCTCGTCCAGCAAGAAGAATGTTAAGCATTTGATCTCTGAGAGTAATAGGGTTAGTAGTTTCCTTGACCAGCTCATACATGAAAATATAGTTCTTGTTGTTCATGAGCTCCGCATCTTTTTCCTGTCTTGCCTTGAGAGCTTTGGCTACATAGTAGTCCACAAATGTCTTAACCTCCTTGTTGTATGTTTCAAAAGGTTTCTTACTAAACACGGATCCAACAAGCCAATAGAGGGTATGTAGACGAGAGCGTAATCCACATAATTCTTGAGCACGATCAAATGAGTTATTGAACCCTCTGCGAGCTGCCTCGTCCACCCCACCATGGTCGCCAGTTCTTACAGATGGATCATCCAAATAGTCAACCAAGGAGTCAACTGAGGCACCAAATAGGAACTCGGTAGCGGTATCTAAAGTCATAAGGAAAAAGAGCTTCTGCATATCAAATCCTTTAGGATCGCTACCCTTCTCACGCATCTCTTTGTCAATGCACATTGAGAGAATCTGAAAGTGCTGTTCAATTGAGTCCAACCGAGAAACCTGTTCTCTGGCGAATTGAGGTCTCAGGAGCGCTCTAGAGTGAGTCCACCCTGCACCATCCAGAGTGAAAATACCATCTCCGAGAGTAGGAGCTAGAGCACTATGTCGAATACCTAGAGAAAAGTCCTTAAACTGAGTGGCTAGCATGGCTTTAATGTTTTCAGGTTCCATAGTGGCAATGATTGGAGAAGGCCCAATTGGAAACATGTGGGTTTTTCCGTACGCATCGAATCGGTCTTTAAGAGCAGCAGGTCCTCTTTTGGATTTTACTACCTCTAACACTTTCCGGATCCCCTTCCAGCCTAAGAAGCCATTTGGAGCCTGATTGAGTTCTCCGCAGCCAAATTTTTTGACTTTCCTGTGGTAGTCATATTTATTGTAGGCCCATTGGGCAAACAGGGCAGTTGTAAGCGCTAGTATCAGAACGCCAAACAGTTGCAACATTGTCGGTGATTGAGGTTTGGTGTTTTGAAGATAACATTTGAACAGCCACTGGGGTTCACCATATATATAGATACGAGAGGGGAACTAACAAGGTTTTGCAAAACGGATGCCAAGTATATTGATGGGTGATCATCGACTGCATCTGCAAACAAGGCAAATACAAGGTTGGTTAGTGTTCACGCTAAAGACTCTTATTTCTCGGGGTGGTGGCGATCGGTTAAGATACGAAGGCCATTAGTTGTACTGGATTCTAATGTTGTGCTGATGCTGCCTCATATATTAGGCTTCAGGGACAGAATTAGAAATGTGGGGTCTAAGTTTTATATTAATCCGACTGATCAGGCTCATAAAAAAGGAAAAAGGGGGCTGCATTGACTAGCATAACCACTTATATTAGAGACGGCCAGAGATTAAAATGACAATCACCTGGTTGGTTGCGATTATTTTGTTTTATTTCTTCATGCTTCTTTATGTGATATCACGTCTTAACACTGTTACAGTCTAGGCTTCCCCCACCCCCTCTCCAGCCTCGATGTTGTCACCTTGAGATAGCTCTGCACTCAATGCAAGAAAAATTTTCTGTTAACCTTGCGTTTTCCACAGCTTGTTGGCTTGTTTTTTTTTTCCCACTCAACGTGTCAGTACAAGTACTAATGCAATCATATCATGACTCCTGTAGATGACTCAAGGATTAATCACTTTCCCCATGCACTAGCTGCCGCCAAGAGTCACTATACTAGCCTGTTCGATGTGATTTTAAAAGAGCTTGCAATCCCATCTATCCAATGAGTTCATAGTTGTTATCATTCTAAGTCATTATACATCTCTATTTTACCTCGTTTGTTCCCGCATTGATAAGGACAGTCTCAATTAAAATACGCAGGGCCAAAAACTCTAATCTATCTAAACATTGGGGATCCACTAGGGGTAAGCTCGTTGGAAATATCCAAGTAATGGATGGTTCGCACTTTTTGGCTATAAAATCGCACCACTCATAAATGGCCATAATTAAGTAAAAATAATATCATCAAGCAAAGAGGAGATCCCTAAATTCGACACCAGCTAAATTATAATGATAAATTAATGAGCCATTTGTTTTCTTGTGATATTCTGTCGTCAACAGGCTGCCGAAGCCTTCATGAAGCGGGGTACGATCTCTGTGATTGACAAGATCGACCTAAAAATCACATTCTTTGCGCAACGTTGAAGGCGGCACCACCCACTCAATCGTGGTAACAACGTCACAAAGGCTCGTTTTGTTTGTTTGTACACCGCAAAGCTTGCCCACTGAACTCTCTTTATGAAACATTTTGCCATGGTATTGGTTTCTTTGTTTCCGTTCGTTCGTTGGGTGCTACCACCGAGTGATGAGCATCAGTTGAGCACAAGAATGGCGGTTAGCTTAATTACCACTATAAATGCTGTGGTATACAGATACATCAAGTCTTCTGGGGATACAACTACGAGCTTGCGAACGTTTCCGCAAGTGCTCATTTCGTTTGAGGCCCCCCACCCGCATGACCAATACAAAGAAATACCCCAGGTGTAATCATACATTCCTGCACTATCGGTTCCAATTTGGAGCCATGTTCCGATCGAAACCAAAAAATCACACAAAAAAGAAAAAAAGAAAAAGGTGTCAAAGTGGGCAGGTAGACTAGCCTTTATTCTAGTGATTCATGCCAATTCTTACAAATATTGATTTATTTATTCATACATTTTCAGACTGGTGTATTCTTACCAGCCAAATTTTAGACACTTCAAGTGTCGATTTAATAATTCAATTCAATGGTTATAGACAGGAGAAGTGCAACCCTCAAAAAGTCGGGGTCTTTTTGGCTGCCCGTGTACAGTGATCTCTGACAAGAATGGAAAACTATAACTACATCTTTCCTACCTGCCGCGATACTCAAACCACAGGTAGGGTTGGATGTGGTTAACAGCGCTAACAGTGGGTACTTTTCGGGGAAACAACCACGCTGTTCTAAAACCTGGAGGGTTGCAGGAAGCCTTTGCCTATACCAGCCAAATCGAATAGCATGGAGTAAACCAAAAATAAACATGAATTCATTCGTTGTATCGTATATATCATAAGAGACATTCTCTATTGGCTAGGACTGTAACAACAGTCTTCGCTGCCCATCTGGCTTGACCTCGGCTTCTTTAATCTCTTCAACTCCAGGGCCCACCCGTTTTCGTCGTACCTGAGTTAGTTATAATGAATTTTATAAGCTGTAAATCACGAATTCCTTCTGTTTACTCACCCTAGCTCCGCTCATTCCCCATGCATAACCGATTTCGTGTGCCACCAACTCTCCGAAACCCATCATCATTCCGTTGATGAATGGTAGTATTAGATTGATGCAACATCGGCCCAAGAACCGTCCTATAGCTTGTGGCGAAAAAGTTATGCGCGGTGAGTAGTGGGAATCTGTACTGAGATTCTCGTCGGACTCTTCTTCCACCCACTGGGGGATATCTTGTGACGAAAAAGGCTCCTCAGCAGCCTCGAAATCAGACATATTGTGGAGTCTTGTTTCTGCTTGGTGGATGCAAGATATTGTGTTGAGAGTTAGTAATCAGGTGTTGGGAAAAGACGTAGAAAAGCGCATTTTGCAAAGTGACATGGGAGATGCTAAACTAGAAGTGTATTCATGTTTTTCCAACTGATTTTGATTTTATTCCATGATTTTGTGAGTTCTCTGGATTTTGTGATTTCTCTGGATTTTGTGATTTCTCTGGATTTTGTGATTTCTAGTTGAAGTCACATGACTGCAGCTAACTACGCGTGTCACTCATTTTGACGTGTAAAATTGAATTTATCATCAACGAAACGATGGGTAGCCAAACTGTTGATCCGGATGTTAGCGAACCACAGCAGGATGTACCCCAACTCACGCCTGAACAATTGGAAGCTTATGGCAAATATCGCATCTGGAAGAAAAACTCCCCACAGCTCTATTCGATCTTCATGTCCCACATGTTACCAAGCCCAGCTTTGTCGTTCCAATGGCTCCCCGACAAAGATGACGTCAATTCTAACGTGTCTACTCACCGTTTCCTATCCTCAAGTTATACGGCCTGCCCAGAAGTAATATTATTGGGGGAAGTGAAGATTCCCATAAACAATGAGCCGCTTAATCTTCAGGACTACTCGGCATTGGCTGAGGAGATTGGAGGCTATCAAGGACATCCAAACGCTGGGATCAACACCCTACAGAGCATCCCTGTTTTAGGAGAAGTAAATCGAGTTCGATATATGCCTCAAAATCCTAATATCATAGCAACGATTGGCGGGGACGGTTCGGTATTCATCTTTGACAAGTCGAAACATCCTGCCAACCCCGGCGTTGATGATTGCAAGCCAGATATAAGTCTTTCTCATCATCAATCAGAAGGTTGGAGTGTCAGTTGGAATAAGCAGGAACGAGGTAATCTACTTTCATGTTCTGCTGATGGAACAATAGCGTTATGGGATGTGGTATCCGACTACAAAAGCCGAAACAATATAGCCGGAAATGGAAAGACCCCATTTCTAGAACCCAAGCAGGTGTTTTCTTATCATGAAGGATCAGTCAATGATGTCACATGGCACCCTGCCCAACCAACAGTATTTGCCAGTGTTGGAGATGATCATAATTTGTGTGTGAAGGATATCAGAGACCCAAGTAAAGCTAATTTTGTTGCTGATACTGCAACGGCTTCGTTATCGATTGCGCTTAACCCTTTCAACCAACGTCTTGTGGCAACATCTGGAGAGGACGGTATTGTCAACTTATGGGATATCCGTTCAACTCAAACTTCTCCTTTAGGAAGACTTGTTGGTCATCAAGCTGCCACTGGTTCTTTGGATTGGTCCCCACATGACCCCAGATTGTTGGTATCTGGCTCAGATGACAATACGGCAGTCATTTGGGATGTCTCTAAAATTGAAATTGGCGATGGTTCCGAAAAAGTGTTTGTACATGCTGGCCATACAGAAAAGGTTACTGAGGTTGGTTGGAACCCCAGTATGGAAGGAGTACTTGGAAGCGTTGCATTTAACTCTCTGTTGCATGTTTGGAAAGCGCGAGAATGAAATAGGGCCATCAAGCAATTATTTATTAGCATGTGAACTAACATGATGTATTATACTCGAACTATATGGACTAAAAGGTATGATCATGTGCTCATTGTAATAAGGAAGAGAATAAATAACTTCTATTGAAATTCTATGTTACACAAGGGAGTGCACCTAGCTGGGCTTCTTTCAACTAGTTTGTTCACTTTTCAACTTTTTTGAGGCACTGGTTTCATCTTGCTCATTCTTTCGCTTAGGCACCGCACCCAACTGTAATCCCTTGTGTTTATCTAACTGAGTGAATGTACCGGAGGCGAAGAACTTGTTGTCTTGAGGCTGTGCCAATGGACCTTTGGGTTTGCTGAGCTCCATGGATTGAGGAGTCACCGATAATGATGACTGGAGACCATCGATCATAGGTTTGGGACGGTTTCTTAAAGCCTCCAACCTTGATCTGGCCCCCTTTGACATCCGTGCCCTTGTCTTTGCATCTGCCACCACTCGTCGAGCCGAACCGAGTGCCGACGCAGAATCAAGCATACCCAAACCAACAGATTCTCCATAAACATCAACTGTCTTTTCCGCTTCGCCAAATGCCATTCGGTTAGCAGCAGCAGCCATTTCACTCTGTTTGAACTGTTCCTTGAATTTACGGATTCGCTTGCCTCCTCGCTTTTTTGAGGGGGCGTCAACTGGTACTGGTAGCGCCTTAACGCCCTTGGTTTCTGGCGGCTCTGCAAGTTTCTGAAGTTTCCCTTGGATCTCCTCTCTCATTTTAATACCAAATGAGCCATCAACAGAGGCTCTGGAGGCATCCATTCGGGCAGCTAACACTAGTTTAGCGGAAATGATTCTCATGGCCTGCTTTCGGATATCTGGCGGACTTTCCTGAACCAAATCTGAATAATAGAGAAATCCTTGCTGTCTCTTAGTTTGTCCAAACCCTACCGCAGTTTCTCTTTTTGTGCCTAAAGAAGGAATGTTACACGATGGAGTTTTTGCTAGGCCATTTAGGCCTCCCACAACACCAAGGATTTGAGCGGCGCAATGTGCGCCAATCAAGGCAGCCGAGTTGGGCGCAACTAAATTCAGTTTAGAAGACACGTATTTCGTGATTTGCTGCTTAGTATGGTCTAGGGCAATAAGTAACTGACAAGCTGTAGAGATAGTCGTCATTTCCAAATCTGAAAGCTGGCGTCCTCCTTGATCCACAGTCATAGTGATGGTCATCATCACAGATTTGTGCACAATTTCCCTAAGATAAGGGTTGTCTGACTTTACCACAGCTGCGGGGTCATTGCCCAGCAGTAGAACAGCTTGAGCGTGTTGCAGGGGATTTCGAATCAACGAACCAAGCTCAGGGTACCGTTGGCTATATTTGGAATTGATGAAGTTGTGGAGTTCTGCAACAGCGTTGTCAATTTCAACAGAAAATTCGTTAGCTCCCACAATGACATGGTACTCAGGGTTCTCTTCTAGGTTAGATGCGAGAGCTAGAGTGGACTGGGTCGCACCACTTTCATACTGTTCCATACTCCGTAATTGCGGCAATAGCCGAGGTATCATAATATGAGCATGTGTAGATGATAAAAGCTTCAGGTCGATGTATTGCAAAGGGATTGGGGCCAATGGATTGCTGGTCTCCACAGCTTTGCTAGTCTCAAATTTGCTGCCTTCCTCTTGGGGAGCATCTGTCATAACCTGATCCAGTTCACCATTTTCCTCATCACTGGAGCCGAAATCAGCCAAAATTTCATCTGCAATACCCATGTTGAAGGGAGCTGGGTACGAAACTGATGATCGGTTAGAAGTGTGTAGTTTGTGATAAAGTTTCGTGTCTCAGCTTGTGCACGCTTACAGACAACTCAGTTGACACTACCATCCACACAATGACCCGCGTGAGCATGTTTCCCACAGAGGACAAGCGCTCGTTTTTCGAACGCCAGCGTGATCATTACATCAAAAATATCTCTGCAAGTATGGAGGATGTGCTTAATAATCTTAACGCGTTGAATCGATCTCTTGAACATACAGTTGGACTGTCCCAGAAGTCAGAGGAGCTCGCAGAGATGTGGAGCCATTTCTACAATACGATAAACGGGGATGTGGTAAAGGCAGAGGAGGACGACATTGAGATTGACACTTCCCAGCAGTAGTGGGCAGGGTTTTTTCTCTATCTTTGGTTTTGGTCAATAAAACCATATGTATCTATATTTTATTTATCTTGGTTTCTAAATGCAAATGCCCATGGCGTCTAGCTATTGCTTCATATCTCTCACCACCTTATGTTAACTCCTAAAGCACCAAACACTGGCGTCGTTTCTTCTTTTCTTCTTTGATTGGCCGAGATCTCTGGTTGGCGGGATTCTGTACCTTAGGACGCGAGGCTGACGATGCTGCGGCAGCAGCTCCTTTGCTTTTGCTCCTACTAGGCTTGCCCTTAGCCTTAATCACCACACCCATGGCAACAGCGAATACTTCTCGTACCCCGCTCATATCCTTTGCAGAACACTCCATGTATTTGTGAATGCCTAATCGCTGAGCCATGGATTTTCCTTGGGCTACCGTGAGATGTGTCATACCTTGTGCTTTGAGATAGTTGACTGAGGAGGCGTCGGATCGCAGATCGGTTTTAAGACACACCAGAATTATTGGGGTGTCTGGGCAGAAGTGAACTACCTCTGGGTACCATTTTTCTGCCACATTCTCAAACGATGATGGGGAGTCCACGCTGTAGCATATGAGTAAAATATCCACATCTGGGTAAGACAGTGGCCTTAACCGGTCATACTCCTCCTGGCCTGCTGTATCCCACAATGCCAACTCAATCATCTCACCCTTGGGGCCTCTAACTGTGGTTATGTAGTTTTCAAAGACAGTGGGTATGTAACGTTCTGGAAACACTCCTTGTGAATACGACACCAACAAGCATGTTTTTCCACACCCTCCGTCTCCAACAACTACCACCTTGACATGGTAATCTGCTTGTGCTGTATCAGGAGAATCACAGAACTCGAACCCACCGAGCCCTGATGACTCTGGCGTTCTGTATGCACTAAGTCGTTTGAGCGAGGACGACATGATGTTGCTTTTGCGTCAAATTCTTTTGCTGAGAGTAATGACACTAGTTTCTGAGGAACAGTACTATATAGTAGATGCGATGTTGGGTTTTACCTTCACGTGATGTTTGAAACTCTGACTGAACCGAACAGCGTCACATTTCAAAACAAGTGGCCCCCCTACACATTTCATTTGTTTCTAATTAAGCAAGATATGCAGTCTAATATGTCACGACAAATTCACTTTACTCGAGCTCTCCAACTCTAGTCTATACAGTTTCTGTATTGATGCTATAACAATAGCACATGCACACACGAGGTACTCCTGAAAGAACCTTAAAAACAAACACTAACTATGGACACATCTGGAAATTTTATAAATATCGCTGGCGTGTTTACTTAATCATGTTGGTACCATCAACCCTTGATTAAGGCCCATCCATTTGTCTATCTATATCGACAAACACGGTTCATCCATCTTTGTGAAACGTCCATTTGAAACATAAACAAACTAAACGCGCCAGTTCACTTGTTAATGATGTTAGCTAATATCCTCTGCAATAATTCAATACATTGCTTTGAATTGAGTGGTAAACCTTTCCTCTTCGAAACTCCGAATTACGCAGGCCAACAGTCACGACCTTGATTTCAAGAATATCCTCCATCTTTTCTGATAGGTTGAAGTAGTATTCAATGGCCAACTCGAGAACAGATACTGTAGGAGGGGTTATTGACAGTTATATTATTGGCAAAGGTCCACCAATATGAGCAAGAGAATCAAGAGTTGTTATTGAGAGAATTGAGCTAAATCTGATGGAGATTTTTTGCTGTAGTTATGGTATATTGGGGATCAGATCTTGGGTCTTCAATTTATAGTGATATCAGAAGAAGCAGAGACTCTCGCACGACTTATCAACCTTCAACCAATACGCTAGTTGTGCCACATACATCGCTGGCTATTTTCAATTTTTTTTTTTCAATTTTTTTTTTAATTTTTAATTTTTAATTTTTTTAATCTTGTTTAACTCCCTCCATCAATTCTCAGATCTGAGAGATAGAAGCCACTACAAACCTAACCCTAACTCTAAAGTTATTTGTTCTGTTGAGAAAATGAAGTGGCAAGATTTCGCCACACTATTATTTTGTAATGGCGTGTGGAATGCATTGCTGTGTGCTAGTTATAATTACTCATATCCTTTCAAGTTTTTTCCTATATTATAATGCTAGTATACTAAGCAGAGTCATTTTGCATAGAACACGAGGGTCATAAATAGAGTGCGGCGGGTTAGGGCGCATATAATACTGGTCACTTGTGTCTATTGAGCAAACAAAGAAAATAAGATTCTAATTTCTTCATTGGAAGGTATTTTTGAAACAAAAGAACAATATCCATCCGAGGTCCTGAGATACAGAAATATTATTTCCTGTGGTAACGTCTGAAACCAAAAATATTTCCATCTTAAGCCCATTATCCCTGATGTTAGTAAAGTGTTAAGTGGGTGGGGTTGCCACCTCTGATCTTATCGGGATTTGGTTTTGCGGTTTTTGAAAAAAAAAAACTAGGTTTAGAACATCTTTCACAACAGGGTCTGTGGTGGTTCCAGAGTTTGACACCGATTTACCAGCTTGCTAAGATATCGGGGCACTATCAATGAAACCTACTAATGTTGCTAGAGAATCAAGATGGTTTTTCAACGAGTAATTCAAGAGAAGTTCCTCACATTGGAGTTTGCTGATGTTGTTAACAATGAGAAATTAAAGTTGCGCACTACTTTCTATAATGCACGTTTTAAGTGGACAGCGCTTATAGATGCCTTCGTTAATCATAGTTTACTACTGAACAAGCTATATTAATTGCGCACGCGAATCTCGTTTCTCACTGTCAAGTTCAGATTCAAAGTTTATGATAACCTCCCATAAAAGCAAATAGGATCGGCTCTTGTGCCATTAGGTAAGACTTGGTCACGGTTTGTCCTATGCCCTTGAGCCCGCTGGCCATATCCCGTTATTCAATACTATTGCTTTCTATCATCTTGAGCTTCACAATACAACTAACAGCAGGGTTGCCAAGGCATTGGCTGTCCACTTGGCCATCAATGAACAACAAGATGAGCTGGGAGATTATTTATCTTCGCTTTTAGGGGCTGTAGCCTGATAGAGAGGAGCTTTTCTGCTGCCCGTCAGAAAAAGATAGAGAAACCTGTAGATATATCGATCTGTTTTGAATTAATAAGACAAGGGAAGGCCTGGCTGTTGATATTTCGCAATCAATAATCTTAAAGGGAATAAATATTCTATCAAGACTTCGAGATCCCCCACATCAGAAACGAAGCACATTGAGGATGCTCTGCTCAACACGTGGATATGCGGAAGTTGACATAACACAGCCGTGTTCCTACACAAAGAACTATTAACCTTAAAAACCTATGATTAGCTTCAAAATCCGGGTAACTTTTAAAGTTTTTTTTCTCCCATTCTCATATCAGTTCACATCTGTATGAAGCTGCTTTTTCCCAAGAGGTAGCGTTCGTATGCAGAGTGATTGGATTAGTTCAGAGAACCCCTCACGATGCCAGAAATCGGCGTAATCGATAGAAAGAAAGGGTATCTATAAATACTTTTTTCTCCCTGTGATGATCAGTCGCCCCACAGGGTTGTGGACACCCTCGCCTTGGCCTGCTTCTTTGTTCCCATTTGGGAGTCTTGGCACAATTTAGTTTTTGGGTCTCTTTCTATATTTCAGCACAACATCTGCCACCTTGCTTACCAACAGCAACTTTTCTCTTGACACAACGGAACACGTCCAAACAGTGCTCTAGTGACAAGCAAGTTACATTAACATGGCTTCTTACCCATACCTGACCCCAAGCCAAGCTCCACAGCAGGTCCACACACAACCCGCCCTGCCCCCAACTAATAATCTCTCTGTACCTGGTGCCCCCCACGCAGCTAACACCACTAAGTCCTTGTACCCGGCTTCACCAAACAGCCCTATCTCACCCACCGACTACTCAAACAACATGAACGTAGGTGGAGACTCTGTAGACGCGCTACTATCATCTGTGTCTGCACACCACCGTGCCTCTGATGCTGGACAGAGCGACATAGGTTCTATTTCCCCCTCAACAGCCCACACTACACCTGACACCACAACATACAAGACTTCTGACGAAGAAGACGCCACAGCTAAGATTACTACTCCTCGATCCGAAGGCTCCCCTAACGCAAACGGCTCCGGTTCTGACGGCGAGAACCTTGTATGCAAGTGGGGCAACTGCAAGAAGACCTTCAGTTCGGCTGAGAAGCTCTACGCCCATCTTTGTGACGCCCATGTTGGACGAAAATGTACACATAACCTGTCGTTGGTTTGCAACTGGGACAACTGTGGTATTGTGACAGTCAAGCGAGACCATATCACATCTCATATTCGAGTCCATGTGCCTTTGAAACCTTACAAGTGCGATTTCTGCACTAAGTCCTTCAAGCGACCTCAGGATCTTAAGAAGCATGTCAAAACCCATGCTGATGACAATGAGCAACACAACCCCTACGCAAAGGCCCACATGCCCCATATCCACCAACAGCAGCAGCAGCAGCAGCAGCAACGCTACATGCAGTACCCTGCTTACAGCGCAGGCTACGAGTACCCTCCTTACTACAGGTATGCCCAGCCCCAAATGCAGGTACCTCTAATGCCTTCTTATGCTGTTGGTCACATGCCTACCCCCCCTCTACACCCCCATGCCCCTGTTGATCGAAAGCGACAGTGGGACACTACCTCGGACTTTTTTGATGATATCAAACGTGCACGCGTGACTCCTAACTACTCCTCGGATATCGCATCTCGTCTGTCTACCATCGAACAGTACATTGGTCTCCAAGGTCAACAGCCACAACAGCCTCAGCAGCAACAACAGCAGCAGCCTTCACCACCACTCCAGACTGCTTCTTCTGCCCCTCTCCAAGTTAGCCCACCTCAACAGCAACAGCTTCCTTCCTTCAAGCAGAGTGACTACCAAGAAACTGACCAATTCCTCAGCCAACTTGGTAATAACATTTATGGCAACATCAAATCAGTGGACCCCCAATACGAGGCACCAGCTGAGTTCCATCTTCCTCATCCTATTGGGTACAGATACGCATTTTCTCATGGGCCTGCTCCTGTGCCTGTGTCTGCCCCTATGGCTCCACAGGTTGCTCCACCAATGAACTCATCCATCCCTGTCTCGGCTCCACACTACCCAGATCTTTCATACTCTCGGTCTACTGTACCTCAGCTCTCTTCCCGATTTGAGGATGTTCGACAACTCTCTGTTGGTGTAACTCAAAGAGCTGCTAGAACCACCACTACTGAAGAGTCTGATGATGATGATGATGATGACCTTGTTGAAGGATTTGGAAAGATGGCTATTGCCGACTCTAAGGCTATGCAGGTGGCTCAAATGAAGAAACATTTGGAAGTCGTATCGTACCTCCGACAAGTTCTCCAAGAGGCGCGAGAGCTGAACAATGCTGTTGACATGAAGGTCCCAGCTTCTACTAAATCCAGCCTATACCCTACCATCAAGGCTTGCTAGAAGTTTAACTATCTGGATCTTCAGAACTAACCTTGTCCTTGGGCTGTATGTATTTATTTGTGTATGCTAAAAAGCGTTATTCGCTACGATGTTATGAGATTTTAATGATTTTAATTTAACTGTTACCTCAACAGGTATGTTGAGGGATTTATTTAATGCAGATGTCTTGGCAATGATAGGGTTGTCGCGTGACCCAATCACGCAGTGGGACATGCATTCCTCAACCACAAGAAGAATGTACGCACATTCTAGAAGTTGCGTTCGTTCTTAAAGATGAACCTGTAGGTAGTGTTCGCATACTTGATTCCTAATGAATGGATTGTATTCTCTACACTTCAGTGGAATTCCCAATAATTTGCCAAGGCTCCATCTATCAACCATCAAAGTTGGTTCGCCAAGGTCATGTGGTCCATCATGAATCGGGCCACAACCACCCCAAGCCACACAATCAGGTTGCTTGGGAAATATGTTAATGGTTATTGCATGACCCACATTAGGAAGACCTCACGTGGATTAGATCGCAATGTAGAGATCTTAAAGTGCCAAGCTGCTGGGACCTTGCAAATGATGACGTCATGGGGAAAGGAGCTTGTCCAAAACTGAAATCGTTCTTTGTACAAATTTGAATACCACACAATCTTATAACGAAAATAGAATGTCGAAAATGTTCATTTTACTCTGATACACAATGTGTCCAAATCTGTCTAAGCTGACTGAAACCCAGAGCACATTAAGTTAGCATTCTCATTCTTCAACTTTCAGTTTCGTACCTTTTGGGAACATGCCAGTATATGCTTATTGCTCTACTTTTGGGAACACAATATGAGAACACAGTCTTCACTTCTTCATTGAGCTCATGATTTCTCATTATGAATACTATAAAGAATCTATTGCCCCAATCAGATACCTATGCAACACTAATTGCTATCGGAATATATTTGATAACCATGCTTCCCATGTGCAATATTTGCATATCCCGAAAAACTCTTTGTTATACCCCCTAATTGGCGTCATTCCAACACCCTCGATGCGTAACTACACCCAGTAACAAAGAAAGCCTTTTGGAACGGTGTTTTATATATATATTTAATACATATTTTATTGACAGCTTTGATTCATTCTGCTGCCCAAACGCAGGGAGGCAGTGTCACTGTACATATTTCCTGATCAACTCTGTCAAGACGGACCCTGCTAAGGGAATGGGCAAGCCCCAAGGAATAGATATCAAAAATGAAAATCATAACGTTGGAACAACAATAGAAATAGACCCGTGCCTTTTGTAGAATGAGGAAGGACGACTCATCAAGTTTCAGTTTGAAGAATCGAAACTGGCTGTGGAGAAACAACATTTGTGGTATGTTAATTAGAGTTAGGAATTAGGTTTTTTGAAGAAAAAACTCAAAAGTTATTTTTATTCCGTGTTGCTTGCGCCCCATACCACCCAGGCTGGGACAGGGAGTGACAAGAATTGGTGCCAATAATAGGCAGTCAAAATGATGATTAATCAGGAAAGGGGGGGAAATAAGTTTCATTTCTGGTAGCGATGTGGGTGATCTCTCGAGAGAAAATGCCCGCATGCCTCACCAGTAGTTTATTCTCTCAACGTCGTCTTCATTAAAGTTCTACAGCATTTCTTCAGCAACTCTAATATCTTAATTACAGGATTTGGCGGAAATGCAGCTTTTTTACTTTTACTAACTACACCTGACAATCTACTATTCATTTAGCCTGGTTGCACTGTAATCACTGGTTACACGACATCAGAGGCCTACTTTTCACTAAACTCCCCCAAACTACACTACAGCTGGTCTCTCTTTCTCACCCTTACTAACAGCTTCTGAAGCAAGCCACATCCTTTGTCTACTCTGGCATACCAACCAGATATGCATTTTCGATTCCTGATATTCCTGGCACTTGCGGCTGTCGCCCTAGGAGACAAGATCCTTAAGGCTTCGTCCCTCGTCACATGTATGGCTAACTCTTCGCTAACAGCAGATTACTTTGATGTCAAGCTGTTCCCTGATAACCAAACGCTCACATACACTATTCACGCGAAAACCGATATTGAAGGAAAGGTTAACGCAGAACTCCAGATTTGGGCTTATGGAATCAACTTCAAGTCCATCAAAGTGAACCCCTGTGATGAGGGCGGTCAGCTCAAAACCCTATGCCCCCTGTATCCTGGTAATATCCAGCTAGAATCTGTGTCTCAACTATCAAAGAACGATCTTGACCAGGTGCCTGGTATTGGCTTTACATTTCCTGATTTGGATCTTATGATCGTTGCTAATGTCTTCATGGCTGATACGGGAAAAAAGGTCGCTTGTGTGGTTATTCAGTTCTCTAATGGAAAGACTGTGGAGCACACAGCTGTGAAATGGGTCACTGCCGTGATCTCTGGTCTTGGACTGCTTTTTGCTGCCGTCGCAGCAACTTATGGTAACTCCATTACAGCCTCTCACATTGCTGCAAACTCTCAGTCGCTCTTCGTCTACTTCCAGACTACTGTAATTTTCACCATGATGGCTGTTAACCGTGTACCCCCTATGGCTGCAGCTTGGGGCCAAAACGTGGCCTGGTCCGTTGGCCTTGTCTATGTGAAGTTCATGCAAAAGATCTTTAGGTGGTATGTGCAGGCTACAGGTGGAGACCCCACCCTGTATCTATCTCATAAATCCACACCCGTGTTGCTGCAACGATCATGGGAACACAATCTTCTCGAGGGAACAGCAAGGCGATTTCCCGTCGTTGGGAAGGTCGGCAAATCTTTATTGAGAGCGTCGCAGGCCATGGTGAACGATATTTACGGATCTGTGGTCCACAGAATCGATTATCATCCTAGTGGAATCCGAACCAATGATATCCCATGGGACTCTTTGATTCGCCGTGCAATTACTAATTCTGAAACGCAATCGGGTGCAGTTGACGGAGACCCTTCCGTGTCCCCTCAGACCTCCTCCACTCTGTTGGTACTTCGAGGAATTCTTCGAGTCATTTATGGAGCGGGTATTGAACAAACTTCTGGAGCTATCACCTCCTTTACATTCTTTGTTCTCTTCTGTTTAATTGTGTGCATTGTGTTCGGCATCCTCAAACTGTTCCACTTTGGTAAACATAAGCATGTCAAGACTGTAGAGGATGATGTTCCTCACGGCTCTACTATGCCATCCTCACAACTCAAGACGGCTCTGAAACGAACTCTCTTGATTTTTACACCTCAGCTGCTAGTCTTCTCGTTGTGGGAGTTTTACGAGCGGGATTCACCTGCTGTCATCGTTATCGCTGTGCTCTTCCTTGCCCTGCTGTTTTCCGTTATTGGCTATGGCTCATTCAAGGTCTACATGACTGCAAGAAAGTCAATTCGTGAGCACGACACCGTACAATACCTTCTGTTTGGAGACCAGCACATACTTGAAAAGTATGGTTACCTCTATTTGCATTTCAATGCCAACCATTACTACTATGTGCTCGTACAGCTGCTTTACACACTTCTGAAATCCATTTTCATTGCCTTTGCACAAGCGAATGGTAAGGTTCAAGCCATGTGCATCTTTGTGATTGAGATCATCTACTTTGCTTGTCTGTGTTGGAGAAAGCCTTATATGGATAAACGAACCAACGCCCTCAACATTGCCATTTCATTAGTGAACCTACTGAACGCCTTCTTCTTCACGTTCTTTTCCCGAATTTACAACCAGCCTCCAGCAGTAGCCTCAATTATGGGTGTCATCTTCTTTGTTCTCAATTGTGCGTTCTCATTGTTCCTACTGATAGTTATCATTGTTACATGCTTGATCGCAATTCTGTCTAAAAACCCTGATACTCGTTACCAGCCTGCCAAGGATGATCGAGTTTATTTCCTGCGAAACAATGAGAAGAACGCCGAGGAAGAGTTCTTTGCTTTGGGTAATGCTGCCACAGAGGGCCACATAGTGGACGTGGACAACACAGATACCTACGATTCGAGCTATGAAATGAACACGCGCAACTCCATTGGTAGCGCAAATTTTCCTCGTCCAACAATGGAGAATAGGTTTGTTTAGGCAACTCTCACCATAGTGTTTCTGGTATTTATTGCAATGAATTATGACTCTACAAAAAAGTCCGTAGGAAATGGTAGATGAACTGTCTCAGCAAGATCTTCTCGTTTACTACAGAGCATGGTTTGCTGGATTTTCTGGACAACCCATACCACTTTTTTTCTTGCCAAGTGGATTTCCAGGGTTTTCACTTCCAAACAAGAGTTAACAAAAATGAGAGTCAACGAGAATATTCCAAGTTTACCATATCGTTAGTTCTATCACGCAGGAACATTCAGTAATTGTACATGATTATACACACTAAACTGAACATAATTATTTCATATTTATGTTATAGTCAATTGGATGAATGAGAAAAAATAAATACCAAGTGATTACACTCGTACGTTCTATTGACTATAATATTATTATCAAATAATTCGAAGCAATTGAAGTCTACATGTTGGACTGTGATTATATGGTGATGCAACTGGGAAACCTGGAAAACGTGGTACGACGACTTTTTTCTTTTTCTCTCAACATTCAATTGATTAACACATGATTATGTTATAGTATTTGGTGTTTTTTTTTTTTTTCTCATACATTCAATTGATTATAACATAACTATGAAATAATTCAGTAATTGATGTAAGTCTACTTGGTGTTGTAACTGGAAAATTGATCGACTTGAGGTTGTAACTGGCGAACTAGTTAACAAACTCATGTTCTCAGAAGCAAGTTATTATTCGTTTTTGTTTTCTTTCAATCTCTCTTCTTCTTCTTCTTTTTGTCGTGCTAGTGCTTTTGTTTTTTTTTTTTTCTCATACATTCCATTGACTATAACATAAATATGAAATAATTCTAAGTAATTGAAGTAAGTCTACTAGTAGACTGTGTCTAATTTGGTGTTGTCATTGGAAAAGTGCCGATGAGGTCACATATATCACGATGACAATCACTGATTTTTCTCACATCAAATAAAAAGCGGATTTAGCTCAGTTGGGAGAGCGCCAGACTGAAGTCATTCTTCGGTCAGAGTAATCTGGAGGTCCTGTGTTCGATCCACAGAATTCGCAATGATTTGTTTTTTGCTCACCAGCACTTTTTATTTATTTTAAAGCTTCAATACCATCTCTGTGTAAATCCCCCATCCAAATAAGATACGATATATTATCAAAGAGTTGAACGCTATCTAATCGATGAAATATATATGCTATGCTGGTAGTTTCTTTTTTTGCTCTGACTACATGGTCATTTGTTCGAAAAGAGGAGAGATACTCTCTCCATGGTGGTTTCGTCTCATGCACTCAGCAAAAATGGCTGAGATGTCAATGACAATCAACTTGGTAGCGGCAATTCGTCGCTCCACAGGAATGGGGTAAGTATTTGTAACCACCACGGAATCAATACAAGGGCAAGCCTGCAACTGTTCCAGGCAGTCGTCGTTAAAGATTCCATGGGTGGCAATAACAACCACCCGCTTGGCTCCACAGTTTAGTCTGCAGTGCTCAGCAGCAGCCACAAAAGAGCCATGTCGGTCAATCATGTCGTCAACAATGATGGCAGTTCGACCTCTTACGTCACCAACCAATGTGATGAGCTTTTCTCGTTGGAACTCATCTTCATCGTCGTCTGATCCCTCAGCGTCCACGGTGCCACCCAGGGCATGTTTGAGATCCACTGAAGAATCGGTATGTTGCAGACGTGGCTTGTTATCTGCTTCAGATTGAGTTTCAGACTCAGACTCCTCTTCAAGGTAGTCATCTCCAACTACGTGTCCTTGAACCACTCGGGCGGTCTGGACTCCGTGGGCAGTGACGATGTGCACACCTTCGTCATCGTCGTCGTCAAAGACTTCATCCTCACCATTTTCTTCAGGATTGAGGGATGGTCGTCGGCCACCGACGTGTGATGGTTTTCGGGTACTAGAGGACTTTCTTCTTGAAGGGACTGTTCCATGAGTGGTGTTAGGGCCGTCCTGGAGCTTAATGGAAGCTCTTCGAGTAGTTCCGTTGACAGGTGGGTTGCCAGGAGCAGGAAGAACGGTAGGAGGCGCACCTCGTGCACCTCTCTTACGCGGAGACGCCACAGAAAATATAGGAGCTTGGGCCAAGTTGAGCATAGACGAGTAGGGTTTGAGGTTTCGACGTCGGTCTGTCTGAATCATGGCGAAGTTGATTTTGAGAGCATCGGCAAGAGCGGTAACTCGTTTGGTTCCTCCGGGGTTCTTAGACACAACAACAGCATCCCTGTAATCAGGAATGTTGTGTCGGATCCATTGAGCCAGGGTAGGACCAGCGTGCAGGTTATCCACAGGCACAGTAAAAAATCCCTGCATTTGGTTGGCGTGCAAATCCATAGTAATAACATGGTCGGCACCAGCCATGGTAAGCAAGTTGGCAATCATACGAGCTGTGATAGCGCCACGATGCTTCTTCATCTTAGACTGCTTGGAGTAGGGATAGGAAGGAATGACGGCAGTGATCTTATGAGCAGAGCCAGTTCTACAGCCAGAAACCAGGATGAGAAGCTCCATCAGATGATCGTTGACTGAAGGAGAGCCAGACTGGACAATGTAGACATCCTCATCTCGGACAGACGCTCCAATCTCTACTGACGTCTCACCGTTGGAGAACTTCTTGAGTGTACATGGGGCGGGGTTTACACCAAGTCGGTTGCAGATGAGCTCACCGAGTTCAGGATGGGAGTTCCCAATGAAGACTTTGGATCGACGCATGGCTGACTGGGTGTGGTGTTGTCGAATGGCTTTGGTTGAGAGACTTTTTTTCTCGACATTGGTATCCCAAACCTTAATCCACGTGGATTTCAAATTGTAATATTATGATTTGCTGTAAGATGATAAGTGGAATAATTTACAAATGGTGGTAGTACTTGAATTTTCAGTTCTGCTTCTAGACTAGAAAAGTTTGGAAATCTGACCATTCACTTTCTTTCATCGTTGCTCATGCATATGTAGTAATAGGATGCAGGCTAAGAAGTCATTTCGACACAATCGAGTGGATGAGACATGATTTCCACTAAAAAAATCATGCATTCCCATGCATGCCCCAGGTTGGCCAGGTTGGGTAGGGATGAAATACTGCTGATCATCAAGGATGAAAAACAAAAGAATTCATTCCTGCCAATAACAAGAGCTCGCTATTCTCTTTAGGTTGACAAGGCTTAAAATTTTGTCCAATCAAACTTCAGGAATGGAAATATTACAACAGTTCACCTTCGAAAGATAAAATGAACATAATTGGATTGTAATTACCCCATTAAGCAGTTTAAAAACAGAGTTTTGTTCATGAGTTGCCTGATTTGCGATTGAGACAGTTGTATATCACGTGACTATACCGTCCACGTGACAGCATCCTGTAGTGAAAATTATCTCGATATTTGTTTCAAGCACAAACAAGGATTCTACCTAATGAAAAGCATTCAGCTATTAATCATTTATTTTTTCAGCTGAGACCAGAACCCATGATTACCAAGCAGGGTTCTGGTATATTAAGTTTGAGTTGAAGATCTACAGATGATCACCGTTTAAAGTGCTGATCGATATGTAAAAATGCGAGCAGTAAAAATGATTGTACTAAAACCTCTTTATTATCAGCTAAACTGTGGGGAATTACACACCATGTTGTCCCCTCATGCATATGTGCACATGTCAAGATTTAAGTAGCTCCATTGTATTGCTGTTTATGAAATGTGAGTTGTCTTCGAGTAACAGGATCAAATGCAGTTGCACCACAAGTAAGAAAAACGTAACACTTTACTATTGTACAAAGCTTGCAAATCACGCTTCCTTCTTCCTAGGTGTTGTTCCGATTCAAATATTTATCATTTCATTTCCTTACATCCACTGTAAAGTTTTTTTAGGGCACCAGTGATGAGTTAGGACTTTTTTTACGTGCTTGAATTTCACAAGCACGCTATCATCAGAGTTGGGTTTTCCCCGCACTATGAGGACAAACAGAGTTTTTAACAAGTTAGTTTTACGAGTTCCCCTCCTTTGTCTTAGTTTCAGAAAACACGAGCAATACTAAAAACAAAAACAAGTAAATATTAATATATTGATGCCGTAATGTGTTCAAAGAAAGGATATTTTTCTTATTCTTCTTCATGTCTCGTGATTCTAAGAAGATTATGTTAGTCCTCGTTTTCACGTTCTATAAAATTGCCGTGTCAGAATTAGTCAGATTTCGTTGGTTTCACTCAAATATTCAAAAAGGGCAATTTTTTATACACTAGAAGATAAAAAAAGATGCAGTATTGCAAAATAGCAACATCGTGAGGGGAAAATGCCGCCCATCTCTATCCACTCTTATCTTACATTCCTTCTACCCTTTTACTTGGGAAAATGCACAGACAAAAAAGCTTCTGTGCGTTCCGCCTAATGCTGCATATGTGGACTAAGGTAAACCTAGAACTGGTGAAGCTTCATAACCAAACCTTTGTTCTAAAGGGGGAGTGCGCGACTTTCCAAAGGAAACGTATCACACCATCTCAACCACTCTACTCTAAGACTCCACCATGAGACCTGCATCTACATTATGGGCTCTGGTACTGGGCATCTGCACACTGGTATCGCCAGTGGCAGCCGACTTGAGCTTTTTGGATCTTGACAAACCCGAAACAGTGGACCATGCTCTTGCTCTCATCGTGGAAGGTCTGCTAGACTACTACCAAGGCTTTCATTACGGTGGTACAATTGGTATGTTTGTGCCCCCATACTACTGGTGGCATGCTGGTGCAGCATGGAACGCCATGATCGAATACTGGCACATTACTGGCAATTCCACCTTCAACAACGTAACATGGGCAGCCCTCAAACACCAACGAGGAGAGAACTATAATCTCATGGTGAGAAACTATTCCTCGTCTGAGGGTAATGATGACCAGGGAGTTTGGGCAATGACTATGATGACTGCTGCTGAGACCAACTTCCCAGGCCCTGGTGACGAGTATGGATGGCTCTATGTCGCTCAGGGCGCATTTAACACCATGGCATCGCGATGGGATACAGCATCGTGCGGTGGAGGTCTTCATTGGCAGATCTTCCAATGGAACTCAGGTTATGACTACAAGAATGCCATTGCTAATGGTGCCTTGTTTAACCTAGCAGCCCGACTATACAGATATACAGGCAACACAACCTACTTGGACTGGGCAGAAAAAATCTGGCAATGGTCTGTTGATGTCAAGATCATTGACGATGGCTATGTATACGATGGTATCCATCTTCCCAACTGTTCTGACCGATCTCCCTACTTGTGGACCTACAACTCGGGAATTTACTTGAGTGGAGCGGCATTCATTTACAATGCCACCTTATTGCGAAATGGTAGCGACTCATCCACAGAAGCCCAAGTATGGCTAGACAGAGCAAACTACATCTGGAGTGTAGATCACATGAGAGGAATGTTCTTTGGCGGACCTGATAACGACATCATGGTCGAGATTGCCTGCCAGCAGGTGACCATCACTTGTAATCAGGATCAGAGAACCTTCAAGGGCATGTATGCCTCTATGTTGGGTCAGACAGCAATGTTGGCACCATCTATGGCAGACTCCATCATGTCTTATCTTAGACCTTCTGCGTATGGTGCGGCTAGAACGTGTTCTGGAGGTTTCGATGGTCACACATGCTCAATCAACTGGCTAACAGGAGCCTATGACAACCAATATATTGGCTTAGGAGAGCAATTGTCTGCAATGGAGGTGATCCTTAATACGCAGGTTTTCAACGCTACTGGTCCCCTTTCTGACGTAACTGGAGGAACGTCCAAGGGTAACGGATCAGCTGGAACCCAAGGAGGAAATCCTTTTGGTAATAATCTTGACGACGTTAGCCCCTTGGATATTCATGGGGGGGATAGAGCTGGCGCAGGTGTCATCACTGCCCTAGTTGGCATCCTGATTCTCGTTGCTGGATGGTTCCTGATCGTCTAAATGGGTAAGATTAATATTTTTACATAGTTGATAAATTATTTGGTTAAGATTGTCAGAATTACTTTGAGATTGTCTTTATTAGTATTGTACAATAATAAATAGTATGCAGTTCGACGTGTTCCCATCCTCACTAGCCAGCCCCTCCCCAGGCGCCTCTAATTCGTCTTGCCAACTGCATGTCCCTTTGAAGGATTGTAACCCGTTTCGCATGAATTGCACAAAGGTTTACATCTTCAAACAAGTGTACAAGAAACGCCTCCGAAGCCTCTTGCAGAGCAAGAAGAGCCATGCTCTGCCACTGAAGGTTACCATACTCTGGTCCCAAATATTCCATAGCCACTTCTCTTACCACACGAGCAAAGGGAAGCTTCGCAATTAGTAGCTCAGTACCACGCTGATATCGGCGTATTTCCTTGAGGGCTTTCTCACCAGGTTTATAGCGAGGTTTGGAGACCCTATTATCACTGGGTTTTGTCGCTGATGTGGCGGGAAATGTTCTTCGGGTAGCTGCCAAGGGATGAAGACCTCTTCCCGGCTTGCGAACCGATTTCCCCGCCACTCCTGCTGATGATGATAGTGACACTCGGGCCATGTATTTTCCTGGTGCTGTGCAATATGGTAGTCACGTCACGTCTGATGATTGAGTTTATATGCGCGAAGATATACTTTTAGACTAGACAATAATGAGAGCAATGATAACGGTGATGATGACAGTTACAGAATTCCAAAATAAGTGAAAAGGGTCCAGCACACTTTTTTACAAAAGAAAACATTGTATCGCGAAGACATACTATAAAACGCTATAGCTACTCAGCTACTCATTTCTCAGGTTCACAAAATAAGCTTCTAGTTATCAACTTAAATTCTTTTCAGGTAAAGTTTCGAATTGAGCGATGTGGTTTTTGTCTAAACACCCATGGGATTCAGCCAGGCAAAAGGGAGACGGAGAAAGGCCTGGGTCGAGAAAACTCCTCAACAGCTGGTAGATGGCTTGGATGAGCTTAAAAGGGATGTGAGACGTTCAGCTTTCTATGAGTTCTTCTTATCTAATTTTCAAAAACTGGTTCATAACCACCCTAAGAATTTTGGTGATCTTCTCTGCCTAGCTTTGGGAAATCCTTCAGATAATGAAGGCGTGAGATATCAGTTGGTGTTGCTACTGCTGATAGCTGAAGAACTCCAAATTCCTCTTGATAAAGTTGTTTGTGTGGAGCCAATGTTCACTGAACGTGACCAGGAGATGCTCCAGCTGATGGGGATCAAGAGTGTCAAAGGGGAATGGAATCCTAATGAGAAACAAACTAAGGATCAAGATTCCGAGCGTAGTGAGGTTGCTAGTGGCACAAAGGACGCAGAACTTGAGGACACAAAAGACTCTGATGTTGCGGCTGGTGACGCAGAAGAATCTGACTCTACTCAGCCTGGAGATGCAACCGACGAACTTACCAAAGATCTTGCAAACGTTAAGTTAGATCCAGAAAAGGAGCAATTCATTTATGCACCTCATGCTCCTGTGAATGTCAACGAACAGCTTTTTAATAATTCGGCATTCATTGTCGGCAACTATGTGGGGGCTTATAGCACCCGGTTTGGAGACCGTGAGTTTAAAGAAAAGTATCCATTTTTGAGTGGTATCCTAGAGTCAGAAGAGAAGGGTACATGCAAGTGGGAAATGATTGAAATCTCAGATAAGTTATGTGCAGGTGAAGCATGGTCTGCAGCCTACAATGGGTTTGGAATACATAGAAAGATCACTAAGGAATAATAATATACAAATAAACGAACCTATTTATAAATTGGAGATCAAGAAATATTCACGGGAATAAACTTGGAGGGCATAGAAACTCGGTTGAACCTGGTTTGTAGTTTGCCAATCACAAGATCCAAATCCAGATGCCGAGTAAGACCCACACGGGGAATGCATGAGATGCAGTGTTTAGAGTCAAGTTGAACGTCCAAAGGTGACTGAGTGTTGCATCCAGGAGAGATGGAGAGTCGAATAGAATATTTCTTCTCACCATACTCGTCAGCCTCTACACTCTCGTACAGCTCAAAAACGATCTGCGTGAGGTAGTCAAGTTCAGGAATCACGTTTCGAGCAATTCGGGTGTTAATTCCAGATTCATAGATGATGTTGAGAAGAGTATAAATGTGAGACTCCTTGGTGAAGTAAGCGATAACGCCGCCAGTCTCAGCCTCCTTCATCTCATTGAGTTCAGACAATATTTCCTTAAGTAGAGGAAGGCACGTCAGCAGACCGATGTCTAGCTTCTCTTTATCTTCAATACCATATTCCTGAGGGCAGATAAAGTCAAAGAGGATCTTGGCCAGTCTGTATAGCTCTCGAAGATGAACATACTGAGGTCCATAAAATGTCTGTTGTGGAGTCTTGCCACAGCTTGACGACGATCCATCCGTATTGGTTGGTTCAGGAGCAACAGGTGACTTTCCAAGAGAGGAAAGCTCAGGAGCGGAAACATTGGGTATGTGGCAAGATGGTGGGGCAATCTCTACACTGGGATCAGGCTTGAAAATGCGCTCCAGGAACTGACGATTGTGTAGTGCATCAAACTTCATGGCATCGTAGAGCTCAGATATTCGTGAGGGATCCACCTTATCCGGCGAGGTGAATTCAGAGAAAAGCTTATCCCATCGCTCTCTGAAAAGGAAAGGGGTCTCCTGACAACACCAACGGGTCTGGAAAGCTTCGACTTCCTCAGGAGTGTGGTTGTTGAAGTTTCGTTCCATGACCTTATGGTGATACTTCATGAGCTCTACAACTCGTTGCAGAACAATAAAAGGCTCAGGAATTTTGTCAGGCCAGGTGAAATGAGGGGGAGGGTGAGTTCCCTGACGCAAGAGCGGCTTGAGCTCCTTTTTGACCTTGTCCATTAGATCCTTTGCAGCGTTGGAATCGTCCAAGAGACCCTTCCGGATAGCGATAAAGTCGTCAGAAACTTCTTCCACACCTAGGAAAGCTGCAGCCCAAATCTTTGCACTAGCAACAACTCGTCGTTCAGAAGATGATTGACACTTGACATTCTTAAGTAAGTTCTTGTTGACAATCATGAGATCTTGACGCATCTGGTCTCCCATGTCCTGAGCTTGGTAGCGGGCAGAATGAGTGGGTTCTCCACCCCATTTTGCTACTAGTTGCACTTTTTCTACTTCGCCAGTACTCTTGTTGATAGTTGGTTTGATTTGAACCTTTGTTCCTGGGAAGTCCATCTTCTTTTCCAAAGCGATGATAAGGTTAGCAATTTTCTGGGGATCCTCATCAGTCGCCTCTACGGTGGCCCGTCGAGCAGTCTCAAGGACCTCCATAAGTCTATCTTTTTCACGGTAAAGAACTTCCTCTTTGTGGCCCTTGAGGAGATCAATGAACAGCGGGTGCTTAAATGACACCTTGATCTTTTGCTTGGGCGTTCGGTCTGCATGTCGAATGACAATAGCCTGGCCCTTAAGCACCCAAGATTGATGCTTTTCAGGCTGAGGCGCCGTGTTGGTCAAAACTCGGTCCTTATTTCGCTGTTGCTTCGCCTGCAGGAAAATTTGTCTCAAGATACGCGCACAATTGTCGTAGTACTCGTTGTTGTCTTTTACAAATGAGAAGCCATTGACATCGATAACATATGATTCGCCTTGAGCCCGAAGAAGATCAAATCCACAAATAGTTTGTTCGAAAGTTTGGGATACTTTGCTGGCGTACTTGATCTCATCCTCGGTAAGCTTAGTGACAAATCGAAGTTCCTTACCGTAAGTATTTCGTCGCACAATACCATCTACGACTGGGGATTTTCTGGTCTCAGCGTGACAGTAATGTGCGCCAACCGTGTATGCCTTGACATCCTCTTTGTTCTCAGTATCCATAAACTTTTCATAGATGTAGGAGCCGTCCATTCGGACAGTACTAAGCTCCTGGTCAAATTCAGAAGACTTGTTTCCCACCTTTCGGAACAATCGTCGACCACCTCCTCCAGTCGATTTGGGGTAATACACATAGATATTGTGGTCCTCACCATCAACTGGTTTCTCAACAAATGGTTTGGTCATTGTTTGCCCATCTACCGACACGGTGTCTTCATCCACCATGAAACATTCAGATTTAGGTTGCGAAGTGAGCACGACATTGTGTTCAGCAAGCTTTTTGGCCAAGTCTGGGTCAGCCTTGGCTCCACCGTCTCGAGTACAAATAAGACGAGGCGGGGTCTGAACTCCGGCAGAGTCCAGAAGCTGTAGCACAATTCTTCTGTCCCACAAAACCTTTTGTAGGATCAGATCGTTGACCAGAAACGGCTTTCGCAGTTTGACATAAGAAATCGCCTTTTCCAAGGGGAACCCAGAAGAAAAGAACGAGATCAAAAAATCACAAGTGGGCCAATTCTCGACAGGCTCATCCAAAATGACTTTATCTCCAAACACTACAGTTTCGAATTCTCCAGTGTCTATGAGCCTGTTGAGAATGTGCCTACAGGGTTTGGATCGCGCCTTGACATCCATGGCGCAGACTCCAATTTTACCAATCTTTGGCAAGCAGGAGAAATCAGGGGTGCCAGAAGCCGCTCGCATGCTGGAGAATGAGCTGGATCGTCGGGATCGAACTTCTACCGAGGCCTTGACTGAGGAAGTTGAGATCGATGAGTCTGATTGGTCATAAGAAGACGCTGGTGCTAGCCGTGGGGTGGCTGACGAAGGCAGCCCTTCAGAAGACATGTTTGTATAATGGGGGCGAGTTCTTGTGGGTGTTGAAGACAATGGTGTATGCAAGAAGAAGCAGCTTTATTGTCGGCAGTGTCTATATTAGAGTTTTGAACGATGTACAGTATCATTAAAACAAAGAATCAACAGCAAGCTCGTTGAGCAAGAAGTATACATCGCCAGTTGGGGTCACTTGCAAATTTATTTTTAAACATTTATCAATTTCCCGTGTATTTATTTCTTATCAAGATACGCCCAAAATCTCACAAGAAAGACCAATCAATGGTCCCTTCCCCAGTATTCTAGAACATGGTTTGGGTTTCAGTAAGAGTGTGCAGATTCCATTGAAACAAAGGAGAGGTCTAAAAGGAAATAATAAACCACCAAATTCATCTCCTTGAGCTGAAGGCTTTTGTTGCATTGAAAAGCATCAGTATCCTATTCATTAATTCTGTTCTATCTCAGTCTTTCCCTAAACTCCTCTGTGTAGCATCTCCTTGAAAGCATTTACGTTGAGGGGTTTTATGTTGTCAAATAGCGTTTCCCACGTGTATTGGGCCATACTGACATGATGCACACTTAATGTAAATTGAAGCAGACCTTGTTAATGCAACAGCTGATACATGAAGCAACAGTTCTCATGTTATGAGTTTTATTTAGACAACCATCACAGAGGTTTTTCACAAAGGTCTATAGTGGCAGTCAATGTTTTAACCACAGTGTTCTGAAAGACCTGTTGTACCAAACATTGTATAAACAACACGATTCAAATGAATTGGAAACAAAAAAAAAATTCATCTATTTCAAGCCAGTATTTCTTGAAAAATTTAAAAATTAATACATTATCAACTGAAAAGTTGGCATCATTTTATTGACTCCTCGAGGAGGTCACACTAATTTATTTATTTATTTCCCCTCACATATTCAATTGATTATGACATAAATTAGAAATGATTCTAAAAATTGATGTAAGTTGATGAGTTAAACTGTTTTCAACAAGTTATACTTGACAATTCAGACTTTCTAGTTGAAGAGTAACTGGAGGTCACAGGTTAACGTTTTCGGTCCGAAAGTCCTATTCGACTACCTTCTACAATCCATCAGATTTGGGGACAATCCTGTTGGTTGACAGAGATTGCTGAGCCTCGGTGATCCAGTTAGAATGGCATGTCATAATTGTATCAGAGGTTATGATAAAGCAATGTTTAAACTTTCAAGTCGTGCATTCATTCTAGATTTTTTTCCAACCTTCAAAGTATATCTTGAGAGTGTTGATATCGGATCCAAACTCATGCCCACAATTGAGAAAAAGAGAAGAGTCGAGTCAGGCGACCTTCTTGTTCGTGATAGGCTGGTTGGGGCGCCTTCAAAAATTTTTACCCCCTTCAGAGTGAGTTTCACATAAGCTAGAAAAGCTGATCTGTCAGAATGATCATAACTAACAAAGACTATCGGCCATGTTGCCAACTCGACGCCTATTTCTGTGTCCTCTTTTGGACGAAACTTTCTGGTTGCATGTAGTGTAGGCAGGGCTGTTCAGATTTACGATGTGTCTACCCTCCATCTAATGTTCGTCACTTCGCCTCAGACCCCTTCGACCATCCAGTCGCTTCACTTCCACCGACCTTACGTTTATGCCACCTGGGATAATTGTATTGGAGTGTATTTCCGAGGAAAGTTGCTTTACAAGCTGGAGTGCGATACCAAGGACAAGCTTGTGTGTGTCAGGTCATTCGGAGAGAATCTAGTTGCGATTAGCAGCTCGCAGATTTTTGTGTTTAAGCGTGGCCAGAAGCGAGATGATGATAACAATGATGACGGTGAAGAGGAAGAGGAAGATGAAGACAGAGACGAGCTTGATCCGCCGTTTGAATACTACACCACTGTAACTTTGGCCAACTCCATGGGTGTGGCACACTCGATCATTCACCCGCCCACCTATCTTAACAAAATTGTGGTTGCTACCCGAAGAACCTTGTTGTTGGTTAACATTCGAACTGGCAAGATCGTGTTCTCAACAAACGAGCTCGGCGCAGATGATGAAATTACAGCTATCGTAGACGCCCCTGTGGTCAACTACATTGGTGTGGGTACTTCCTCAGGAAAGGTTATTGTGTACAATCTCAAACTTGGTGAAAAACTTATGACATTCCATACCGGTTCTCGAGTAAACTGTTTGTCTTTCAGATCAGATCAATCTGCTCACCTTGGTGTGGGTGTCGCCTCCGGAGACGCTTTTTTCTTTGATCTGAACTCTCAAAAACGATTGCATGTTCTGAGACAGACTCATACTGAGATCGAAGGTGGTGTCACTTCTTTGACCTTCCTTCCGGGAATGCCAGCGTTTCTCACTTGTGGAGGAGATAACTCCCTTCGAGAATGGGTGTTTGACCCTGTCATGTCTGAGTCTAACAAAACCGTGGTTGCTCCCCCTCGAGCTCTCAGACACCGAGCTGGCCACAGTGCTCCCCCCACATCCATCAAATTTGTTGATGAGGAATCTCACTTTCTGGTCTCTGCTTCTGGAGACGCCTCCATGTGGCGGTTCTCGCTGCGAAAGGATGCTCAGAATCAAGAGTTCTCCCAAGTTTCTAAACTCACTGAAGAACAGAAAGCCAATCCTTTCAGAAGTAAGGATCGACCAGCAGGTCCCTCCAAGAAACTCGGTGTCAAGCTTCCACCTGTCACTTCTCTTGCGCAGTCTTCCCTCCGACAACAAGAGTGGGACTCTATCATCACTACGCATAAAGGAGAGAACTGGGCTCAGACCTGGGATGCTCACAGGGGCCGAGTGGGAGCTCATCGGCTACCTACCTCTGACGGTTCTACCGCTCAAACCGTTGCTGTGACTATGTGCGGCAACTTTGGTATAGTTGGCTCCGCAGGTGGATCAGTTGACATTTACAACCTTCAGTCCGGTATTCTACGACAAAGGCTGGAAGGAGGACCTAAGAAGAAGTCTATCACTGGTATAGTTGTTGATTCGCTCAACCGAGAAGTAATCACTACATCTCTCGATAGAAAGGTTCGTTTCAATGATTTCCATACAGGCAAACTTATTGAAGCTATTACTCTTGCGGCCCCCATCACCAAGCTTGTCTTACATGACTCGTCTGATCTGATTGCGTGCGCATTGGATGACTTCTCTGTTGTGGTCATTGATACCATCACCAAAAGAGTTGTTCGAGTGCTTGAGGGTCGACACATTAACCAAATTACCGATATTTGCTTCTCTCCCGATGCAAAGTGGATAATTTCTGCCTCTCTTGATTCCACAATTTGCACATGGGATCTTCTTACTGGTGCATGTATTGACGTCATCCGTCTCGATACTGTTGCTACCAACGTTGAGATGAGTAAAAATGGTGACTGGCTTGCTACTTCACATGTTACTGGAAATGGCGTATGTCTATGGTCTAATCGAGGTCAGTTTGTTGACATTTCTTCAGCCCCTGCTGCAGAAATTGATGATAGTGAGGTTGAAGTTGCTCAGGTGGATGCGGTGGGCTCCCTGCCTCAATCTTCTGTGGTTGATGGTGCTTTCGAGGTGGCAGAAACTGAAGATCAAAGCTTGGCAACCTCTATTGCCCAGATTGAGGAATCTCTATTGACTCTCTCTCTTGCTCCACCAAGCAAGATGAACACTCTTGTTAACTTGGACACCATTAAGATGCGAAATAAGCCTAAGGAGGCACCCAAGGTTCCTGAACAAGCTCCATTTTTCTTGCAGCTTACAGGTGCTGATAAGAAGCCTGATAGCAGTGAAGCTGCAGCTGGCTCAGATGGCCTTACTCCTTCTCACTTTGACGCTATTGGAGAGTCTACATTTTCACGACTCCTTCGTGAGGCTGGTCAGTCAGGCGATTACTCTGAGTTTATTGACCATCTGGTGAACATGTCGCCTGCCCAGACAGATTTGGAGATTCGATCTCTGAATTCTTGGAGTCCCTACACCGAACTCATTTCATTTGTCAATGCCATGGCTGCAGTTTTGGAGAAACGAACCAACTATGAACTTGGACAGGCTTGGATGAATATGTTCCTACGATGCCATGGAGATGTTGTCATGTCTGCTCTCAGCCCTAAGGCTTCTGAGAACGATGAGGAGAATGAATCAGACGAGGAAGAAGTGGTTGAGCCTTGTCTGCCTCTTAAGGAAGCGCTTTCTAAGTGGAAAGATATGAATGAACAGGAGTCTTATCGAATGGAGGACACAGTGAAATACTGCCAAGGAGTCATTAATTACCTGAGAGTGGGATATTAAATTACATGGTGTGCATAGATTATTTAGAAGAATGTATTTGTAAGATACTGATGACTTCATGAAAGCTAGTTTATTGTGGCTTGTGGGCACATCATCTTGAATCGCGTAATGTCAGCTGAGCTTCTGTTGAAGTGTTCATAGCCTCCTCCCTGTACGGGAAACTGGTTAAGAATTTACACACAGTGGTCACGAATTTTTACACAGCCACCATTACCCCTTCAGCACTCGTACACTAAGCCTGAAAATGATGCAGTTCACCTTGATTAATATTAAGACTCCATCTGAGACAATGAAAGTTAGATTATGTCTTGTCCGTCACCAAATTGTAGATGAGGGATGAACAAGAAAAAATAGCAAGAAAAACATCCTCAATATTGTCACACAGTTAAGATCAATACCCTTTTATCTGAAATTTAAATGACACCCCACAATGGACACAGTTTAGTTGTGCCCTCCAGCAACCCCACCTTGGTGCATGTACATTATTTATGCAATAGGTCAGTTAGGTTTCGAGTTGTTTTAATCGCCCAAGCACGTGGATCTGACTGACTATTTTGTCCATACTCTGCCCATAATTGCACAACAAAACCATCATCAGTGCTTGATCCATAGATTTCTTATATCATTTTCGCTTTAACTCGAGTTCTAAATTACCACCTAGGCCTATAACTCCTTTAATAGCACCCTTGCATTTAGAGTTTTTTTTTTTTTTACGTCACTGTAAGTTACTGATTAGCCGTTCTCTGTACTTAACTGTACTGTAACTGTAGTTTGGAGATGGCCTTTCTTCCTAATCTTGTCGCATCTCCAATGTCTCTCGCAAACTCTTACTCCAAGCCCGTTACTCTTGGCATCATTGGTGGAACCGGTCTTTACAAGCTGGGTGCCCTGACTCCTGTCGCCCAGATCGAAATTGACACTCCCTGGGGCAAGCCTTCTTCGCCCATCACCATTTCCGAGACGCAGTCCGGGTTCCCTGTTGCCTTTTTGGCTCGACACGGTCTTCATCATGACCTCACCCCTACAGACGTGCCCTCTCGAGCTAACATTGCTGCTCTCAAGAAGGTAGGCGTCAAGGCCATCGTTGCCTTCTCTGCTGTGGGCTCTCTTCAAGAGGAGATCGCTCCCCGAGACTTTGTTGTCCCCACCCAGATCATCGACCGAACCAAGGGCATTCGACCTTCATCTTTCTTTGAGAAGGGTTTCGTTGGCCACGTTGGTTTTGGTGAGCCTTTCGACGTTGCTCTGCAGAAGCTGGTTTCTGAGCACGCCGCCAAGGCTCTCGAAAGCTCACCCTACAAGGTTCACACCAAGGCCAACTCTGGTAAAGACTTGGTTCTCGTCTGTATGGAGGGCCCTGCTTTCTCCACCAGAGCCGAGTCTCAGCTCTACCGGTCTTGGAATGGTGCTGTCATCAACATGTCTGCCATTCCTGAATCTAAGCTTGCCAAGGAGGCTGAAATTGCTTATCAGATGATCTGCATGAGCACCGATTACGACGCCTGGAAAGAAGATGAGGAGCCTGTCACTGTGGAGCAGGTTGTCAGCAACCTCACTGCCAACGCCGAGTCTGCTATCGCTGTGGTTGAGGGTCTCCTTGAGCCTCTCGAGAAGGCATTGGCTGATAAGACCATTGGTTACGATCTTGACGGATCCATGAAATACGCAATCTCTACTGGACCTCATGCTCGTGACAAGGCTGTTGCTAAGAGACTTGATTTCTTGCACCCTGGATACTGGTAGATGGAATTTATAGAACATAGAGCCATTTACTGATAGATGTAATATTATTAGATCCAAAGAAAGTTGTTACTTATTGCATGTCCATTCAATTCATTCCATGATCTATTAACTGCCATTATTTTACTCAGCAACGGCCTTTTCGAAAAATTCGGGATCCTCCTGGATGCTCTCCTTCACAATGTCAAGTCCTCCCTGTAGTTCACCACCAATGTACAGCTGAGGGAAAGTGGGCCAGTCAGAGAACTTTTTAAGGCCCTGTCGAACAGCGTCGTCCTTAAGAATGTCAAAAAAGCCAAATCGCACATGGTGTTCTCGCAAAATAGCCACCAGCTGCCTAGAAAAGCCACACTGTGGTGCAGCGGGGGTACCCTTCATGAAAAGCATGACAGGCGCAGCCTTGACGAGCTTTGCAAGTCGAGCATTAAGCTCTTCCTCGGTTTCTTCTGCGGGCTCAGTAGCCTCGGCTGATGGTGCTGAAGATGGCGGTGGAGCGGATGTAGTCGAGTTGGAGGCAGCAGAACCTGCAGCTGCGGTAGGCTTGGCTTCACTCTCGCTCAGAGCGCTGATGGTGGCAGCGAGCTCTTTGGGATCAGCACCACTCAGCTCCTTGAGGATAGTACCATCACGGAGCATGACAAAGTAAGGGACTGCCGAAATGTCGAACGACTCGGAAATTTCGGGGAAATCATCTGCGTTGACAGAAAGAAACAGAACGGAGGAGTGAAGCGTGGAAAGAGACTTGAAGACGGAGTTCATCTGGGTGCAGGGTGCAGCCCATGGTGTGTGAAAGTAAACTGCAACTAGAGTGGTGGGCGCAAGAGAGCTGGTGAGCTCCGAAAAGTGAGAGTCGCTAGTGATCTCCACGACGGACATTGTTCAACGATGGCCACACAGACGAGTAGGTTTCAACTAGTGTTGTGCTGGGATGATGTGATAACTGTAAACTTTCAGTCACTGGTGAATCAGATTTCTCACAAACTTTGTTGTTGAGACATGAAAATATGAGATTGATAAGATTGGTGGCTGAGGGTAATTGAATAGATACCCCAAGGATATGAGTCAGAGACAAGTGCTTACTTGGTATGAAGAATTATTATGCATTTTTCTTTATTGCTATACGAACACTTTCTCCTATCCCTTTGGTTTTTCACCTACTGTATTTTTATTTTTTTTGACTTCTCAACCTGAGCCATTTAAATTGAACAAAAACCATACACCTGAGCAATACTCAATGTTGCGAAAAACATCTAGTTGCACCTAAACGGCTCGATACAGCAAATGTGATATCTACTTATTTACCGTTTTTAGATCTGCTTCTTTGTCTTGTAAAAGATTCAAGGATTACGATAGGTTTCATTGACTGGTTGAAAATTAAAGTTATTATAGGTTCTTTGTTGGATTAAATCAATAATCTAGAAGGACTAGTGATAGTAATTCTATGCACAGAAATAAATATATTATTATGCTAATCCCAGTCATCGTCGTCATCCATCCCCATAGCTTCTAACAAGTCGTGGTCATCCTCCAGGTCTAACTTCTCACCGAGTTCTGATAGAAGTGTAAACGGTTTTCCAGTTAGTTCAAAGATATCCTCTTCCTTGTTGTCATTCCTGGGCTTCTGGTGAGACTGTACTCCCAATATCTTCTTGGCATAGAAATCTTCAAACAAGACCACTCCTTCTCTAGACCTCCAGCGGTTTTGGTGAACCAGATCATCGACTTCATGACGTCTTTTGATCATTTGCTGCCGTGCCTCAATTCCTTGTTTGAAAAGATTTCCTGACCCAAATTGTTTAGGAAAGTCATGTTTCAGAAAAAGGTTATGCAGTGTTCGTAGAAGATATTCGATGGATTCTCCAGGTGGGAGCATCCCGGATGCATTGATGTCCCCTATGCTGCTGGTCTCCGAAACTTGAGAAATGAAGCCAATTTCATGGTTGACACCAACTTTTACGCCCAAAGCAAATAAATAATCCAGAATGTTGTTTCGAGCACCCAAATCGTCTCCCCATTGGGATAAAAGTCCACCAATGATATCATGATTAATTTGAGATGTGTCTTTTTTTGTGCCATAGAAGACACGGCCCATAGCTCTAAAGAAAGAAACATTGTCAGGTCTGATGTAACTATCTGAGGAGTAGTCGTTCGGCTTAGTTTTCGAACGATGGAAAAATTCTAAGGCGTTAATGGCTGATCTGACGTCTCCCAGAACGTATGCTACTTCCAAGCAGGGTCCATATGGATCTCTTTTTGCCAGCTTGAGTTTTCTTGAGATAGCTTTGGTTGAACCCACAGTTACATATCTTGGGCCTGCCTCCTTGAGTAATATCTCCAGTAAAGCCTTTTCTAAGAACGTCTTTGCAACTGCCTGAAACTTGACTCTTCGTATGCGAGGGTGATTCAGCAACTCACGCGAGAAAATACTCTCCACAGTATATGATTCAGCATATGATTGGGCTTCATTGTTGTCGGATTCTGAGATGACAAAGACCAAGGGGACCATTTGATGGCTCGGCAAATAGTTGAGGTACTCTTCCACTGCCCGTCGAAACCAAACGCGGGTGTCGAAATGCATAATATTTGGTAGGTCCTCCACAGTAATGACTCTAACACTGTCATCTTGTCTAAGATACATGAACTCGGACACAGCTTTATAAAAAACCTCAGGAGAAGGCACTGTGGATATGAAAGAAGGATTCGTCCACTCAATTCTTGCTGCTGGTTTTTTCAAGTCTTTGGAAATATCCTGGATGACTTGATCTAAGGCAGTGGTCTTGGATGAGCCTGCAGGGCCGCTCAAAATGACAACACGCCCAACACCTGTTGTCACAGATTCAAAGATCTGTCCATATAGCTCTTTGTATTTTTTAGGGTTAATTGCAATTTCTGCAGCTGTGGTCGGCTGGTGTTTGCTGGTCCATGATACATGGTCTGGGTGTGGGTTAGGTTGTGCTGGGATCGAGGCTGGTGGCAAGAGAGTCAACCGAGGTGGAGGACTAGGTCGGGTCTGTTGATTCTCTACATCGCAGGAAGTTCGTTTTTTTGGAACATTTTTCAATGATTCGAAAAGCTCCCCTTCACTGATATCAGACAAGCCCTCATCGTCAGTATCAAAGAAAGTCATGATACTGCGAAGGTGTTACTAAACTTCATATCCTCACATATAAGGTTTCAGAATCCAATTGATAGTGAGTGTGATGTGATGATATGTGACTGTTACAAGTTGAGATTCGAAAAGCTAAGAAAGCTTAGTCAGTGGAAGCAGTAGTTTCAATTGCATGACCGATCATTTCTTTTTGGCATTTCACGGAAAGAGTTTGGTGTATATTAAAAAACAACAAAAAAAGCACAAAAAAAAAGGAAAAGGTCACCCGCAAACTTTTGTAGTCATTCTGGGTGGAGACAATGATGATGGCGCCACTTCCTTCTTAATGGTCCAACTAATTATAAAATCGGCTGAGGTTAGTACATGTCCCAATATTAAACTATACTCTCAGCCTAATAAATAACAGGGTTACGGATAGGGCGGGTATTTCAGCTTCTCAAAGCCTCAGATTTCAAAAATGAGTTAATGCCCTACTTTGTGAGTTACAAGCATCTGCATAGACCAATTAGTGGTGCCCAGTAATTATAGCAAAAATGAATAAAAACTTTGAAAAGAAAAATGTTCTAAACAGCTTTCTGTACTTGATTTGCAGAATCAGAGCTCACAGTATAGAGAATGGTGGTTGCTGACCATGATATCGTGATAACTAACTTAAATCTCAATTTATGATTGCACTGCAAACTCAATTCTTACCTCAAGCACTCACACGTGTCATGGTGACGTCAGTGATGAAACACCTACAGGTTTCCGTAACTTAGTTATATACTGATATGAGGTGTGGTTTTCGTTGGAAGAGAAGCTACTTCTTACCTGACAGCGTGGTTTCCTACATAATGCGCTTCGGGAATCGTTCTAGCTCAATTGGGAACAAGTAATCGATTACCTTTAAGTAAAATAATTGTCTTAGCTTCAAATTTTCTCAGTATCGGATAGAATAGGAAAAAAATGGCAAAAAACGAAAAACTATAATCATGCACGAAGCTATTTTTAATTGCAGAGAGCTAATTTTGATGCGTATTTTCACATGTCCAATTGAAAGCTCAAAGACGAGGTGCTGGAGGAGCTCTAACAAATGACATGGAATTATGAGCTGAGCATACTTGTGTATAATCTATTGCAGGTAGAAATTTAATTAGATTTGCCCAGTGGTGGGCTCAGCCCTTTCCCTCTTCTTAATAATTGTGCCATCAGAAAAAGCCTTGCCGTCGCTTCAATTAACTTGGCTCCACTTTTCCTTGTCATCGCCTTTTATCGTTTAGTATTTGTACGGCCCTTTCTTCTAATTGAATAATTAATAGATCTGAAGTTTGCAGCAATCTCCAAGCTTGTTTAATATCCATCTATTCTGTCACAGATATTTGTATCATCTTATTGTGCTGTTTCAGTTATGTGTTTGTTCAAGTGATTTCTTTTTTTTTCCGCCATACTAAATTAATAATACCCAAATCGGTAACACAATTTCGCTAGATTAGGGAATTGTGTTCACACACTGTACCCCTGACTCTTCAGCCCCTTAACATATGTTTTAGAGTTGAGGTCAGGTGGAGAACAACGCAAATGCCTGTATGAGAGTGTAGCGAAGTGATCGGGTCCGCATACAACTAAGCTCCCAGTAGTTATCGTTATCTAACTTTTGGGTATTTGCAGCGGCAAACAATCTTTCCAACCAGTACTTACGTGGCTGTTTTTCTTTCATAGTAGAAACTATTCACTATTGACCTCATTCTTTCTGTCTCAAAACTTTGGGAATAAGGTTTTCCAAACGCTGTTTTGAGACTACCTTTTGGCCGTTGAATCTCTTTCAGGCAATGCTATAGCCCAGCACAAAGCTTAATGCTTCCCTCTTTAGTAGTTTAGGTTTGAAGCCGCTGCGTGGTACGAACGCGTCACTTGTCACCTAGGTAATTCTCATTTGGTCTTAGAAGAATATTGTCAACACGGATCAGACCTACCCAGACATATTCTCTGGGTTGTAATATTTGTCGACCGGAAACTCACTAGCACAACGGCAAGCCAGGCATTCAACACTTCTGTTTTATAAGTCATCCCTCACAGTCTGTCACAGTGAGTCTTACAACAACTTCTCAAGACTTGGAAACATCTCCCTTCGCTGTTGAAGGTTGTATATCCTTCACCTATGGATCTTAAATCAATTGTTTTACCTCCTCCTCGTCCAGGGTCCGCTGCGGAGTTGACCCACCCACACTTATCTCCTCTACCAGCAAGACGATACTCTGCAAACGCTCTACCTAGTATAGCTACAGTTCCTGGAGATTGGAAAGGAACTTTGCCACCTAGTCCTGTTCATAGTCCCAGTACAAAGGCAGCTAGCGGCAATGCAGACGTTCCAGCAATGGTTGAACCTGCAATGAAGCAGGAATTGGAATCCCATCCACCCACAAATGACGCAGTGGAGGAACCCACGCAATCTTCAATGAACTCCATAGAAAAGCTCTCTCAAAAGCAGACCAACAACCACGTTGCACCAGAAGTATCAGCCGTGCCAATTCTCAACCGGAAGCCAAGCAGTGGGAACTTCAAGGTATCTAAATCACCACCAAAGTCTCTACGAAAGGCGAAATCGATGGCTTCGCTAGGATCTACTCTTTCTCACTACCCTCCGCCTCCCCTACCGGATTTCTACGACGATGACGAACCTACTTCACCGACTTCTATCAAAACTGAGCAAGTCGAACCTGCAACTCCTAGTATTCCTATTATCAGTACATTGCCTTCATCTACATCTGTGTCCAGCAGGAGGCATGCCCATATTTTGTCAGAACAGCGACGACGAGAAAATATCAATGGAGGATTTCAACAATTACGGAACGCAGTACCCTACTGCAGAGGCACACAGCTGTCCAAGGCTGTGATTCTCAAAAAGGCAGTGGAATATATTGCGGCCCTAGAGGAAGAAGTTTATAACCTACGATATCGGCCTCAAATGCAGGCACACGGACCTCCACAACCCCCACACCCTCACCACCAGCCATCATCCATGCATCACTTACACCCACATCACCCAGCCCCTGTTCCCTTACATCTGCATCACCCAAGTGGGACTTCCGTACCGGCTCATGGCCCACCTCCTCACTTGCACATGCCTGTATATTCCTCGTCGTCTCCCTTCTCCTATCATTCATCATCTCATAGCATGTCACATATGCCAACACAGCCACCTATCCGTGTGCCTGAGCGGCCTGCCTCTGCAGAGGGAACATATGATCGGAGATCGTCTCATGACTATAGAGGTCTGAGATCCAGCAGCACAACATCCCTGGTGGACAACAAATTGCCCTCCCTAAAGTAACTTGGCACGGTTTTCGCTAATTATATTGTTTCCGTCATTGCGGACTAATTTATTTCATATACCATAATAAAATCACGATATTCTTGAATATGTTTACAACACAATGAGAATACGACTAGTGTCAGGGAAAACGCCACAATATACACATGTCTAGGAATAATTTAGTTATCAATATGGATGCCATCTAGTATCTATTGGAGAGATGCGAGAGATGTGGGTGTAAAAGTGTGGAAGACAGCCGGTCTTGGATGTTAGCTAAAACCTCTTTTTCTGCTCCTGTGAGGTTGATAGGGGAGTGAATGCCGTTACTGGAGATGGTAACAGCCGAGTTATCATTTTCCACCTCCTTCTCGAAATCTGGATTAAATTCCGCTGGTGTTTCAGGTGTCACTTCAACAGATGATGGAGGTGTATCATACAACCAATACAGCGGGTATCGCATTTGAATGTTGTTAAGAAGACATGCTACAGATAACATGAGCACCATGCTAACAATCTGTAGAACCACATACTTCCATCCCAGTTGACGGAAGTCAGGGGTGATCGATGCAAGAAGAGCAGCAGCGCCAGCAGGAGGGTGGACAGTTTTAGTAAGACTCATTACCACAGAGGATACCGCCACGGCTAGAGCACCGGAAAGCCATAAATAATCAGCGTTGTCCCCTAGCATGAAGAGCTTACACATGCCCACTCCGATGATTGCTGATATCACTGTGCCAAAGAAAACATTTCGAGGTTGTGCCAGAGGTGATTCTAGGGCATTATAGATAAGAATAGCAGTTGCTCCACTCGAAGGAGCCAAGCCATAAACATGTCGGCCGTTGACAAAGTATGAGCCGTATTTAACTGTAGCACCTATCACTGTCAGGCCCGCAAAGGTGTTGAACAATGTCCACCAGCTTTTTAAGAGCAAGTTTGGTGCAGTTTGTCTAGGCTCGTCAGGATGACGACCACCTAGGACATGTCTGATAGGATCTGGTGTGTAAGCAACAATGTTGATTGGAAAGATCACCCTGAGTGCTTTGTCGATATCAACATTTATAGGACACACTGTAGAGTTTATGGTGTCAAGGAACCGGAAATGCATCGTGAGAGGTGTCTGAACAGGTGATTCTCGCACTATAACGACATGCAAGGGTCGTGCGAATCGTTAGAATTTTGAAGTTTCTTGAGCTTTGAAGGTCATTTATAATAGACCTTCCCCACATGGTTCAATCTTGAAATTAAAGTTTAAGCCGCACAAGCGGAACCACTTTGATCGTGATTAATGGTACTGTATCTAAATAAATAAATAGTGCAGGGCAATTCGATCAAGGTAAGGTGTGCTTTTTTGGTTTTTTTTTGTTCTATTGGACTATCTCTTTAGTTCATCTTGCTCAATTTTCTTCGTTTCCCTGGATTGGCTACTGGTGAATCATCTAAATAGGCTTCCTATGTTGACTGTAATACCCCTCAAGCCCTTAAGGGGGAAAAAAATTTACTGAATGAGACACCAAGAATAGCATCAACTATAGATCCAAATAGAATCACAGAAAAAGTACAATACAAGTTTCATACACATATGATTCCCCTTTCCCGTTGTTATAAGTTAAGCATGTCATATCATTATAATCGTATGTAAAAACCTTTTGTAAGGTGTTACAGGTTTACTCAGGGTTGAGAATGAAGTCACAGAAGTACCGCAGAGAATTGAACATTTCCTGACCAGTGGGAAGGATCTGCTTCTTAGGCAAAAGGAAACCATAGTTACCAGTATCTCTGAGCTTAATCTGGAAGGCCCATACACAATGGTTGGAATAAAGGAAATCCAACATAGACCCACCTCCATTCTCAGTGTCACCAACCATGTCCCGGTCTTCGCAAGCAGGCATGACAGTGTATCTTTTTCCAGAGGTGATTCGAATGGCCTTAGCAAGGCCATAAGCCAGCTCCACCAGATTTTCGAAATCATTTGGTACACGATCACAAGAGTACGAATAAGGGTACAGAATTTCTTCCGAGTAAGAATGGAGATCAAAAAACCCTTGAAAAGTTCCAAACTCCGTAGTATGGTTAGAAACGAACTCAGTCAAATGCTTTGCCTCCAAAGCCTCCAAGGGCTCTTGTCCAGAGTAAGACTCTGTACAAGGGGTACCTCTGGTCTTGTGCCACTGGTATCCAAAAGAATGGTCAATGTCAAGACCAGTGCAGAAAGAAACACCAGTAGGTTGTCTATTCTTTCGCCACAGTCTGTCATAGTCCCAAGAGAAAACATATCCATCGGGGTTGACAACAGGAACAAAAATAAACTCAAACTTGTCAACAAATTCAGTCAACTGTTCGCTAGATCCATAGCCTGTAGCAAGCTCGTAGATAGTGTAGAGAACAGAGGAGGTAGAAATCCACTCGCGGGCATGAATAGCACCAGTGACAAGCAACTTGGATCGATTGGGACGGGCATTCGGACCATGCAGATGTACGGCTCGAATGGGTCGTCCCTCATAAGTAGTGCCAATATCCTTGATCTGGATAAGGTCAGGGTATGCAATCTCCAGGAGCTCAAGCCAATGGTAGATTGTATCCAATGGTCTGTAATCCTGGAAAAACACCTCATTAATGGACACTAGTTCATTCTGAACGACGGCGCCTTTGTGGCCCTGTAGCTTGAGGGTTTGCTCCACCTTTGCAGCGAAGATGTCGTTGGATGTCTTGTCAGGGTAGGAGCTGAAAATAGTTCGAGGCAAGTCGGAAATCAGGGTCTCATAATTGACATCATGGCGCATACTTTTAGGCAGCAGCCGATAGAGATCCTTGATTCGGGAAGACTGAATTCGAACATCTGCTTCCGTAGCTGACATTCTCCAAACATCCAGTAGTAGACCCTGGACAGCCTTGGCAAAATGACTCTTATTAGCAGGGTCAGTCCAAGAGAATCGAAGAACTACTTGGTCCTCGTATTGTTGCAGAAATTCGAGATCAGCATGAGCAGGTCGAGGTTGATGCTCTTGTTTCTTGTTGTTGCTTGGAGTAGAACCACTTCCAAACAACCACTTCCTCCAAGGGGCTGCTCCCTCCAAAACCTGCTGCTCTGTCAAGCGCTTTTTAAGAGGGGCGCCGCTCTCGGAGGCGGCAAGGTGTTTGTGGGTTTGGTGAAGCACTTCAGCGTGGTGAATGATGCGGGAAGAATCTGCGCTGCCGGCAGAATACAAAAGAGATGATTGAGGGGGTGCAGACGCTTGGAGGTTTGGTCCGGGCGGTGGCTGAGCCAGTGCCAGTGCACACAATAATACCAGCGCCAGGCCTTTATGTGGCACCATGTTTTTACTGTATGGAGTCTAGTCTGGCTTCAGGCGAAAACTTTTCCGAAGAATCTTTCTTTAAACCAATCGATAGTGATGCTAATATGCAGGAAATGATGTAGCGCCAGTTTTGTGACAGAGATAAACCGGTTGTAAGAGATGGGGATTGGCGATGGGTATCTGGCGCCTGATGCTTTTCGTGGTTGGTGGTGTTTGACTTGACCGGAGTGGGTTGAATGTGGTCTCACTTTAGGTAGGGTAAGAGCTAAAGTTGAGGCAAAAGTGAAAATGAGTATCTAATTTGCTCTCATACTAACAGCATGGGAAACTAGAATTCTCAGCCAAGTTAAGTAGTGAGCCGGCTAATAAATTGTGTTATGAATTACAAACCAATAACCAAAATCCACACTCCTCCCTTCTACTTCATATCTCTTCTTTTCTTGACCAGCTGTACTTGAACTTTGTTATGCGTAGTTGTGACTCAGTTGTTACATATTGGGAAGGATGTGAAAAAAATAGAAGGGTATGTCTTGTCTCGGCGTAGTAATGAAAGTGGTGGGCTCTGTGGTACCCCTGTAATGACGCCAACGCCACATGCAATCAATCCGAGATATTACCAAGCAACCTTCTACAACAATTGTTCTATATTATTAATTAAAGAGAGACTTCATGTTAGTGCCATCTAAGCGTGAGTGCCTCTGGAATAGCTGGAAGTTGATACCAGATAGGAATGAAACCAAATGAGACTAGGAGACATTGAAAGCACAGCCTATTTTGAGAAATAGCTGGTCCATGCGAGTGGTCATTTTGTGGTTGTCTCAATATTGTTGGCCAGTTCTATTCAGCTCCCTGTTAATCTTTAATTCGATGTAGTGTCGATATCACACCCTATATGAAGTCCCAAAACTACAGATCAACTTAGGTATTTATTTTATTTCCATAAGGGTGTAGTTTAGAGTCAGCCACTAGCTCAATTATTTTATAAGAATAATATTCTGATGATGGGTTCATGGTCCCTATCTCCTTATGGTGGTTCACCATTCAGATAAACTTTTATCAAGCATTATATATGCAACCTTACTCTAACCTTGATAATCATAACCAGCCTCCCTCACATGCTCTCCAGCCCCCCCAATTAAAACACCACCATAACGTGATGAAAGACAAAAAGTCTACGATACATTTCTAATGCAGTCCAGCCCGCCTCACCACAGGCGTTTCTGCAAGGTTTAAACACTGAGGTATCTTTCTGTCACTTTATCACTTAACTTCCTTCCTACCACACATTCAATCAAGAAGCATCTACAGACTGGTAATGGCAGTAAAATCGATTTTCAGACATGGTAGGCGCAACACAAGGCTTAAGATATCTGCGCCAACGCCAGTGCAAGTTCACAAACCCACTTCTTTCGCTACCAAGGAAATCCGTTTCGTGAACCCCGAACTTCAACCTGAAGCCAGGACCAATGGACTCCAACGACAGAAAACCCTAGCACGTCGGGCAGAGCGTCAAGGAACTCTGAATGAAAGAAAAACAAATTCTGTAAGAGATTCTTTGAGGCTTGCTTTCATCCGGCTTCGTCAATTGGTTCGCCAAACGATTCGACAACAACAGATCATGAGAAGAAATACATTGAGAAAGAAAGACATTGTTCACACTACAGCCGACGCCGTACGACGAATATCTTCTACTAATTCTTTACGGCGAAGTGTGTCATCTGCTACCTTACGAAGACAACAATCAACACGGAAATTGCATCGACAGCCTTCTTCCAAGAGAGGAATTATGAAATCCAAAACGAAAAGCCGACGTCAGTACCGAGACAAGTCATTTACAAAAATGGAAGCATTGAATGATATTGACGAATATAACAGCGGGTCTCTCGAGTTTCGATTTACCAAGAAGGATATCATGAGGTTGCACCCTAAAGGGGCAGCCAAGACTTCTGCGCCAACTAAGAAGAAAGAAATATCATTTTGTGCAGATCCTGAAATGCTGCAACAACGTGCACTTCTGACCCCTCCTGATTCACCTAGACACGCCGATGAACTTGAGGAACCTGTGGCCGTTGGAGATGATTTATCACTGCGACTGGGGACCTTTCCCAAAGTCAATCAAAAACATACACCCCAAACCCCACCTTCCGAATTTGATATCAACAGTGAGGACATTTACAACCGGAAATATCCGAGCGGAGTTGGACAGGCTGATGATGATTCCATAGAAGTCACCAGTACAATTGGATCTGCTACGATCGAACAGATTCACTTGATGTTTCAAGGTTTTGATTATGACTATCGAGACAAGATTGAGAAGAAGTTGGAGCTTATCAGCCATCGCCTACAACAGTTTGATGCAGGCATGGTTAACCGGGGCACCCAAACTACACAAACCACTCCCTCTCTTGACGCAGACTCAGTCATGAGCGACCAAATTGAGGCTGTCCTATATGATATCTCTCAGGATTCTGGGCCATCATATGAAAGCATGGATTCTGTAACGAGAGACCAAGCTTTCGCTCCAAGCCGAGCAAGAAACATAGGGTTAGCTGTTGGCGACTCGTCGGAGGAATCTAAACGACGTTCATCTACTTACTATTCTTTCAAACATGATTCCGACACTGATTCCTATGCATCATTTTCTGCATCTTCTTCGGGTTCTTCTTCTTACGAATCCGTCGTTCCCTCGCATGCAGTGTCCGCCTATGAGGGGTCAAGCTCGCCACATCGAAACATGTCCGATGAGGAAACTACTCCTCTATTACTTCAAGAGGAAATTCTCACTTCGTCACGAATGTCTCTCAATCGACATAGAAAAACATCTTCTGAGAGTTCAATTGCTACCACAGCATCTTCAGTTCATTCACGTCGGGCCATTCCTACCACTCATAACATGCCTGCACTTTCTTTTAATAACAGCGCAACTGAGACTGGCACATTGTTGGGAAGCACAGCCAAACGGCTTCCTCCTCGAAGAGTCATTTCTTCGGTATCACAATCGCGCGAATCACTCTATCTATCCGATACTGCCCCCTCTCCCGAGTCAGCTCCCGATTCTGGAGCTCATGGCCACCCCAACAATGTATTACCTACTGTCAAATACTCTCCTCCTCAACATCTCCGAGTCAATGGCCCTTCTCGTCAAGTTTCCAACCATTCCAGAGGAGCTTCCAAAGGATCAATTGATTCTATCGAGGCTATAGGTGTGATTGGGGGAGAATCGTCTTGGTTGAAGAGCCCTCCTCGACCCCTTCCTCCAGTCCCTGTTTTGTCTCCTGTTTTAAAGAAACGAGAACTAGTGGCTCCCTCCCACCCTCCTCCATTGCCCCCGAAAATGGACAGCCTAACTCCTTTGGCTAGAGTTTCTCATGAGGGTGAGCGTCCTGTACCAGTCCCCACCTCTAAAAATAAGCGTGGAACCGATAATACTGATAGCTCCTCTGATACTAACAACTCAGATGGATCTTTGTCACGCAACAGTTCTCCACCTCCTTCTACTTCTGATGAGGTCCTGCAAAGAATGTACCGAGAATTGGAGGAGTTGCAGCAACGTTCCGTACAGCTTTCAGATATGGTGGCTCGTACAGAACAGGGAGCACTAGTTTCAGATACTGAGAGTAACCGTCATTCTCAATATCTTAGCAGAGACTCTCTTGCATCAATTGCTACACCGGCCACTCCTAATTTTCCCTCTTCCTTTCAAACAGAGCATAACCAAGCATCTACATCCATCCCAACCACTTCGCATACCTCCTTTTCTCCTATTTCCCGAGGAGGCGTGAACCGAAGAAGGGTACGGAACAGTGCTCTCTTGGACCCCAGCCTTACAAGAGTCCAGTCGCCAAAAACCTCGGAGCAAACCAAAACTCCTACTGCACCTCGACCCTCTTCACTTGGCCTTACTGATATTCCAATACCTTCTCCTGTCTCCGCCCCTCGCTACCTTGTTCCTCCTGCTGAACCCTCAGATGTGAATATCATGGAATGGAAAGACGCCATTAAGCCACCCTTCGTCCGCGGCCCTTCCGTCACCCGGGGTAAGCGTCTGTCTATTTCCAGTTCTCTCAAATTAGAGTACAGCAAATCCCAGCTGTCTGAAACTGATGAAGACTGTGGATTTAATGTCAAAGCAGAAAGCTCATAGATGGTGATAGACTTTTAATTGCATTATTTATTATTTAATACATTGTCAAGGACACCATGGTCCTTTTTTTAGATCAATCATCAAACTTCCACTAAAAAAGTAAAAAAAATCTAGTTCTTTGGGAAGAAAAAGAAATAAGACGACCTCGGAGAGGGTCGAACTCTCGATCTTACGATGGCGGCCATTTGAGGACTAACAGTCGTACGCCTTAACCAACTTGGCCACGAAGTCTTATTTTTTTGGTTAAAAACGGGATTGTCCTAGATCATACCTTTGACGTACATGACCACAAGTCGATCAAATTTCCAGTGACAACACCAAACTAAGACCAGTTTTCCAGTGACAACACCAAATTAGGCACAGTCTACTAGTAGACTTACTTCAATTACTTAGAATTATTTCATATTTATGTTATAGTCAATTGAATGTATGAGAAAAAAAAAAAAAAACAACGCCCGGTACGAACGCAATAGCGACGAAGTATGGGTACAACTTATGGTTCTCATGCGGAAACACTACTGCCAAGACGCACGCAAAATGGAGGTCCTTCATTTTCTCAGAGTTCGGAGGCTCAGGGTGGCTCATTATGACTACCCGGAGTCCTCTACATTCAAGTGGAAAAAGAAGGGCTGTGGGATCTGTAGATCGACTGAGACCAAAGGACTGATAGAGAACATCTTCTGCCAATGTCCAGTAGTAATCTCGATGCTTAAAAAGCGAACATTCCGGTGGTTGAATACCTAGAAGACTGGATTTTCGGAGAGTTCTTACTCTACTTCCCACCTTCCAAAAGCAAGAATGAAGCAAGACAAACAAAAGATCGAGCTAAGAGAAAATTTCTGGGGAGCTACTACAGAGAATTGGCTGCCGATATCTGGAAGATCGAACGGGATCTGAGAATGTCCGGTGAAGATGGAAACAAACCAGAAGTTCAAACCAAACACATGGGCAAACTGAAAGGAGCCCAAGTCTCCTACGAACCCGTCAAAAACAAAAGCTGGTTTAAATACATCTCATGGCACAAAAAATGGGAAGATGACGCATTAAGAGCCGCAAAAAGGAGGATAAGAGAGGCACTAGCACGACAAAAAGAAGAAGAAGAAGAAGAGAGATTGAAAGAAAACAAAAACAAAGAATAACCTGCTTCCGAGAACACGAGTCTAACCTGTTAACCAGTTCGCCAGTTACAACCTCAAGTCGATCAAATTTCCAGTGACAACACTAAACTAAGACCAGTTTCCAGTGACAACACCAAATTAGGCACAGTCTACTTGTAGACTTACTTCAATTACTAAGAATTAAATTATTTCAAATAAGTTTTAGTCAATTCAATGTATGAGAAAAAAACAAAAATAAAAAAAAACAGTGTCTTCTGGGTCAATAAGAGATTTTCAAGTAGTCAAGTTATGAATTTGCACTTTAAGTGTTTTTTCTGTTCTAAGAATTAAATAGACTATAAACAATAACTAAGAAAAAAATGAAAATATAAAAACCTGAGTTAGTTGAATACAAAAGCCATTCAAATAAGAATAACAATGATGTAATTCTGATTCATGCTCAAACACTGATGCCAACATTTTCAGTTAATCGTATTTGCGAAAACTGGTGAGAAACACCATTGGACATGAGACTTGAAATGGTTTCAATGATGCAGACAAAAAACCTTGCCTACTGAGTGCCAATTGAATAAACGATTCTTTACTATGTACATATGACCTCTTCCTGTGCATCGGCAAATTATGCCCTCGCCATTGTTTCTCTACTCTTCATCCTTGATGTCCAACTCCTCTTCAACACCTGGATACTTCAACCAATGCCGTTTGCCATCACCCCGTGACACTGGGTTTCCAAGTTTTTCGGCTGTGGCATCGATCTCGGCTAGCTTGGATCTGCCTCTTGCATTATAGAGCCGTTGGACCTTGAGAAAATCACTGACATCTCCTTCTTCCTCATCATTGAGATCGTTCTTCTTAGCAGAAGTGACCTTTAGTTTTCGTGCAAGCAGATTCAAGTACATGCCATTCTGGATCTTTTGCGGTCCAGAAAGACGGGCAAGACGATACTGAACCAACCATTCTGTTTCGGCAGACGGGGATGGATGGATGGAGGAGTCGAAAACCAGAGGGATGTTCTTCTGGTTAACAAAGTTCTTGATGTGGAGTTCATAGATAGTTAGCTTCTTGAGTGACATTTCCCACAGTTTACCGATGGCGCCCACAAGGTCTTCTGGCGAGTATCTTCCATCCATTTTCTTTAATTCTGAGAGTCCAATCCGGGCAATATCTGAGTCTTTGTTCTCAGGGAGCTCAAAGTCGTCAGTCTTCCATGGCCATGAATCATAAACAAAGTTGGCAATGGAGTCTGTTCGGTTCTCCATGTCGGTCTTGAGTAATTTGATATGGAATTTGTCAGACATGGCGGTTGTGTAAGCCACCTCATCAGGGTCATGCGATCCCACGCAAATAATCATCCTTCCAGCCTGTTGTGGATCTGCATAAAAAACCACACGCTGATGGTTCTTATCAAACTCTTCGACAGGCATTTTCAGGATAACTTCGTCCAAGACACGGGATACGAGTTCCATAGAAATTCGGAACTCCTTATCAGCAATTGGGGTTGCACGTCTTTCGACCTCATCCTCCACAATCGCAGCATAAGGGTTAATACCTTGTGTCATACGAAAGTTAGGTTTCTCGAGATTCATGGGGTTCTCGCTTGCAATCGGGGAAGACCAGAATTTCGGATCTTGCATCAGGTTTTCGGGCTCTCCCATTGATGCAGTATGATTCATTCGATCCAAAACCCCCAAGGGAAAGTACTGGAATCCAAAGAAACGTTTCATATTATGGTAGGCAACATAAATACCGTCCATACGTCCGATTCGGGCCTGGAGAGAGTATTTCAATGCAACAGAACGAGACATGTCAAAAAGTTCACGCTCAAACGATTCATACTGGCCCACATTTCGGTGCACGTAGTAGTCGGTGCCATGGTGCATCTCTGCTTCCACTTGATCATATCGTGTTCCAGCCACTGCTCGAGTCTTGAGATCAAATGTACCAGTTCCAGGAAGTCGAGCATCATAACAATCTAGCTGAGAACGAGTGAGAAATTTGGAGATCTTCGAGTAGGCGTAGGTGTTACCAAGCCTACTTCGGACCTCCTGGATCTGTTCCTCTGTCACCTTGCTCATATCCGGGTTTCTCTTCAAACATTCGTACTCTTCAGGAGTATGTGTGAGGAAGGCTTCGAGAGAATGGCCCAGTTTGGACAGAAGCGACTCGGAGTCTCCAACTTTATCGACACCCAGCGCATAAGTCTCGCCTCTTCGATGAATTTCTGCCACATGAGGAGATCGGTAAACATTTGTAGGTTTCGTGGTTAGTTCTTCAATCCATTTGCTTGTGGAACGAAGGCATGCAGGTCTAAAGTTGGACAATAGGTTGTGGAACTGGGCCAAAAGTGGCGTCAAGGTGGACGTTGAACCGAAATATGTCGCTCCAGTATCCTTGGCCAATTGCTGAAGAACTGTATCCTTTGAAGGTGGCGTGAACCCGGAGATAACGTCCATATCGAGTTCATCGGTGCTGACAATATTCTCCACATATTGAGGAAAATTGTAAACGCCAGTCCGGGAATCTCGCACGGTCTGGACGGTGTTATTTTTAAAAAGCACTTCATCAGTTGAATGCTTCATTGTTGGTGGGAGAACATCAGGTTGGTCTCCCTTTTGGTTTACTGCCTCTAGCTTCACGTCAAAATCAGAAACAGACCCTCTCGTCATCTTCCAAGGGTTATAAGTAAGTGTGGTTTTTGGGTTAATGGAATCCTCGGAGCTTTCATCTGTGTCGGTTCCTTTCTTCTTTTTAGACCTGGTTCTAACAGGATAAGGAAATGATTTGGGTAGCTTGAGTGTCTTCAAGAGCTGATCATCCCCATTGTTGGAAGCATGAAATGGTTGTTTCACTTCTTTGACAGCGCCGTGAGTAAACTTTGGAGGAGTCCAAAACCGGTGTTCCACATCGCTTACCAATGGTCGAGTACGTGGTTTTACAGACCGCTTAGCACTTTTAGGATCAGACTTCTTGTTATCCTTCTTGCTTGTACTAATGCTGTCATCGTTTTTATTATTGTCATCATTTTTTCCAGGAGTCCGTACGGGCTTTTTGTCACCAACATTCTTTTCAAAAAAATCCTTCCTAGTTTTGGATTTTGACGCCTGTGTCGAGTTCTGCTGAAGTTTTCTCTGCTTCGATTTCCCCTCGCCGCTGACTCCATGAAGAAACTCGTTAGAGACATACGCCGTCACGTGAATTGAGCGATTTGCTGATTTTGGGAGCGCCCATGCTCTTACACTGGTGACTGCCCGAATCATCGATCTCGCTGAACAGAATTTGTGTTTTTCAGGGAACAAAAAATTAAAGCGGAACGTACATATTGCGCATCTGAGATGCAAGTTCGAATGACCAGGTTAAATGGGGAGAAGAAGAATAACAAGAAACAACTATAGAGAAGTTGACTAGTCTGTTAGTGTCTTTAGACTCACCCCTGAAATTTCCCAAAGCAAAATAGTTACTCATAACCTGATCAAAATTTTGTTCAGGGGCCATTGTCAGAGTGAAAGAGCAAGTTAGTGTATGGTTGTTGTCTTACGATATGCCATTCAGAGGGACTGCTGTGAGTCTAGAACAGTCTTTCTCTGCTAGCTGTGAAACAGTGCCTGACTCGGTAATTTGAGTTTTGCGCAGGAACCAATAGACATATCTTAACCTTGATATTACCAACAGTTAGTTACAATTTATTGCTCAATATTATTCTAAATAATGTTACAACCTAGAGAGAAAAATAAAAACAACCGGAAAAAAAACAAAACACAAAGGCACATTGTATACTACTGAGAAGAGATTTCCGATTGCCATAATTGCTTTTTTTTTGCAGCATATCAAACATGCGCCTGCTGTATTGAATTTTTTTTTATAGTGGGGCTGCTCTTTCAGTTGGAGTGAAGGACCCATGCAAAAAACATTTAGCTAATCACAAATATAATATGAAAACCACTGGATGGTGGCAACAGAAGACTTACGACCTAAGATGAGCGATTGGCTGACGATCAAACATTCACCACAACTAAGTTTTTGTAGTGGATTGTTAGCCAAATTTTATCCACTCAGGCTTAAGCGTTTCATGCATCACTGGTTAAGGGGTCAAACATACGCGAGTTAATGAGAGTAAAAAGAATAAGGACAACACCCTTATTCGGGTAGTCGAGACAGGAAATGTCACTATGAATACAAAACTGTTGGGTTTCTACCAAAATTTAACATTTACACCCAAGAGGCACAAACCCACAAACCACGTGGCTTTATCAGATCAATCTAATTATGCATCCAGGCATTTTAAAGTTGGAACCATCTGATAAATGACCAATCGGCACTGCGCCTCGGTAACCAAGGAAACTTTAAACGAGGACAATGACTATTAGATAAAAATCTTCATCTGATAAAAACTCCCCAGTGCTAAGTCATCAAAAAAAGCATAACGATGCCCGAAAAGGTGAAAACCGAGGCCAAACCGGTAGAAATAAGACCTATCTCTGCGGCTCCTTCGCCTGCTGGTGCCCAGGCTTCTCCTCCAGCACCCAGAATGAAGCTGGCACCCAAGTTGGAGCTCAAACCCTCAGCACGAGGTGGTCTGCTAGATGGACCTGTGCAACAGATTGTGACATCCAAGGAATGGGTATTGCCCCCTCGACCAAAGCCCGGTCGTAAACCCTCTAGCGATACTCCCCCCTCCAAGCGTAAGGCTCAGAATAGAGCTGCTCAACGGGCCTTCAGAGAACGACGAGCTCAGCGGGTTTCGGAACTTGAAGATAAACTACAAGAAGTCGAATCTGAGAGAGACGCACAAGAAACTGTGCTCAAGGATGCCCTTAAAGATGTGAGCTCCGAAAACCAACTTTTGAGAGAGTCTCTGGAAGCCCTACGGAGGGAGGTTATGGCCATCAAGGACCAGCGATCTGGATCCATTAGTGGAGCAGCTTCGGGTCCTCCTCCTTCTATTTCAACGGGATTGCCGCCCCCCCAGGCCCACCAGAGACCACCGCCTCCCCAATCTCAATACTACCCTTCCTATTCACCTTACCATATGCCAAGTTACTCCCCACACCAAGTGACGTCGCCTATGGCTACTATGGAGCCAACTTCTCCGTTCCCAGGCACATCTCACCACCGGAACTCCTTTGGCTCCTTTTCTTTTCAGGGCTATGGTGGATACTCACCCCGGTATGACTACTCGAACCCTGCTTCCCCCAGTGAGCACACCACCGTGGCCACCTCAGTGGGGGCCCCCACCATCGAAACACTAGACCGTGTGCTTGAAACTAAGATGACTACCAGGAAGGAGTCTCGTGTTCAAGAGATGTCTGCTCTGACCCCTGAGCCAAAACCCGAACCCCCTGTCAGTAACACAACCACAGCCACAGCCACGACAGTTGCTGCTACTTCTACTACTAACCCCATTGAACCAGGTGGTACACCCACCCATGTTGTTGATCCTGACTGTATAATCTGCACCAAGGAGGAGTGCGCTTGTGCTGCCATCGGCCAGCAAAAGGCAGTAATGGGAACCAATGATGACGAACTGGATTTCACTACTTTCAAGCCTCTGGCAGCAGTTCCTCTCAAAAGGAAGTCTCTCGAAATGGAGATGGATTTCACTTCTGCCTTCAAGACCCGCAATCCTTTCAAAAAGCGAAAGGACTCGTGCGGGTTTTGCACAGATGGAACCCCCTGCCTCTGCGAAGATGCAGCCCAAGAATCTGTTTCCGAGTCTAAGAAGAAACTAACACTTCCCCCTTTAGGGATGCCCCTATCTCCGGCCGCATCAGCCGCGTCCCCTGATGCCCTGTCTTCCGGAATAGGGTCGCCATGGGACCGCCGGGTGTCTGAGGTTGATGATCGAGGCACTTATGAGAAAGTCGAAAACAAGGAAAGATCGGAAACTAAGATCTCCGACACTGGCTGCACTGGAAACCCTGGAACTTGTATGCAGTGTCAGACAGACCCCATGTCTACACTCTTCTGTACCACCGTGGCTTCGCGTAAGCAGTCAGCAACACGATCTACCTTACCAGAACCAGAGCGAGAACGTGCCGATACCCCTCCTCCCAAGTCTCTTGCTCCTCTGAAGACTTTGTCGCCTGTTGGATCAGTAAGCAGTGCTTATAGTCCATCTACACAAGTGGGTGGAACCTACATTCCCTGTTCCGCTGCCTACCAGACTCTTTCCAGACACAAGGACTTTAACCGAGTGGATCTTGGTACCCTGATTGGAAAGCTTAACACCCGAGGAACTCAGGTGGAAGTCAGTTCAGTTGCAAACGTGCTTCGGGAGCTTGACCGCAAGTTCTATGAGTAATGAGTTCAAGTAGTGCGCTATGCTATGAGCAATTTTAATGAGATACGAAATTAATGTGTTATGATAATGAATTTTTGACAATGACTGAGAAAACTGCAACAGGCTGAGAAAACTAGGATCTTGTACATAACGACCCTATATATCTTATATCATGTCCACCCATAAAGACTCTGGCATTATGGGACTAAGCCACCCAATTATGGCAGACGAATGGTGTAATCGTCTCCTGATGTAGTGATGTATCGAACCCAAGGGTAGGATGTGTACTGCAACTTGGGCTCCACAATTTTAAGGTATCGTACTTGAATACCAGAAGTGGTGAAGTAGGGGATGGAAAACTTCACTTGAATTGGTCGTTTGCTTTTAGCTTGTTCGTCTGCATCCTGAACTGATGGTAATCCGAGTTCTGCTCTCATGGAGAACTCCCGCCCACCTCCAAATTGCTTTAATTTCCAGGTGACGCAGGCCTTTTCAGGGTGCCATTTGATCGAGCCTGCAGTGGCAACCAGCTTAGGCGAATCAGCATCTTCAGGAACAGGAATATGGATCTCAACATTGTTGGCAGTTGAGCGTTTCTTGAATTGACCTCTGGCCTTGGCCAGAATCTCGATTCGTGTGTTAGAGTATTTGTTGATCTTGCAGTCAACCCAGATCAGGGGCTTGACAGTGGTATTGAGTCGGTAACTCATAAGCTCAAACTGGCCATCAGGGGGGATGAATGAGATAGTTCGGTCATTTTCGAACCGCGATAACCGTACGCATTGATGGAACTTGACATCTTCCATCTCAATACTCTTTCCTCGGGAGGCCCGTGCTGATGCCCCTCCTCCTGCTCCTGTATTACTAACGTGATCAAACAGCACCTTATCGTTAAGTCCCAATCGTAGTTCTGGCATACCAGATAAGTAACACTTCATCTGGACAGAACCCAGCACTTCCGACCGCAGAACCTGGCCAGTAGGGCTTAGCAACAAGTTGACAGCCTCAACCACATCCAGGAAAGCCTCATTCTTTCTGTACTTGATACCTTCAGAACGCCAGGACACAGCATTTGTGACAGCCATTGGGGGTCGAGGTTGCTCCTTGGGGAGCTGGGCAAGCTCCATGGCCATTTCGAGAATGTGGGATTTCTGAGTAATGTACTCCTTGAGAATCTTTGTATCAGTAGTTTGAGGGAATCCGTAATCCATAAGCTCATCAAGAAGTTCGTAGATAAGTACAAAGTTATCTCTGATGGATTCCTCCTCGAGGCCCTTGAAATACTCTGTTAGTACCTGAACCACTCGGTGCAAAAACAGCAGAATCTCAGCAGCATTTGTGTTTCGCTTTGTCAATGCAAGAAGGTAGAGATTATTATGAGTAATGTACAGGTAGTTGACACCCTCGTGAGTGAAGCAAGGTGGAACTACGGGCGATTCTTCCTCAGCTTGAAGTAGTAGCATAGGGAATTTGTCCACAGCAGACATGGGGATGTCACCACGATAATTTCGGGAAAGCAGCGGCTTCCCCTTGAGATCCAAGAAGAAGATTGCCGATGCCATTTTTGTCAGAGATGTTGTGGTGTTGTGATGTGCTTGTGTTGATGAGTTTGACGTGGTGTTTCGGAGAGTCACGTGATTTGATGATTGATGGACCCAACAACCAAAAGGTTTGTGGGCTTTATCTGGGGATACATGAAAAGAGAGATCTTGTTTGATGAATATGATATTATACTGTCTACATCCTACACTTTACGACAATCCTCTTACGATTGGTGGACGCTTCCATCATTCCAAACCTGAAACATTGTTTTTCAACAATGGGAGATAGCTGGATGGATTATCAATAATGGTAGATTTAAATATTTTAAGATATTTCATTATTAGATTGAAGAAGGGAGACAAAAAGACACTCTACCTGTTCTTTTTTTTTTTTCCCACAAACCCAACGATTACCACAACACTGTTAGCTCACGAACCAACTCCTTGAAACTTTGTCTCAGTGTGATCAACCTTGTCTTACATTGGAGAGCTTCTATGAAATGGCGGAGTTGACAAACTTGTTGGCAGAATTGTCACGAGTACAACAAAACAACCCTACTCCATTTTTTACTCAGAATGACCCCTTGAAGATATCGACTTACCCAGAAGCCTTGAAATATGTGGTACATATCCAGATAAAGAAACCTGGATTTCTGATCGAAGTTAAACGGCTGATGATTGAGCAGAGGAGAAGGCTAGATCAGCTAAAAAAAGAACAATTAGAGATTGCAGCAAAACTTGAGACACAGCAACGAGATCTAGCGAAAGTCAATAGTATATTGGCCTCAGTTGGAATTGGTGGGCCTGGCCAGGGAGGAGACAACACCAAGATACCTACAATGGAGGAAGCTGAAGAGGCTTTTTTTGCACACGCATACACTGCAATTACAAACATGTATGACTACATCTATACTCGGTTTGAGGAGCTGGGGATCCCTCTATTTCGTATTGGCCCAGAAGCTAAAGCCAAGGGAGGAAAGGGGGTCCGAGAAGGTCAGCGAAAATTAGTTGAGTTTTTCGAAGTCATGGCGGAGTGATGAAGAGCTGAATGAAAAACCTGCTTCTCATTTCTTCAAAGTGGCCCCTCGGAAGCAGGGCAACCTTTTCTTTCTAGACTGAGTTGGTAGATCAGAGGTGATATCTAAGGTGATCATGGAAATGGCGATCTGGATCCAATTTCTCTAATGTGTCATTTACTCTTTCTACTGGTTACCCTTCAGCTAAGTGTTAACTCCTGGGGCTACATTTAGTCATCTAAACCGACTGATTCCTAGACGCGTTGTATGCCAGGTACAGACCGGTCCAGAGATTGAGAGAATATTGATGGGGGATGAATCTACATAAAGGCCGGTACACATAAAACGCTGTGATTATGCCTCAGAAACTGTTGCTGACTAAATGGCTCAACTTTTACTTGACTGAGGTTTTCAAGTAAAACAACAAATAAACCCAACTCATATTTTTTTGCCTTCTCTTGTTTCAATATACAATCCAAAGGGTATTTCTACATCTACATCGAGCAATAAACAAGATGCACACGAAGATCAAAGACCCAGCGTATTTGCCCACTTGACAGAACTTCAGTGGAAGAGTGGAAAAATGAAACTTGGGGAAATATCACCAATATGGTAGATTTAGAATTTTAGAATGGAACTAAGAACAATGAGTGGGATAATCAAGTAACAAACATCTCACCACTACCAAGATTTACTGTTCCATGCTCTAAAGATCCACTGCTGCTGCATGCAAGATGCAAGGTCTTTATTGCATTGTTTCAGGAACACATTGGTTAAAGCTTGAAACAAAAATATCGGACAGTTCCATGTACTAGCAATGACTACAAAAACAAACAAGAGGTAGCGAGAATGCTAATATACAACCTGGCACAATGAAGTACTCAAAGGAATATTGTGCAGCTCCACTCAAACCACCACACCATTAATTTAGGAACTAAAGAGAGGTGTGGGTCGACAAACTTGGACTACCTAATTTGGAAAGAACTAGCCAGTTAACCTTGTTTTACTTTGACAAGAAATGCCAGTAAAAAAAAAAGCAACCAGCAAAGCTCTGTTGACGAGAAAAATAAAACAACCTGCTTTTAAAAAAATCAGAATAGACTGTACTTACTTTCAGATAAATGAACACTCTTCATTTTCAATAATGACTTGAAGTGCTAAGCCCCTCCTACAATCTAATCCTAAACCTTAATATATTTAAGCTCTCAAGATAAAAAATGTACCTGGTACAACCTGAAGTTTACTTTACGTCACTTTTGTGTCCCTTCTGTCAGATGATTGTCAGTTGTTGGGGAATAAGAGCGAGACCAACAAACAAGTCTTAATGCTTTTAGATTTCACAACAACCAGCCAATAAACCCTATTTCTACTAGATTATTATTCCATGCTTTATCTCTATGGAAATCCCCCATTTATTCTCATCTTAAGTTGCATTTTTTAGTTTTTCAAACCTAAAAACTGGAGATGCAGAAATATGCACCCAAGACTGCGCTGGGAAATATCAAGACGGCTCTACCACTGAGTCAACGACGAGTTGTATCACGATAAGGAAACAAAAAGCCAAAAAGACAAAGGCCGAACCAATTACTGCTATATGAATCTGTGAAGCATTGTGGAATCAGACTTCATCAATGGACCCAGCTCTGCATAGACAGTAAATTGCACTAAAAGCCACAAGCTCACCAGATAACCATGTCCTTCTCAACACATATTTTCGATTCGGAAGATCCCGAGTTTCCCAACCTTCCGAACGTGATCTTAGAAGAAGTCGACAACAATGAGGCCCCTCCCTTAGTTTTTGATCCCGACATCGACACAGAAGATAAATTGGAGGAAGACGAGGAAAGCCAGTCTGAGGAATCCAAATTGAGGTTTAGGGCCTTTGGAAGAGGAAAGTCCCGTTCATCTTCTGTTGCTACTGTCGAGGGCCCTCAACTTAGTCCTGTAGCTTCGACTGGAAGTAGCCCCAGAGCCCGACCACATAACACTCAACCACATGGGCGGGAGTGCTTTGAAATGGATCTTGAGGCCCAGGATAGTTGGAATGACAACAAAGTTTGTGGAATCATGCTCGACGGACTCAATGCACCAACTAGTACAGGGCTACAGATCGAGGAGCCTGAGGGAATGCCTCAATCTACAGCTGCGTACTACCGATCAAGGAGAAGTTCAGCTGCAACATCAGTCAGACGAAAGAGCGTTGCCCCATCACGAGGAAACGAACCTGGACTTAACCCTCTTTTTTCAGAAACGCTACAGCGATCCATTGGGTCTTCCGTGACAATTGTAGACTATTCTCTTGACAGATATAAGGTTGTTCATGGAGAAGTGCATCGAAACCAGAGCACTGAGAAATTCAAACAATTGATCGACGAAAAGCCCTCTTGGAGCAAAGTACGATGGATTAACGTCAATGGGCTATCTTTTGAAGCCATTAGCTGCATTGCTGAAAAGTATAATCTCCATAGACTGGCGTTGGAAGATATGGTTGACATTCCTCAGCGAACAAAGATTGACCCGTATCACGACCAATTATTCTGCGTTCTTCCTCTACATAAGCTGGTTGTTTACGAGGACCAGTCTGGCCGGTCAAAGCGAGGTTTCCTCAGACGTATTTTAGACCCCAACAGCATTGTGGAGATGAAGGACAATCTTTTGCTTAGCCGAACTACCACCATCACCTCGGTGTCATCCGACACGAAAAAGCGATCTAAAAGAGGTGGTCTGATGTCTAAGGAAATGTCTACCTATGAGTTTGAGGCGGACTCTTTATCGGCTGAAATTGCAAATGTGCCTATGGAAACCATGTATGAATGGCATACTCCTGTTGCATCAGCAAAGCGAACTGCGTTTCTTCACTCCAAGCGACCTCTTTCAGCCCAAAAGCGAATAGTTGGAATGGAACAGGTCAGCATTTTCTTGGTGAAGGGTAGTAAGGAGGATGAGGGAACAGTCATTTCATTTTTTGAACACTCAGCAGCAGATGTGGAACGGCGAATCCTAACACGGATCGCCTCCCCCACAACAATTCTAAGAGAGTCTTGTGACGCTTCATTGCTTCTACAGGCCATCCTTGATGGAATAGTCGATTTGATTATGCCCATCATCATCACATATCAGAACAAGATGGCCGATTACGAAAGCCAAGTTCTTCAGCAGCCTTCTGTGGGGCTTTCACAAAACCTGCATTTGCTGGACCGAGATCTTTGCATGTTGCGATCAACTATTGCACCTATTACTTCAGTGATTAATTCTTTGAGGGCTTCTCACACTCATGCTAGTCAAAATGGCTCTGCGACTCCCACGACTGGCATGATATCGGAACTTGCGAAAACATATTTGGCAGATGTGGCTGATCACTCACAGATCTTCACTGAAGATCTAGATATTATGAGAGCCGGAACTAAGAATATGACGGACTTGATTTTCAACACCATCACATCCAAATCAAACGATTTCCTTGCTATCATTTCTTTTATTACAGTAATTTTGCAGCCCATGTCAGTTATTTCTGGTGTCTTCGGTATGAACTTTACCGACTTCCCTGAGATCCGCGAGTACAGTGTTTCATACTACTGGTACACCACAGTCCCTGTGGTTGGAGGTCTTCTCATTCTTTTGATCTTCAAGACATACCTTCTCGCGTTGATTGAGTGGTGCAAAATCAAGCTTCTTTATAGCTTCTGGGGCCACTATGGTCGATATTACTAGACAAAATAGGAACGTAAAATTTGTGTTTTTTTGTTATGTAAGTACATCGTAGAGTTATTGCTTTGAGAACCACTCTCCAACAACCTCACCATCACGTCCAACCCAAGCAGCTCGAGACTTGATAAAGTCCTTGGCCTGACCAAGAGATCGGTCAAAACCGTCAAGGTCCTTTCCAACAAAGAATTGCTCAACATCATCCAGAGCCTTCTGGGAAGCAAACTGTCGAAGAGACAGCTTGAGGTATCGCTCAAGAACGACCATGTTGGCACCAAGTCGGGAAACGACTCCATTGTCCCAGTTGGCCTTGACGAACTCCCACTGTGCCCACCGTGCCTTCTTGTTGTTAACAAGAGAACCTCCCAGGAAATGAAGGTTCATGGGGGCAATGGTGAGAAGCATGTTAATAGATTGCTCGATGAGAGCAGGAGCCTGGACGGAACCAAGAGACGAAAGAATAATCTCGATGGAGTCGACAGAAGAAGGAGCATCAAGCTCTTTGAGGAGAGCTTCAAAAGCAGCAGTGGCCTTGGCCTCATCACTCTGACCAACAGCGGCCTTGAATGTGGGAACTCTGATAGAGGGGTGGATGGCAGACTTGTCTCCAGCAGCCCACTTATCAAAGAGAGAAACCAAATGGTTGGAGACAGACTCAACACCAAGACCAGCAGCAGTGCCGAGAAGTCGGGTTCGCAGTTGGGAGTTAAGGAAGTTGTCCTTGTCAGTGAATTCCAAGCCGAGCTTACCCATGATTGGTTCAATGAGTTTGACTGTGAAAGCATCGATGCTCTTCTGGGTCTCCTCAGCCTGTTCGAACCAAGCAGATCGGATGGTAGCAAGGGCATCCAAGATAGCGGTCCACACAACAGGGTCCTCCTCGCCGGAGAGCTGAGAGATGAAAGACAAAAGACCAACAGTAGAAGCGTAGCCAGCAATGGAAGTGGCTAGAGCATCCGAAATGATACCAACACGGTCCTCGGAAGAAAGCTTGTCAAGGTGGTTGCCGAAGGAGGCAAGTCGGGCAACAGAGTAGTTGCATCGATAGAAACCAGTTCGGTTCCGGTTGAGCTTGAAGAACTCGGTGTGGGCAGCACCAGTGATTGAGGTTTCTCTTTGGTTGAAGGCATCAGAAACACCACTTGCTTCCTCACCAGATCCAGCAGATGCTACCTCAAGAGGGATCCACCAAAGGGTCTCATCCTCCTCAGCAGTAGCATCACCAGTGGCCAGGAATCGCGACTGCTTGAGAGTAGCAGTAGAACCCTCATTCTCGGTCACAGTGACAACAGGGTAACCAATCTTGGTGATCCAAGACTCCATAAGAGTGTTGACATCTCGACCAGACACCTCAGAGATAGCTGTCCACAGATCAGCAGTATGGGCGTTGCTGTAAGAATGCTTCTTCAGGTAAGCGGCAACACCCTTAAGGAAAGTATCGACACCAAGAGTGTTACCAAGCATTCGAATGGTAGAGGCACCCTTTAGGTAAGAGATGGCATCGAAAATCTGGTCAATGTCCTTGGCAGAGGTAACAGGAACCTCAATGGGGTGAGAAGCTCGAACAGAGTCCAACTGCAAAGCCTCCTCCATATCCTCAGCAACAAAGGCAGTGAAGACGTTCCAGTCGGGGAAGAGCTTGTCAACAGCGTACCATCCGACCCAGGTGGCGAAGCCCTCATTGAGCCACAGCTCGTCCCACCAGTCCATAGTAACGAGATCACCGAACCATTGATGAGCCAGCTCATGGGCGACAACGTAAGCCACACGCTGTTTGTATGCTGCAGCGGAGGTCTTCTCATCAAAAAGCACCGCAGTAGTTCGGTAGGTAATGAGACCCCAGTTTTCCATAGCTCCATGTGAGAATTCATGGCAGGCCAACAAATCCATCTTAGGCAACATATAGTCGATCTCGAAAACGTCAGAGAACAGATCAATGACCTTCTTGGTCACGTCCAGCGCAAAAAGACCCTGCTCTTTAAGACCCTTGGTGGTGTAGACTCGAACGGGCAGCTTTCGGCCATTGTAGGTTCGGTCAGTGAAGTCCTCAACATACTCGAATTCACCACAAGCCCAAGCAAGCAAATAGGTGGACATCTTAGGGGTGGTATCAAAGGTAACAGTCTTGGTTGCTGCTGCTGCTTCATCTGTGGGACCCTTGGTTGGACCCTTGGAGGCACCCTTCTTTCCATCAGTGGGGCCCTTGGAAGAAACTACAGGCATGTTGGAGAGGACCTCCCAGGCCTCAGGAACAGTGATAGTCACATCAAAAGTAGCCTTGAGGTTAGGTTCATCCATGCAAGGGAAGGCAGCTCGTGCGTCAGTAGCCTCGAACTGAGTAGACAAGTGGATCTTGTCATTGCCCTCAGAGTCCTTGTAGGAGTTCTTGTAGAAACCAGTCATGTTCTTCTGAATGACAGCTGAGTAGAGAATGGTGGCGGTCACAGTGGTGGCGTTGGAGGGGATCTCGGATTGAAGGCTGATGCACACAGTATCATTCTTCTCATTATAGTCAATTGAGTCAACATCAATGGTGACTTCGGTCTTGGTGACATCGGCCTGGACCTTTACACTGTCCAGCTTCAGATCCTTGGCATTGAGGTCAATAGTCTTGGTAGCAGAGTTGACATCAAACTTGATCACCACACAACCTTTGAAGGTGAAGTTCTCAATGTCAATGTCATAGACACTGAGATTGTAGTTGGTGGGCTTGAGGTTAGAAGGTAGAGTATCTCGAGCCATTGTTGCAGTGTGGTAGAAACGTACGGCACCAACTATATATATAGGTTGAACTAGATGCAGGTTTCATGTATATTAGATGCACTGAATTCTTATTTTTTTTTTTAATTTTTTTTTTTTTTAATTGTAACACAAAGAACAGAATTGGAAATTGGGAGAAATTGACATTATTGAGGCTTTATGAGTGCCAAGACAACCCATATGACAATTCATCCAAGTTGATATTCCCAGACTGATCATTTTGAGTTATGTCTTGCCTCGTCTCGTCTCCACTTGCCCAGTTGGTTGTGTGAGGTGAAGATCACACTACATCCTGAGTGTCCCTACACCTTATTATAAAAAAAGACCTCTCTCGCTTCTTAGAACAATGAAAGGACTGGCTGCTGTGTAATTTGACTAGAAAAATAAAGTACTCTAAATCAGATTATTCTGATGGCATAGACCTGAATCTGTTGCGTTATTGAATGAATCTTTTCTGCCAAGTCGATATATGCATCTAGCTCGCTTGATATCGGTAACAGGCGGAGTAAGCATGGAAATAAGCGATTTCAGCAGGTAACATATCTTCGTTACATATTTAAAACAACTTCTTATTTCTTTAAGTAAAGTAGCAACTGTTGTTAATGCAACGTTCTATTATACACTGTCTAAAGATCTATCTATACAGGCCATAAGATGTAAACACCTTAACACATCATCTCGTCAACTTTGGACCGATGTAGTTCAATTGCTGGGGTGCACCACTTACCGCAAGAGCATTTGCTACCTTGCCACTTATAGGAGCCTAGCTTTGCCTTACATTTAGGGCAGTTAAGTTTGCCATCTAAAGCACCTTTCTCCAGCTCCGGTCGCATCCATTCGATAGGCTCAAGGTAGTATTGCATGCATTGAGGAGCGATGGAGGCATTGGAGCCAATTCCATTACGAGATGATTGTTGTTTTGGCATTGGCGATTTGGGTTCGTGAATAATAAAAGCACTAGAGGAAGCAAGTATTTGTCTAGAGACTTGGGTTAGCAGGGTTTCAACACAAGAAAGAAAAGGATAAGAAAAAAAAAACGAAAAAAAAGGAAGAAAAAACCTTGACTGGAGTACTCGCTCCAGTCCGTTACCTCATACTCACCGACACATTCTACATCTCAACAGAGAGGCTTTCTTTGCTGCGACAGCTGGTTGCTCCACTACTGGAGTTTCCACTGCGGGGGCCTCTACTGCACCTGTAGGGTTAACTTTAGGACGAATTTGGCGTCTGAAATCCGCAGAGAATCCTTGACCACGGGATGTCATACCTTCAGTCTCAGATCTGTACTTGAACGTAGGGGTAGAACCGATATTGGGGATACCTTCAGAGGCCTTCTTGAGAACCCACTGTCGGTACAATGGCTTTGAGTCATCAATTTCGTAACCACATTGCTCATAGATTTTTAGTTGTTCTAGGAATGAAGGGTTGGGGTTGGCAATCTTTCTACCAGACTTGACAAGGGCAAAACCCTGCTCGGCAGTTAAACCAAGCTTCTTCATAAGATAAGCAATGACGATAGTAGAGGATCTGGATATACCAGCCATGCAGTGTACCAACACTCCAGGTGGATCAGGGTTGTGAGGGTACTCAAGTTGGACGGAGCTGTCAATCTCAGGGAAGTTCTTGTATTTTCCAGATTCGGCTACCTTGGTCATCCAGTCTCCACAAGCGTCCTCGATGAATTTGTTGGTCTCATTCAAGTATTGCATGATGTTTTCTTCCTCATCATCGTCCATCTCCACATGGAGGTGAGTGTAGCCCTGGATTTGGTTGGCTGGCAGCTCTCCTCGCACCATGGAAACAATGTGGTTAATGTTGTATTTCTCAAACGAAATATGAGCTGAAAGAGAATAAATTGAACCCACCCACAGGGGGATATCAGGGGAGACTCTATGCATAGCCATTTTTGAATCGTAGCAGATAGTTGTTAGACAGAGAGCACAAGTCCAAGAGCCTAATATAATATGTTGGAGATTTTCAACCGAAAACCTTATACTCGAAGATGTGAGGGGAGAAGCTAATTTTTCATTATTATGCCTCGGGCTATATTTTGGAAAGCCAAACGACCAAAGGCCTTTCTTTTAATAAGTATTCTCAAACTGTTGCATCAAGAGTTTGTTTTGATATTTTACTGTTTCTGTGTGCCCTGGACGAGTTTTCATAGAGTCACATTCTATCACATGGAGAGAAGACGTTAAGAAATACTGTTGGAAGCTTAACCATAATATCAAGCAATTGAAGTGGGGTAACAAGGGTAGAAAATGCAATTCTTTTACTTGAATGAATTAACAGTGGGATGCTTCGCATTCTTGCTTTTGAGCATCTCTTCATACACATGAGCACATCCATAGTGAACCACTGTAAGATCAGGAAACACACTCACCACACTATGTCCTAGTCGTTTGAGGCAAATATGACACATTCGTGAGTCTGTGACTTTAATGCTCTGGGCTCTTGTCTGCAGATACTCCTCCTCAACTTGCAGAGAATACACTTTTTCCAGCGAGGTGCGTAGTCTCAATTCATTTGCTGCGGCTGTGGTGTTTCTGATCTGAGAGCAAAGGAAGGGGAAAATCTCCGAGATTTTAACATTGTCACTCAAAAGATTCAGGACCTTGGCAGGGTCCATTCTTGACCCCTGAGAACTCAGAAGTTTGAGAGCAGCTTCCAAATTAGAATTAAATCCTGGTTTAGTTGGGTTGAGAAGGATGTCAAGTAAAATATGCAGAGACTTTTCTCCCTTTTCAGGATCCCTACCATAGAGATCAGAGGCATGCATTTGTGCTTTCATAGGGTTATCCATGTCACAGACGAATATTTCAAGGGCTTCATGCTCTTGGTCCATTTTTGATAACAACACAGCTCGATGCTCATACATGGTTGTTGGTACAGCGGAATAGACTGTTTGGGCACGGTAATGAGACGATTTCTTGAGAAATTTGATCAGCTTCCGGGAGAACTTCTCTCGTTCATCGGCATTGGTAGGACTCTCGATCTGTCCAATGTAAAGTACTGCCAAATCATTGTGGAACCGCACTGTGTCATCGCGTTTGGTATTAATCAAGTTTTCGAGATACTCTATCGCCAGCAAACTGGAAACTTTCTTAAGAAATGCAACGACTTTGTTTCGAGGAAACTCCAAAGCTCGATCCGTTTCGGCCAAGAACAATTCCCTGCCGTTCTCAATGTCTTCCTGAATAGGTTCTTCTGAGAATTCCAAGATGAGATCGATATGGCTAGCATCCAATCTCTGTAGGTAAGAGATAATGGATTCCGATGTAAAAGTGGATTCAGAATCCGCCAATGAATCCTGTTTGAGCTTCACAAGTAGTTTCAATGCATCACTGTGAAGCCCTTTACCATAATAGAAGTCAATTAGCTCTCTCCATTTAGACAGCTTAGAAAGCTCCACTTCCACAACTACAGGGTCGCAGTAATTTTTCACTCTCAGTAAAGGACCAATTAGGCCTGGGCTCACACGAATATAACACCGAAGTAAAGATGTGTCAACCAAAGTCATGGCTTTTTCGGGGTCACCATAAATGTCGTTAGAAAGCTCGACTCCTCGGTAATAGATCTTCTCTTCAGATGTGGTGATTCGAATAAGTTTCCGTCTTGTATCAGTGAGGAAAATGAGAAGACTTGAAATTGCGGCTGTTGTATCCTTTACGGAATATAGAGATGCATTATCACTGGGGGACAAAACACAGCTATTCGTCTCTTCAGCTGGCTCTTTAGATGAACCATTGGTTTCTGTAGCATTTTCAGTCTCCCCATCTAAATTGTCTTCTGGAACCTCTTCCGAACGAGGAATTTCGTCTAAGATATGATTGCAAATGTCGAGGACCTGTTGTGGTGGTGCACTAACCTCGCTAAACAAGGACATTGAGCCCTCAACATCACCTTTTTCGTAAAGACTTTTAGCTTTCAGAATGATCAGTTCACGTAATTTTCTCTCTTTCAGAGTCTTTTCTTCTTCTCCAGAACCCAAGAGAACCTGGTCAATTTTGGACAAGAGAGAAATACCTTCATCCAAGAAACCTAATGAAATAATACTGTCAATGACTGTAAGGTAGTCTGTGGAGAAGAGTCGAAATACTTGAGATGTTGTGGCCACATAGCAAACTCTACGGTTATGACTGATGTGGACTACATTTGGAATGGAGATTTGCTGAATCAGAGTGGTAGTGTAGGGATTTCGGACCTCAACATGTGACTGTAAGGCAATCAGAAGATAAGGATGGACGAAATCCAACTCGGAGGGGGTTGTCCTCCAATTCAACTTGTTGGTGTAGTTGAAGCACAATTTATGGCTGTGATCAGCTTTGGGCTTGTTGGGGCCAGAATGGGGAGGCTGTTCAACGAAAACCATGTCATCAGAAATACCTCCGTATGATGGCACCAGTCTACCAGTCTCGTCCAAGTATGCAGAGGTGGTGTCTCTCACTAACAATCCCAGATCTGGCGAAAGTCTCACAGCTTTGGGACGAGGAGAACGACTCAAACCGATATACGACATATATCCCGAAGAGTCCAAGGTTCCATGATAAGGTTGTAAGTTTGAAGGAGGAGAGGCCTCCACCAAGTCTATGGAATCGGCATACCGAGATAACTTAGCCACAAGAGTCTCAGATGGAAGCATGCAAACCAATGTTTGGGTATTAAGAAATGTCACTGCCCGTGCTCTATCTGGAAGAGTGTGTTCTCTGAATGATGAGAACTCAGTGTCAACCCATGTGTAGATTAGTAAATGTCGTTTAATAGGGATCGCCAGCCGAGATATGACTGAAGGCGGATCTTCATAACTTTCATCATGGTCTTTACTTGATGACAATGTAGGCGACGAGATGACCTCATGGGTAGCATCTACCTCTGATATCACAGAAAACCGTGACGCCCCTTTGGTCTTTTGCAGAGTCTCCTCTATGGCCAGTGTCTCTATCGATACCACATGGATAAGAGATCCAGCAAGCACAATTATACTGCGGATGTCCCGAAGTGTATCTATCTGTGATATAGGCCCATTGAATGTGACTGAATCAACCTTTGTAACCTCAAAGCCAGCCTGGGTGAAAGGGTCAGACACCTGACAAACCAAAAGCACACCTGACTGCAGACCCACCAACAACTTATCCCCGAATGAATTAATGCATGTTATCTTTGAACCCTTAGCCAGCTCCCTTACCTGTTTGTGAATGCCCTCATCACTTTCCCCTGCACCCCCTAGGTTGAGTACCTTTACGGGGTTGAATGCCGACGACATGTGCTATCGCGTCCGCCGTATGTGAAGTAATAAAAAGAACGGTTCGAAATGTTTACCGCACCTCTAATTGATCTGTGGGTCAAAACAATTCTCTTTTGTGCCACTTACCACTGGCTGGTAAGTTGTGAATTTAGTAGGGTTTAAGCGGTGCCTTTGTTTGGAATCTCACTTAAAGTTGACCAGGAGATTATCAGACATGGACCTGGGCATGGTCAAAGAACTAACACAACAATGAATAAAAAGATCAGACAACAAAAGCAAGAAGTTATTGCGGAGGCTTCCGAAAATCTCATAAGTACGCTCAAAGCCGCCCCAGAAACCCTTGAAAAGCCCTTGTTGGAAACGATATCTCTAATCCATACCAACCACAACAACATCGTCAACCAGGTTAACCGTTTATCTGAATCAAACGAACAACTACAAAAACTGAATAAGCAGCTACAAAATGTGGCCAAAAACGGTGACGCAAAGCTCAGGGTGAGTAAACATTACCTTTTAGAACAATATTTATTCTAACACAGGAAACAGGCGATGTACAGAACTGGGCTGAACTGGTGGATGCCAGAATTCGTTTACTAGAAAAGACACTACAAATACGAAAGAGCAATCACGAGTTCTAACAGTTGAGAAGAGGTTCTCAAACAACTATAACTTATAGACCAACCAGTTTCAATTCTATCAAGAATGACCAATAAATTATTATTATTATTATTATTATTATTATTGATATTATTATTACGTGTTTGGATGAGATGATATTATGCAATGATGCGCCAACCCATCAATAAATTAAACAGAAAACAAAGAGTGATGCCACCCAAATGATTTAGCTACCTGGCCATTGCCCTGTGGCAACCCAGCCAGCTTTCATCACCTTTAGCACAAACGCCAGGTTCAAAGGTTTTTTCAACGTCTTCGTCTTGTCTACAAGACGCTCATAAACCATTGGATAACCCTCTTCTGGGATGTCTTCGAAACGCACCGCGTCGTTTTCAGCATCCTCTTTATTGCCGTTTCCTTGCCCTTCTCTTAATGCTTGCTGCTCTTGTAGATACTCAGGGTGAGGCTGGAGCCATGCAGCACGACGTTCTTTCCACAGCCGATATCCATCGTTCCAAGTGGCTTGATCGTCCTCAGAGGCCATATCAGACTCGATGAAGAGGGTAGCGGGGTCTGAAGTAATGGAGGTAGTGTTCTTATGCAAATGAGTGTCGTTAGTGGGGCTGATATGTGGATGGGGTTTTAAGGTGTTCTTGTCTGGTCCAGAGTCTGGAGCAGGAGTCACTTCTGAAGTGCTCATATTGTCACGGAGACGGGTAAGAGCTCGGTTACCGAGTTTGGGGGGAGTTTGCCTTTTGTCGTGAAACAGAGATTCGACTTGTTTATGCACCAAGACAAAATCAACTCGTTTCTTCTTGGTTTTCTTAGGATTGTCGTTGGAAGATGAAGAGTCCAACAAAAGCGTCGATGACACAGACGATGAGGATGATCTGGCAGGGAAGAATTTTTTCTTTTTCTCGGAGGTTAGAGTATCCTTGCGATTTGTCTTGAGCGATATTTTCCTCGAAAACCACGAGGCAAATTTTTCCTCAAGTCTTTGCATGGCAGTCTTGGGACTTTTGCTAGGCACAGATTTAGAGACATCTTGTCCTTGGAGTGGGGTTGTCTGTGGCATGCAGAGGTTTGTGTCCTGCTTAGACATGGAGGGAGACTCTGTTGCAGTGATTTCTCGTGGGGCTGATGGTGCCACCTCCCCCGTATGAGTCGTAGGAACTTCCTTATCAACGTAGGACGGGACATCAGGGATTTTATAATCGTTGTTTGTGTCCTGTGAGCACAAGGTTTTTGATGGTAAGCTTTGAGTTGGAAAACCTTGTTTCATTTGAGATGCGAGGTGCACGTTCCCTACTGACTTTGAATGCCGCAGAGCGGCTGCTGACTTTTGCGTGTGGGGCTCATGCGTCGCAGCAGCATTGGTGCACGACTGGACCAAATGGAGCTCCTCGACGTTATCCAGTGTTGTAGATGACATGGAAGTAGGCAAGGGTCCGTTGTTCTCGTTCTTGAGCTCCAAGAAATGGCGAGAGAAGTACCTTTTTAGACGGGTGCCTGGTCTAGACTTTGAAGGTGCTATCTTATCAATCTCCTTAACAGGCTCGTCCACAACTGCCACGGATTTCTGAAGAGGGGACGTGGGCTTCTGTTTGTTCGATTTCGTTTTCTTACGAATCACGACCAGACCACCATCGGAGTTATCGTCTGATGAAGTGTAAGGAGTGAATCGGCCAGGGCCAGAGGGCTTGTGCCCAGTTACGGCGAAGTAGCTTCGGGAGTATTTATAGGAGTTAGAGAAACCTGGGGGCGCCTTAGTTCGCGGGTCCGGGTAGACATACGGACCCAGAAATGAGGACATTTTGAGATGGCCAGGATTCTGAGGGTAAGCAGGTGTGGTAGATCAGAGTCTAGGCTGGTGTGGGGTAAGTGTGCCAGAACAACCGTATCAGATCAAGCAGTCGGAGTCGAGCAGGATTAAAATCAGTTCAAAGCAAAAGTGTGAAAGAGCAAGCCACTACTGTTCAACCTGAAGAGATATTGGCCGCTGTCGGGGTGACTTATTGCTAGTGAGGTGGGGTGGGTGAAGAAAGTTAGAAACTGAACTTAGTCAACAGAACAAACTTGTCAGATGCATCCTGCATCGTATGACTGCGTGCAGGCAGAGGCACATCTTGAGCATGGTAGTAAGGGATTTGACTAAAATAAGGGGTGAAGAGGGGAAATAGATACAAGGTGCAGATTTTATAGAAGAAAAACCAAGAAGAAAACTGGTATATATCGTTCATTAGAAAGAAAAGTGTTAGAAGGTTTCTTTTTTTGTCTTCCTCTTTCGGATAACCCTATCCTTGAATGAGGATGAGAAAATGGCATCTAGAAACCACGTTACGACAAAGCGTCTAAATGGATGGTTCCTTTGAGCCCTTGCAAGAAATATAGAACACCTTCAGTCCGTCTATTTGGTTGTCTTCGAAAATGGCGGGGTTCGTCCTAGAACAGACTCAGACATTTGAGTCAATAATTACCCCTCTTGAAAAAGGCCACATTGAAAAATGCCCAAGAAACAGTTTCAAGAGTATCGCCAACTGAAAAAAAAAAATAGTTGCTGTTATTACGATACTCACAAAAGGTCTAGGCACTTGTTCTTACTGATGCCAAGCTGCCTTCATCACCAACCTCACTTGACTTGCGCCTAAACTGTAGGTAGTCATGCACCAACCCATTGTTTAACAGTTCCAGATTGGGATAATTGATTATGCACACTGTAATTGCATTCCAAAACTGTAATGTGAGAGTGGATACGTTTGCGGTAATTTTGTACTACAAAACAACTGAACAGTTCACATTCGGTGTGTTTTACATTTAACTACATCGACACCGCTTCTTGGTGCATTGGTTACTTTTTGGTACAAGGTTTGGTCCAGGTCTGATTGATAAAGAATTTGCTCATGCATTAATGTTAAAAAAACAGGTCTATTGAAGCAACCAGAAAAAAATGAAGAGATGAAGTCAAAAAGAAAAAAAAAAAAAGAAAAATAAAAGGGAAGCAACGCACAAGAGGAATTTTATGAACCACAAGAAAAAATGAAAATAGTATTAAGCAACAATAGTCAACATTGACACTGGGTTCACATAAAACTATAATAATAATCATCCATGATTAACTTCTCTTACAAATAAAAAATGCACTGTTCTACAGTCTAATGTCTCGAGCGGCTGAACACTCAGCTGGTTTCTTCCACAGTAGTCTTCTTTTGTTTATCAGAATCCTTGAAATCCAGAACAATATCCTTGTGGGAACTCCATTCAGCCCATTTCTGCTGCTCAGTCCAAGAATTGAGTCTTGCTCGCTTGCTTCTTCGTAGAACATACTCAGACTGGATATGCTTCAAAAACTCAACTTTCTGAATGGCATAGGAACCTCCGTCATGATGCATCCATGACCGCGAGTTGATACCGTTTCGGTAGCATCCTGTGTATTTCACCAGCTTGGGCAGGGCCTTCAAGGTGACCAGACAGTCGCCATAAACCTGGTCACTATCGGAAGATGTCGCAACAAGATGGGAGTTGGGTCCAACAGTAACAGGATTTTCATCTTCCAGGTGCCCATCGTGAACTCCATCTTCACTACTATCACATTGCTGCGCACGAAGAGTGGAGTAAAAGGCATCTACCTGTGCTTGTGTAGGTAGAATTCCTGTGTGATAAAGAGCTGCCACTACATCACTGTCGTCCGAGTAAATATCTGTTCCCCAAATCTCTCTTCTTTTAACCATAATGTTGGAATCCTTTTTAAGGTGCTTCCTAGGAATCAACACCTGTATCGTGCAATCTACATGTAATTGCAGGTTAGGCAACAGAACCCCATGTGGGCATGTCTCCAGATTGGTCGTGTACTCTAGAACTCCAAGATCAGATTTCGGGAACGGTGTAGCCTTAACAAATGTGTAAACGTCTTTGTTGTTTACTTCCTGCTTTGACTTTAGATTGCGGAACGACCGATGGTGATGATGATGGTGATGATGATGATGATGATGATGATGATGTCCACGGCCATGTTTGTAACTGTGAACATGTTCCTGTTTCGGCTGGTGTACCACTTTAGACTCATCGACAGTATCTGTCGATGTCACCTCTTTAGCTTCAGTAGATTCCGAGGTTTCTTTTCGCGGTGACGCCTCGGTTCGTATACTGTTCTCAACAGCATTTGTTGCTTCCTTAGGGACTTCGGAACTTGGGCTTTTCTGTGAAGGTCCGTCAAGCTTTGCAGACTGGTCAGGCTTTTCAGATGCATCTGGTGGTCGCTCTACAGCTGCTGAAGTCTCAGATTCCTTCGGTGGCTCATCTGTGGTAGATCCTTGGATAAACGACAAAGACATACGTTCTGGGGAACCCTTCTTTTCTTCCGAGGCGTTCTTCTTTACTGAGGACTCGTCTGGCTCATTCGTTGAAGAAGGTTGAGACATCGCGGGAATTTTAGCCGTTGAAGAGTCACCTTGCGGTGACAAATTACTTGACACTACAGTAGTTGGCACTAATGAGGCCGTAGAATTAGACGATGTAATTGATGATGCTGTAGCTGTGGCCTCTGGCGTGCCTGATGTTTCGGGTTTGCTTGGTGTCTCAGATTGACCAATTGCGGGTGTTGACGTTAGGTCGCTTGCATCGTTATTTGTCTTGCTGTCTGAGGACGTCTCAGCCGGCTTCTGAGAATCCGAACCCATCAAATCAGTATTCATAGTAGCTGGAGATGTATGGTGTGGATGTTCATTAGTTTACTTTAATTATGCACGATTTAGGAAAACGGCACAGGTTATGAGCAATTGATGACAAGGGAACTTTAAGTGATTATGAGATAATAAATAATTTCTTGTATGTGAATGGCGGTTATATTAGGTCATCTGATTTTCTGTCTTGATCACGTTGCAACTAGTTTGTTCATCTGAACCCCTCGAACAGTGCGTTCAGTAGCATTTTCGGCTCTTTTCACAGCTGCAAGAGCAGATGCCAATGACCGTAGATGATCGCTTCGTTGAGCAATGTCCTCAAAATGGTGACGCTTCACCAATGTTCGAATTCGGTTTTTATCCACCTTTCCCTTTGTAGCGTAGGTCGCGATGACATTGTCATCAAGGGGAGTGAAAAATTTGATATGCCTAGGATACCTGATATCTTTGTTCATGACTTTCTTGAGTGTAGTATTTTCATCCACTTGACGTGACATGCACATCGCTACAACCCATGCCGCGGCTACATCAGGGTTATGCATTTGCATACACTCAAGGTAGTTCCGCACACCTGGTTGAAGGACAATTTCCATACACTCCGAAGCCGGTCGGATCCCTTTTCTTCCCGTGATAGCTGATCGGAATAGTTTTGACTCGTCACCGGCACCCTTGTCGTTATAGTCGAAGTCATCTGCACCATCTCTAAATGAAACCTCATGATATGGGAACTCTTGCACACTATAGTGCACATACATATTCTGGCCATCTCTGCTGGGACGACTTTTACGGATGGGTACGGGAACTGGTACAGGAGCTTTCTGAGCTGTAGGGATTGTGAAATCCTCTTTCTCAGTCGATTCTGAAGTAGCGGCCTGGGGTTCATCACCGTCGTCGTCAATCACAATCACCTCATTAACCTTCGCAGGTGCCATGTCTGATGACGTGGTGTCGTTCTCTATCACAGGTACTTCAGTGGGTTTCTCAGGTACTTCAGTGGGTTTCTCAGGTACTGTGTGGTAGGATGAAGTGGCCTCTTTCTCAGGAACTGTAAAACCGGAAGAGGTGGCCTCTTTTTCGGGCGCTGTAAAGCCGGATGAAGTGGCATCATTCTCGGGAGCTTGATTGGATGAAGTAGTAGTTTCAGCTGGAGCACCGTCTTTAGTTGCATCGTTGCTTATTCTAGTTTCAGCTAGGGATCCAAGAATATTAGACTGGCTCTGAACAGTGCTAGTCGTTAGTATCGCTCCAAACTTTGCCTTAACATCTTCAATTGATGGTATTGAAGCCACGGAAACATCCAGCGCTAATGAGGAATCCCCGTATCGTCTCTTGATAGGGAAAGTGAATTCCACCACAGCTGGACGCTTTGGCGGTCGGGGAGGTTGGCTATCAGGAACAGAAGAAGCTTCGGTCTCACTAACACTTGCTTCCAGTCGTTGTGCATCATCTACAAGACTCTCACTGGGAGGTATGGGGATCGCAGTTTGGCTGTCTTCGATGAAGGATATAGATTCGCCGTTGGTAGATTGAGAAGACGAAAGAACTTGTGGGTCCTGCTCGCTATTGACAATTGTGTCAGTAGGGGGTAAAGGAGTGCTTGATATGATATCATTCTGTAGTCGCCGAATACCATAGCAAATACCATGCGCGGACCGACGTGTGTATCTGGTAATGAATTTTTTAGGAAAAAGCTCAAAGCTAGTGGTTGAGAATGCAGGGGAGAGCGCTTCTTTTTGTCTTTGACGCGCAGCTCTGGTTCTAGGTCGAGTGTCTGTAGTGTCATTCTTAGACACGCTCTTCCTTGATGTACTGCTAGGAACCTGTATGTATTTAGGGTCGTGGATGGCTTTTTGAGGTGTTGAGGACCGTGACAATAACTGCTCCTGAGCCAGCTGGGTCGATATAGTAGGCATGGGGAGAGCATCGCTGGATACATCATTAGGGAAATGCGTTCCTGATGATGGTTCATTTGTTGAAGGACGTCTTGGATGTTTCTTAGAAGGGGATGGCATTAAACGCAAGGGTTCGGCTGGGGTAGAAGAAACAATAGGCAAATTGTTTGTGGCAGGTACTTGGACTTCCTTAGCAATAGGGGTATCAGGTACAACACTTTGGGTACTGTAGTCCCGATTGTCTTTTACCTTTTCTTTACTAGACTGGGCCAAAGGCGTTGAAGGAACCTGTGTGATTTTTGTAGTTGGCTCATTGGCCGTGTTGATAACTGGCTCATCAACGACATTAGTGCTTTTGGACGCAGCAGAGTACAGAGATCCAAAGTCGTTTTTTTCTAATGTTAGAGGGAACTTCTTCATCTGTGCCAGCTTCGTTTTGATGGTTGATGTTGGATGTGTATCCCCCATTAACAATGCCAAACAATCTATAAGCTGCTGGTCCATTGGTGGATTTCCGTTATAAAGCAACAAATAAGCATCAAGAAAATTTAGCTCTTCACGAGTAAATGGCTGGCGTTGTGTGTGACCTGGGGGGTTGGGAGGCCGGTATGACTGTGGTTGACTTGGTGGAAACTTTCCCGTTCGAGCTCCATCCAATACCATGGATACTTTAAACATATTATCGAACCACTTTTCATTGTAAGACTCTGGTACCAGCCAAAATTCGCATATCTTTCTCAGGCTTAGCCTGTCTGCCACAAACCCTCCTCCTTGCTGGATAATTTTGACCACCTCGGATCTGGCCGGCACATCGTGAGACACAAAGAACCGTTGCGTCTGGAACAAATTCTTTGGGTACTCCAGCTGAATGCCAGGGTGCTGTGGATCTTCCATTGTCACAGTTTTCATGGCACACATTTGTTGGAGATTAGATTAGTTGAGTTAAACTTACGCGTCTATAAATCTGTCAGTAAACTAAGTTGGGATTATAGCACCCACATCATTGTCTGGAAATGGGGTTATCATGGTAGTGACTGTTCTTAAGATGATTTGTTAACTGTCTTTTTTTTAAACCATTTTTTTCTTGAATGACCCGATTGCTGTTTATTGAACGGCTTTTTAGTCGCCCCTGAGGTGGACGATAGTGCGGGTTAACAATCTAGACTAGACTCAACTGTCACGCGAGTCGATTCATATTTGTAGTACATACTTTCGTGGGGACAGACGCAAAACTATTGGCAATTCAATTAGGCCAGAAGTGTTTTTATTGTCGTATCTCTAGTGGTAATATTTCCATACTACAGCATACACCAGTAGGATAGCCGCCCTCTCCTGCCACATCAACTATAATCTTGATTTACTGCAGCATGTCGTATATCCAAGCATAGAGTCTTGCCACAAGTCAGATTGATTTTTTAAACCCCGCCGTCAAAAGCAATACAAGCAACTTATACAGCAACAGAAAATCACCACTGTGACTTACACAATCACTTCACCTAACTGTCATTGATTGCATTATCCTCAGATCAACTGTCTAAGCACCATGACAATATCGCCTACCACGGCTATCATAGCATGCGTGACAGCGTTGTCAGCATTGCTGATACGCCTTCTATTTGTTCTTCCAGCATCGAATCGCTTTGGTTTCGCGTATCGCCACAAACACTCCAATCCCAAGCTCATGGTAATGATGGGATCAGGAGGACACACAGGAGAAATGCTACGCATACTGAAGACTTTAGACTTGGAAAAGTACTCTCAGAGGGTCTATGTTTCATCATCTGGTGATTCTGACAGTCTAGAAAAGGCAAAACGTCTTGAAGTGGTCGCAAAACTGAATGTGGAAACCCTAGCATTGGAGACCATTCCTAGGGCTCGATCGGTCGGCCAGTCGTACATTACTAGCATTTTTACGTCTTTACTGTCTTTTGTGGCAGCTCTTAGAATAACCCTCAAACACAAGCCACATCTGATTGTGTGCAATGGCCCAGCCACGTGTGTCATGCTGTGTTATGCTGCATTTCTACTAAGATACTTGGGTTTCCTGGAAACAAGGATCATTTACATTGAATCACTTGCACGGGTCCAGCGACTCAGTCTAAGTGGACTCATTCTTTTGCCTTTCTGTGACCGCTTTCTGGTTCAATGGCCTCAGCTTGCTGAAAGGTATCCTAGAGCTGAATATCATGGAATCTTGGTTTAGGGAAGTGGGCACGTTTGTTGCCATTGACAATCGAGAACTCCTTGACTTCATTCCTCTAGTGTATAAATTGGCCATTCACTAACTCGTGTCTACTGACATCATGGAAAACGTACAAGTTTGGTACATTTGAGCTGCTAGAATCTTGATTACCTTCTATCCTTCTTAGAGATGTTGCATCTAAACTATGAAGGTCTTAGTATTGAACGACGTTTAATGATGATTTAATCTTTTCGAGAGAGGATTTCTTAGAGTAGTAGTAATGGTTTCTCCAACAATTGACCAACAGTAGCAAAACAAGATTAAATTGATCCGCTGAGACTCAGAATTTCGTGTTTACATTGTGGAAGTTTGTTCTTTGTCATCTTATCAGTACATATACTACCCAGATTCATTAAGAGTATTTAATGAGACCTTATTAAGAGCTTGATGGCTTTAAACACCGTTACAACTGATTTCCGATCAGTCGTGTAATCTATTAGGATCACTTTCTGGATGAACCAAACGATCAGTGGGGTATTAATGTTTCAGGATGCGTGATCATTCGTCTCAGGCCAGTCAACTTAGTTTGATTTTTGGCGTTGGCGTTATATGATGACTGACTAATGTGAGCTTAGTAGTATAGATTCAGCTACTAAAAAAAATACCAAGCTGTTATATTCACATAGAACTGCATTCTAAGTGGTTTTTTAACCGGATATTGTTTCCTGCTGCTCTGAGTCTGGGGAGGGGAGGGGCAGACTTTGCTCTGAAACTGATAGCCAATCTTACTAGAGACAGTGTTTCTAACAATAGTTTGCATCCTCTTCCGGGCAAACCATTCGAGTATCACAGATACTGATCAAATGTCATGAAAATAGCACCCACATCAGCAATACTATACACAGTCTACATCCTTGGTTCTCAAAAAATACCACACTAATGAGACATTTATGACATCAGATATGCATCATGCAGTGAAGTTGAGTGGGCGCAGCCTTCAAACAAGGGGTTTCTGTACATGTTTAATGTGTCATCACGTGAGACCCAGACATTACTGAAGGTTACTTTATATCAGGCAGGAGCTGCAATATGACCTACCACTTCCACAGCAAGTGATAGAAACACGTTGTTGAGGTTACTATCACACTTTGCCCATAATGACTAGAGCCCAGCAACTAGTTATAGACTCGGAAGGTATTCTACGAGATGAGAAGAACCGACAAATAAATCTACGAGGTATCAACCTCGCATCTGACTCCAAGATGCCTACAGACCCCTACCTCCCTACTCACAAGAAGTTCTCAGACGATTTTTGGGATGGCGACAACGCCAAGTTTGTGGGTAGACCGTTCCATCTTGATGATGCACATGAACACTTGCAAAGAATCAAATCTTGGGGATTCAACACCATTCGGTATGTTTTCACTTGGGAGGCTATCGAACATGAGGGCCCAGGAAAGTATGATGAAGAGTTCATCGCATTCACCATTGAAGTTCTGCGGCTGTGTGACTCCTATGGGTTTTATGTGATTTTAGACCCTCACCAGGACGTTTGGTCACGACATACTGGTGGTAGCGGAGCGCCGATGTGGACTCTTTACGCTGCTGGTCTCAACCCCAAGGCCATGAGTCAGACTTGGGCTGCTGTTGTTCACACCACCTGGCAGCCTACGCCTGCAGATTTTCCCAAAATGATCTGGGCAACAAATTATACCCGGTTGGCATGCTTTGTCATGTTCACCTTGTTTTACGGAGGTAAGGATTATGCCCCGCACTGTATTATTAACAATATGAACATTCAAGATTTCCTCACTGACCACTTCATCAACGCTCTGGTGTTCTTTTATAACCGGGTCAAATCCAGCGCTCCTGAGTTATGGAATACCTGTATCATTGGTCTCGAGTCCCTCAACGAGCCATCTGTCGGGCTAATCGGACACCCTAACTTAGCCATTCTTCCTGACGAACATCCTCTCAAACTCGGGCCTCATCCTACCCCATTCCAAGGATTCCAGCTCGGAATGGGTATGAAGGTGGAGGTGGACGAGTTTGAGTTCTCCAGTTTCGGCCCCAAGAAAAGCGGTACAAGAGTGCTTGACCCTGAAGGAGTGCGTGTGTGGATAGACCCCAAGAAAGACGACTATGATGACACAAAATACGGGTGGAAACGAGACCCTGGGTGGATTCTGGGAGAGTGTATTTGGAGTCAACATGGTGTATGGGACCCCGCTAATAAAAAGCTGCTTCGGCCCGATTATTTCACCGTCAACACTCATGGTGATCTTATTAACCCTCAAGGCACTAGAAAAGATGGTGAAGACGGTTTTGTCAACTTGTACTTCAAAGACCATTGGACTTTGTATTTTCAGAGAATGCGAAAGGAAGTATGCCAGCAGATATTCCTGCTGTGCCAGCCTCCAGTTATGCGAGTTCCTCCTCTTATTAAGGACGACGCTAACTGTATGGACAGAAGAGTCATCTATTCTCCGCATTTCTACGATGGCTTGACTCTCATGCTTAAGCGATGGAGTTCCTGGAATGTAGACGTGCTGGGTATTTTAAGAGGGAGATACAGCCATCCCATGTTTGCTCTCAAGATTGGTCCCACAGCTGTCAGAAACTGTCTAGCCAATCAGCTCAAGGAGATGAAGAAGGAAGGATTGGATAACATGGGCCCTATCCCTATGCTCATGACTGAAACGGGCATGCCGTTTGATATGGATGACAAGACTTCCTACTCCAATGGTGATTACTCTTCTCAACTCAAGGCTGTCGATGCCATCATGAATGCAGTTGACCAAGCGGATATTAACGTTACCATGTGGTGTTACACAGTCAACAACAATCATAAGTGGGGCGATGAGTGGAATGGCGAAGACTTTGCATTCTGGAGCAGGAGTCCCCTCAGTGATGAGAACCCTCGTAAGGATCGACTTGGTCTCAACTTACTGCGGTTGTCTCATGACCATAAGGATTGCACGCCGTTTGTATCCCCTACACCGAGCTTGAGTGATTTCGTTGGAGATAAATCTGACTCTGACATTTCCCCGATTCGGCGATACCCTTCAATGAAGCTAGTAGCCGAGGAACCCCCACAGGCTCGTGCTGGTGGTATTGATGATATTAATGGTAAACATGAATCATCAGTAAGCCAGAAGGGTGTACGTGCGGTTGAAGCGTTTTCAAGACCATACCCTATTTCTATTGGCGGAACTCTTTCATCCACAAGTTATGAACTTATTAAGAGACTTTACGTTTTACAAATTGAGGCTACAGATGGTGAACAGGAGACTGTCATTAAGATTCCTCATTTCGTCTTTCCCACAAAGTTCTTGTCGGTCACAATTTCTACAGGAAGCTGGAAGACTGCTCAAGATCGTTTGATTTGGACCCACAACATTTCTGGCCCCCAGAAAATCGAAGTAACTGTTGTGGAACACCAGTCTGAGTTCGGAGGCTTCTTGGAAACTTTCTATACCAATCTGGGCGATCCTTGTTGCGTGGTTATGTAATTTGTTTATTTAGCATTAGTTAACTGTTATTTATTATACTTGGTTTAGAAGTCAATAGAGCCGACATTGGCAGCCTTAACTCGCTCAATTTCCTCCTTCATCATCGGCTCCACAAAACTATCAAACACTTCCAAAAACGGCTTAAGACGAGTTAGGTCTCCAGCATACTTTGTGGTCGAAGAGGCAGTGCTCTCTTGATTGAAATCGTCGATGATCTCTTGCAGTTTGGGACAGTCTTCTGGGGTGAACAGAAGCTCGTGAGAGTTGTCATCAACCTCCATAGGCACGCAAATATTTGAAGTCTTGGGGTGAACACAAAACGGAGATTTCAGCAAATGGCCAGCTCCTCTAGAGACTGCTGCATCAAGTTTTGGCATGAACACGGTGAGAATGATGTTTTGTTTTGCTTCCACCAGCTTTTTGGTATCCAAGTTAGAAGACACTCCTTGAGAAGCAACCTTGTCGATATCGTTCCATTTCTCTGCAGAACTAGATTTGTCATTGTTCTTCTTCCATTTCTCCGCTAATGCCTTTCTCAGCTTTTCGTCAGGAATAAACGAAAGCAGAAACTTGGACCCTTCCTCGTCAGCCCAAGGGTTCTGTATCTGCAAAACCACTTCATTAAAAACAGTTGTAGAAATATCGAGGCATCTTTGGAGATGGGGATGCAAGGGACGTCTCAGACTAGCATTGGTTGCTGCAGATTTATCAGTAGCATCACCCATCGCAGCGATATACGAGACGATTGCAGAACGTTGTCGGTCGTTGAGGTCTCGGGCCTTTTTATCACTGACCCACGCGTGTGCACCTCGCCGTCCTGAAAAAACCCACATGACGTGTTTGTAACCGAAATCCTCCTTGAGCGCTGAATTGACCATCTTCACGGCTACCTGCACGTATCTCCAACATTTGTTACACACTGCCGCTCCAGAGCAGCAGGTTCGGAACTTATCATAATCGTCCATATCGATATCGAATACCAGCTCCTTAGAAACGGGCTTGAACACATCTTTCCTTAGCTTCTTACGATCTTTGGGGCTATGAGAGTAGACGGCACCAATCTCGAATCGCTCAGGAACTAGTTCGTCCACACGAGCCTTGAATTCACGCTCCTCTGGGAAAGAGTTGAATCGAAGGTACGCTCCATTTCGTAAAGTAAAAGCGAATTCACGGTATGCAAAATCTCGTCCGTTTCTAGGCGAGTGGTTTAACCATCGATGTAAGGTCTTGAAAGGAAAGAATCGGTTGTAGTAGAGTTTCAGCCCGTCGAAATCCACCTCTGGCGCGCAATCTGAACTTTCAGGTGGGCTTTGTCTTTGAAGTGAGCCCTCTTGAGTTCCTGGCTCCTGAATGTTTTCCATCACGTCATTCATGATGGCATCAAACAATTCCTGTTGAGGTAACCGCGGGGACGAAGAGGGAGGGGCTGTGATATCCGTAGGAGGTTCGTAGCTAGAAACAGGGGACGAAGGCTCAGAAACTGTCATTTTAGAACGAATTGTGCTTTTGTGTTAGTGTACCAAAATGATAGTTGTTGGAGATGAAGGAAAAGCAGCGAGACGCGTCATAATTGGGAAATTAATTTAGTTTGTCGCGTTTGCATTAGAGTTTGAACATGGTGTAGAGACTAAATATAATTTGAAACTACTGAAAACAAAAAAAAAAAACATAAATAATAAAGAACGAGATTAAAAAATGAGATTAAAAAAACTAATACTAAAAGTTTATACTTCGCCTTTTTTCTTCTATTAGACATTCTTGTTGGTAAACAGTATCGAAGGTAAGATATCAACACATTGTTGTTACACTGTAAACTCCATGCTGTAAGGGTAATGAGACCTGAGTAGTTTACAAATAAACAGCTTCAATTGTCGGTTTTTGTAACTACACTGTTGATTATCACAATTCAGGTTAATCTAGGACGTGAAGTAATTGACATGATAGGCAGCATCTGAAGTGCTGATTGTATTCTCTCTGAATTTGAGTAAGATTTGTGTCACGTTCTCTATTTGTTGGGATTCAGTTGATGCTGTTAGCTTGCAATGTCCATGAATATTATAAATAATGAGAGGAATACATGATATTTGTTTGTTTGTTTCATGGGTTAATTCTACGTCCATGAATTATTTCTGGCATTTTGTACAAAAGCTGTAACTCTCCTCATTACTTTATGATCTGGGAAACACCACACACAAATCAATAATCCGAAATACTTCTTTCATAAGTGTCATTCGATTAATGAATGTTGTTCAATTGTATAGTGTAGGCTTTGGTCATTCACTTGAGGTCACGTGATCCTGTCCAATCACCTAACCCTAACTATCACCTTGCCACCATGCTCATCACCTCAAGGATACACCACACACACAACACACAATGGATATCGTTCTGGGATTGAGAATTAAGGGAGGAGTGCTTGTGGCTACTTCTAAGGCAGCCACTCGAGGAATTTCTGTTATTAAGGTCGGTGATGATAAAACCAGAGAGCTCAATCCCAACACTCTAATGGCCTACACTGGTGAGGCTGGAGATACTGTGCAATTCGCAGAATTCATCATGGCTAACACTCGATTGTACGGAATGCGCCACGATATTGAGCTTTCACCATCTGCCGTGGCTTCGTTCACTCGTAACGAGCTGGCTCGTGCCTTGCGATCAAGAAACCCATACCAGATCAATATGCTGATTGCAGGATTCGACCCCAAGACCGAGAAATCGTCTCTCCATCTCATTGACTATTTGGCCTCGAATGTGGAGCTTCCTTACGCTGCTCATGGCTACGCTGCTTACTACACAATGTCTTTACTAGACCGACACTGGAAGGAAGATATGACTCAAGAGGAAGGAATGGAACTCATGAGAATGTGTGTCAAGGAGCTGCAAACCCGTCTACCTATTGACTTCAAGGGTGTTTATGTCAAGATTGTCAATAAGGACGGAATTCGAGATGTTTCTGCTGCTGTGTATCCAGATGAGTACCCAGACGAGCTGGCTACTTCTGAGATGGATGTTCAGCAACCTGAGGAGGTCGCTGCTTAGATGAGGAACTAGATGTAATAATTATTTTATTTGCCAGTATAGAAGTTAACCAGATGTCTGGTGTAGTGAGATCTGTGGCTGATGTGGCGAGATCTGTAGTAGACTAACGGTTCACGTTAATAATGTACATGTATGACACTTCTTTTGTCTAACTTCATTGAATCATTTGACACTTAATTGGTCCATACTGTGTCTTTGAATTCTGTTGTATGACTGTATTCTACTCTGGTCCCATAAGGTTGATAAACTTCATGATAGAATTTAGAATTTGACCTAAAATAAATATACTGTTAGAAACCCTCAACAACATGGATGACATTGAGCAGCTCGAAATAATTGCGTTAGTGTCGACTCTGACCCAGGAAATAAACAATTATACCGGTATTAATGACAAGACGTTAGCAGAGTTTGTGCTGGGTATATACGAAGAGAGCAAAGGCAATGAGCAGGAGTTTAAAACAAAACTGGAGGCCATGGGGGGAGAATTTCCAGATTCGTTTGTGGAACGACTCAGACAGCTTATTGGCACTCTACATCCCAAATACAGAGTAAACAATGTCAAGATAGAGACTGGTGTGGAGGATCGTAAACCAAAAGAAGAACCAGTGGCAAAACTGTCTGTACTGAGTATGGTTGATACAGCCCCGATCAAGAGCGAACTGGACGATGGTAACACGGTAGCTGATATGCGTGGTGGCTACAGAGACAGGTCAGACAGAGATCAGAGGAGATCTAAGGAGGACAGGCGAAGGAGTAGGAGTCCAGATCATACCTCTTTAGATTTGGAGCCGATTCTGAACAAGGTGTATAAAGGACGGGTTAAGAATCTCACATCTTTCGGTGCGTTTGTTACGTTAAGCGGGTTGAAAAATAAGACGGATGGGCTCATCCATGTGTCGGCTTTGGCAAGCTATAGAGTGGAACATCCATCAGATGTGGTTAACGTGGGAGATGTGGTTTTGGTAAAGGTGTGCAAGATCGATGGAAGGAAAATAGGTCTTTCCCTTAATGATGTTGACCAGGTGACTGGTGAAGTCATTGCGGTTGAAAGAGAGAGGCATAGACGTGATGATGACAGAGGACGGCAGAGACTGGAGCAGGCTGCTGATGCACCTGTCCGCAAAAGGACTAGACTGACGTCCCCAGAAAGGTGGGAGATCCGTCAGTTAATTGCATCGGGTGTGGTAAATGCCTCTGACTACCCTGAGCTGGATGAGGATATCGAGTCATTGCAACAGGAGGCTACTGTTGGTGTCGAAGAGGATGTGGAGATCGAAGTCAAGGAGATTGAGGCGCCGTTTTTGGCAGGACACACGTTTCAGAGTCTTGAACTCTCACCAGTTCGTGTCGTCAAAGCTCCTGATGGCTCGCTCAATCGAGCAGCAATTAATAGTGCCGTCAACGCCAAGGAGCGACGAGAAAAGAAACAAAAGGAGAAAGCGGAGGATCTTCTTAGTCAAGAAGCAGTGTCCGAATCTCGAGAAGTTACACGTGATTCACTGGATACTTCCGCAGATCCTCTGAAGCTCCACAAGTATAGCTCTGCTGATCCTGCTTGGAAGCAAGCTACTATCGGTACGAAAAATACTGCATATGGTAACCGACAGCGCGACAATATGTCTATTGATGAGGTACGGCGGTCTCTCCCTGTTTACGAATATAGAGAAGATCTCATCAAGGCCATCACTGATAATCAGATCATTATTGTCGTTGGAGAAACTGGTTCAGGAAAAACTACCCAGATTACACAATACCTTTATGAGGCTGGTTTCGCAAAGAAGAGACGTATTGGATGTACACAGCCTCGTCGAGTCGCCGCTGTTTCCGTTGCAAAGCGTGTGGCGGAGGAAGTTGGGTGTAAGGTTGGTAAGGAGGTTGGATATCTCATTCGTTTCGAAGATTGGACTTGCCCACAAACAAAAATCAAGTACATGACGGATGGTATGCTTCAAAGAGAGGCTCTAGTGGATCCGGACATGGAACAGTATAGCGTCCTTATGTTGGATGAGGCACATGAACGTACCATTGCTACTGATGTTTTGTTTGCACTATTGAAAAAGTCCGCCAAGCGACGCCCTGACCTGAGATTGATCATCACGTCTGCTACTCTAAATGCAGAGAAATTCTCCACCTACTTTGATGGTGCTCCTATTATTACCATTCCTGGCCGAACGTTCCCTGTAGAAGAACACTTTGCCAAGGAGCCAGAAGCTGATTATCTGGAGGCAGCTATTGACACTGTGATGGATATTCATGTGACCCAGGACCCCGGAGACATCCTGGTCTTTTTGACAGGTCAGGAAGAGATTGATACAGCTTGCGAGATTCTTTATGAACGGTCTAAGAAAATTGAGTCAGTGGCTGGTCCTCTGATTATTCTACCTGTCTACTCTTCGCTGCCTTCAGAAATGCAATCGAGAATTTTTGAGCCTGCTCCACCTGGATCACGAAAAGTTGTGCTGGCCACTAATATTGCTGAGACATCCATTACTATTGATGGTATTTACTATGTGGTCGATCCTGGATTTGTCAAGATCAACGCTTACGACCCCAAACTTGGCATGGACTCTCTACAGATTGCGCCCATTTCACAAGCCCAAGCTAAACAGAGAGCAGGCCGGGCCGGCCGAACTGGACCAGGAAAGTGCTACAGACTCTACACTGAAAACTCTTATCACAACGAAATGCTTACCAGCACGGTACCTGAAATTCAACGACAGAATCTTAGTCACACCATTCTTATGCTTAAAGCTATGGGAATCAACGATTTGCTCAATTTCGATTTCATGGATCCCCCTCCTCATAACACTTTACTTTCTGCTCTAAACGACCTACATCATCTCGCAGCTATTGATGGGGAAGGTCTACTCACTAAACTTGGCCGAAATATGGCAGACTTCCCCATGGAGCCGGCTATGGCGAAAGTGCTACTCAATTCCGTTGAGCACCAGTGTGCTGAAGAAATCCTTACGATTGTGGCCATGCTTTCCGTTCAAAGCGTGTTCTTCCGTCCTAAGAATATGGCCGAAAAAGCTGACGCGAAGCGGAAGAAGTTTTTGGACCCCACTGGAGACCATCTGACACTTCTAAATGTGTACAATGCATGGAAACGAAACAATTGCTCCAAAATGTGGGCCAATGAGAATTTCATCCAAGACCGGTCAATGAAACGAGCTCAAGATGTGCGGAATCAATTAGTATCGATTATGGGTCGATACAAGCACCGCATCACCACATGTGGTCCCTCCACAGACATAGTCCGCAAGGTGCTGTGTTCTGGCTACTTCAAAAACTCAGCAGAAAAAGACCCCCAACAGGGCTACAAAACTCTTATTGAGAGAACCCCCGTTTTTATGCATCCTTCTTCTGCGTTGTTTTCCAAGCCGTCACAGTATGTCATTTACCATACTCTGTTGCTCACTTCTAAGGAGTATATGCATTGTGCCACTGCTATTGATCCTAAATGGCTTCCATGGGCTGCGCCTACATTCTTCAATTTCGCTGACTCCTCGAAACTGTCTAAGGAGAAGAAGTCCAAGAAGATTGTTCCGTTATATGATAGATACGCGCCAGACCAGGATTCCTGGAGACTCTCCTCTGCTCGAAGGATGCCCGAAAAGGATGCCAATATTTTTGGTTAGCTATAAGAAGGCAGATTACTAATATTTAATTATGATCTAAACGTACCAAAACAGGTAGTGTTTCTCATATTACTTGAAATATGTAGGAGCATTTGCCTGTGACATGCAGGCGTCTAAGAAATGAAGATGTACATGTTAGACTGTAAATCGGAAGGGATGGAGAGGAAATAGAATTAAGGAGCTCTGCGAAACAGGCAGCGCAAATAGCCAACTACTCTATGCAATTCATCAGATGGCTTTGTTTTCTCAGTTTGCCATTTCAATACCCCTCTTGGTCGCAACTGCTCCCGAACTGTAAACCAATCGAAGCACATTCTAACCCTGGTTAGATTAAACTTGATTGGAGCTTACCAGTGGTATGTGGAAAGATAATGCGGTGTGACAGACACGAGTGAGATGTGGGGAAGGCGATTTTCTCACGACTATAAAGGTATAGACCAATTGCTTCCTTCTTTTCCTTTCCATTTTACATATCTCAAACAGTATTGCTGTCAGGGGCAGTAGCAAGTATCGCCTGAATTTTACTTTAACAAAGGGAAAAAAATTTCGTTAAGGTTACGTTTCGGGAGTGTGAAACCAAGTAAGTGTCAGTCATCTCTAACCCGCATTTGAAGTCTTTCTCTTCTACAGTCGCAAGTGATTTTTTTACTAGCGCCTACCAGCACAGAATTAAGTACGAGTACCGTCACTCTTGTCGCTCACCGTTAGAGTCACGGCAACTACGCTACTCTCACAGCATTTTCGTCATTTTGCGGTGATTTTCGTTTACAGATTTGTCGGTCCACGACAGGTCTAATCGTTCTTTCTCAAATCCTTCAACAGATTAACAGCCATGGCCCCTAACATTCTTGGCCCCGAGCCCATCAAGTCGGACTCTGCCTTCATCGGCAGTCCTGTGACCTCTTGTCCTTCTCTTAGCTTCGCCTCCAAGGTGGAAAACGTGCAACTTGAGGACGGTCTTTCTGAGTCGGAAAAGCTCGTTGCTCATGCTCTCAAGACCCGAGTTGAGGCTATCAACCTGGAAACATGTTCTCCTGGCTCTGAGGACTCGTTCTTTGTTGCTGATCTTGGAGTTGTTTATTCTCAGTTCATGCGATGGAAGCAATGCCTTCCCAGAGTGACACCCTTCTACGCCATGAAGTGCAACGGTGACCCCAAGGTCCTGGAGCTGCTTGCAGCTCTGGGTACTGGTTTTGACTGTGCTTCAAGAAACGAGATCCAGACTATCCTGGACTTGGGCGTGTCTCAGGATCGTATCATCTATGCCCATCCCTGTAAGGTGGCATCCTACATTCGATACGCTTCGTCTGTAGGTGTTGAGAAGATGGTGTTTGACAACGCTGAGGAGTTGTACAAATGTGCCAAATATCACCCCAAGGCTAAGCTGTTCTTGCGTATTGTCACTGATGACTCCCAGTCTCTGTGCCAGTTCTCCATCAAGTACGGAGCTGCCCTTGAAAACACAATGCCTCTTCTGCAGCTGGCCAAGGACCTTGGTCTTACTGTCGCTGGAGTTTCATTCCACGTTGGCTCTGGCGCTGGAGATCCCAACGCTTTCTTCGATGCCGTGCGAAACGCCAAGCGAGTCTTTGATCAAGCACAGTCTATCGGTATGGATCTCACCACTCTTGATGTAGGAGGAGGATTCTCCCATGATTCTTTTGAGACTTCGGCCGCAGTTCTGAGCAGCGCTCTGGATACGTTCTTCCCCGTTGAGAGTGGAGTGTCTATCATGGCCGAGCCTGGACGATTCTGCGTTTCCGAGGCCTTCACTATTGCCAGCCATGTTATTGCGCGACGAGTCATTGAGTCCCAGAACAAGGCAATGCTTTACCTTAACGATGGCGTTTATGGTAACATGAACTGCATTCTTTTTGATCATCAGGAGCCCGTGCCCAAGGTTCTTACTTACCAGGGTAAGTTTATGTATGGCGAGCGATTCCAGAAGGCTAAAAACTCCATTGATGTGTCTGTGTGGGGTCCCACTTGCGATGGCATTGATTGCATTTCCAAGTCTTGCAAGCTACCTGCTCTCTTGGATGCCGGTGACTGGATGTACTTCACTTCGTTTGGCGCATACACCGTTGCTGCTTCTACCACCTTTAACGGTTTCAATGCTGACTGTGAGACCATCTACGTTTGCTCTGAGCCTGCAGTTCACCAGTATATCGATTTGTAAAAATATTAAATCACATGAAATTTGTTAAGTAGTGTCAGAGTCGTAAAGCTATAAACTATTTTCCGACCTTGATGATCTTCAGGGAAGAGGGCAAGGACTGGACAATCTTGTCGGCCTTTGATCGGTCGTCAACTGTCAAGGTGTACAGCATTCGGTGGCATCGGACCTTGAACTTGGTTTCGTCAGCCGAGTACTTTACAGTGACGCTCTCGACGTCTTCCCGGTCACAGGTGGACAGAAATTCCTTGATGCTAGTGAGAGTTTGCTAATGTCAGAATTGCTTGTTGTTTTTATCCTTTTACTCATACTCACAGCCATGGTGGTGGTGATAGGTAACAGGTTAGTTTTATTTCTTCACTAGTATATGCACACCAAAAGTCAATTACTATACCCCAGAATAAACAAGTGGAACTACAAAGAAAAAAACAGTGAACAACAACAACGAGAAGAGAAAAAAAAGAAAATAAAAAAAAATAATAATAATAATAAAAAAAAAAGGTGTAGTGATTTTGATGTTCAGTTAAATTACATGATAATAAAGGTTATGCAAATTAGAGACGCTTATAGTTTGTCACGCCTCCCATCCTTTCATGATAGTGATGAGATTGGAAAGACCTTCAATGGAATCCAGGTCTGGCCCATTTCCAGGCGTCAGTGACGTATGCGCAAAGTCGACAATTTTGGCTTGATACAATGGACCGACATTCTCATCTCCTTGATTAGATAGCCTGTGGTCGAACGCGTCCAGGTCAGACTCATATATAATGAGAATCGACGCAGAATGCATTCTCATTTCAATCCGTCGGAAAACACGTCTGATGTATAATAGTTCCTGGATGATTACTGATATGAGAGCTGAGGCTCGGTCTTCACCCAGATGGCTGACGGGGAACATGTGTTTATTTAGCGATGGAGACAGATCTGAGGTTGTCAATGATCTGCCATAGGTTTTATCATATTCAATGTATCCTGAATCCGAGGGAATGATTCCTTTTGCCTCATCAGTTGAACCATTTAATGGGTGTTCTCCAGCGTAGATCTGCATTCCTGCAACTCTCATATGCAAAGAACCTGAAGTTGTCATTTCGCTGACTTGTCTCATTCTCTCCTTTTTCTCTTCGGAGGCATCTTCATCGTAAAGAATAGACCCCAGCTTGATGTCCACCACTGACGGCTTTACAAAGCCCTTGGCAAGGTTCTCCAACACAATCGACGAATTGGAAGGATGTAGAGGGGACTCCTGGCCCTTCCCAGGAGGAAGAGCGGGATTTGTTTCAAGAGATAATGATGCTAGTAATGCTTGTTGTTCTGGTTCGGCCACCAGCTCTAACCCTTCGCCGTTTAGGGTAAGCCGTTGCTTAATCTGATCGTAACTGAGACCCAGCCCTGAGGTAGAGGAGGAATCATGCTCAGTTAAAGTTCCCATGAAAACGGGGATCACCCCAGCTAAATCTGCCGTGGGGGCATCTGGGTGTTGCTCATACGCTTCATCGTCCAGCCCATCAGGAATACGAGCTACCCCAGCCTGCACATGTTGGTAAAAGGCAATCTCCTTGGGTAACGCTCGCTTCACGAAAATGTCGCGAGACTCGTCCTCCAATGCCCCGTCGTGTCCTGCAGCTTGTCTTACCGCTCTCATTATCCAAACGGTGGTTCAACGCCAGTTAGTCTTTAAGAAGGACCTATTGTATATTTGGTATTATATCTTGTTACTATTTTGAGAAATGTGGGTGGTACAGCTATGCATACAAACTCTGTTTGTTTTGAATGCACATGCCTGTACTGTCGGCTGACTTGCCGTCAGTGGGGCTTTCCTGTCGGCATTTGGCTCTTGCGTTAACGATGCTGGAGGTTTTGGGTTGCTTCTTTATTTATTTGGAATTAGCAGCAATTAGTTTTTACACCATTTGTGAGTGTTTTTAAGCCCGTTCTACCACTGTGGTTTGAAACTTTCAGGGCAACTTACAGGCAGGCAAGTATTCAAAATAGGAGACACAATGATGCAGTAATGCAGAACACCAAGGTGATGAGATGAACAAAGCAGTTGATTATTCTTTCTTCTTATGTTTGTGTTTGCTATTAAATTAATTCTGTTCGACAATTTATTTATTTCTTATACATTTCTGATTGTTTTTCTCATCCAACTGTCTGTATTGTTATGATACTTTCCCACTTCGGAATGGGGCATGAAGTCAACAGACCACTGTCATGTGAACCTGACTATTGCGTTCAATATGGGGAGTTCCATGGTGGAATTGAACTTTATCAGCAAAAGCCGATGGGGATTGACTATGAGATAATCAATGTTACTGAGTTTGCCGAGGCAGTCAACCAGGTCAATATCTGATCTTGTTTGTCTGAACCATTGTCAGGAGGAGATCAAGAGTTCAAACAGTTGAACCCTGTATGGGAACTCAACTAAAATAGTTGACTTTTTTAGATTGGGTGATCAATTTTATAAAAAAGTTTTCTTGGCCTCAATGACTCTTACCTGAACCCATTTTCAGAAGTATTCTGAGCACGTCATCCGGTAACCTAATCTAATCAGACGCTGAAACTCTGTAGCCAATAAGTGTAATCGGAAAACTGTGACAAAGCATTGGCCAGAGACTTCAAGTGGCCGCCACAAACATATACAAGTGTCACAATGAGTCGTTCAAACATTAGCCGGGACGTTACCAGAGGCTTCTTCTATGCCTTTACAGCAGTGGTGGTCCTTGCAGGAACAGCTGCTCTGTTTCTGCCTACAGCCACCCTGAACAACAAGTCGCCAAAGTCGCCAAAGGTGACCAGAAAGTCTTCCAAGAAGGTTGCTGACACGAAGATTGACACTTCTGAGGATCCCTCTACTCCTCTCGACCAATGGTCTCGTGAGGAAATCAATATTTATCTTTCCAAGGTGAGTGGCAGTGGATGCAACTGGAGATTGGGGCATACTAACACAGCGATACATTACTCCTACTGACGAGTCATCTGATGAAGAACTAAGAGCTCTGATTGCTCAGCTCCAAAAAATCACCAGCTAGTTACTGACATTTTAATTAGTAGATTAAAGGTATTATTCTAATAAACATTTGAGTCTACGCACTTCAGCATAATAAATAAGTTCATCTATAAGGTGTTGCCAGCATCTCTAGGCGATACAAGGGCAGGCATACTGGTGAGCTGTCTCAAGAAGCTTTACCGTCGCAGTGTAATGATAGAAAATGCCACCAAAAACGAAAATGTGCCAGAGGTTATGGCTCATTCCGAAATAGTCAAACACGCCTCCAGGACACCATCTCTCTGGGATCAAGAAAGAGTAGAAGATGACACCAGCTCCGTAGCTTGCCAACGATGGCACAACTGGTAGGTAGAACTGCAGGGTGTTAGATAATCCATGGAGCATGGAGTTGTGAACAAACGATGAAGCACCAGTGATGGCAAAAGAGACGAAGAAAAGAATTCGCCAGTGTCGGTTCTTGGGATCATCAAACTTGGGATCCCAGTTGAGATACACACCAGACATTCCAAAGAACGCTGTCAAAATCATGTAAACCGTTTGCATAGCAGAGTTGCAGTAAAACGCAGTGTACTCAATTGTGAGAATAGATGCACAGATTAGAATAGTGATGCCAGTGTAATCGACGCAGGCAAACTTCTTCCTATGCTCGATCCAGCAGATGGAATTGAAAGTATGCCAAATCGAGGAGCAGACAAGACATTTCATAGCCGCCACTAAAAACAGAATCATGCACATATTGTCCATTAAAGACGATTGTTCCCAACTAACCGTCTTGGGGTAGTGGAAAAACGCCAGGAATAGCATCACAAAAAAGCCACCTAGATGGGTCCAAATGTTGCAGGTTTCATTGTGCAAGGACACCACAGACTTCATACAGTCCGAGTACTTTCCATAGAACCGGTAACCTCGGATAATGTATGGGTTGTCTCTGTGGAACTCTGGTAGCTCATGAATGGTAATAAGACCCTTCTTGGCGGCTTCCAGAGCAGCCTGGGTGGCCTTGTGGTACAGCTCGTCGGCACCTTGCTTGACGGCCTCCTCAATATCCACAAGTCGCTGTTCCAGATGCTTTTGGATTTCATGGAACTTGGATGGCCACGAATCTGTGTCCCAATGTGCAAAGTCGTTGAAATGGTTTTCCACAACATGGATAAACGATTCCATCTTTTCTTTCTTATCGATTGTACCTACGAGCACCTTTTCTTTGATTTGCTCAAAGGCCGCAACCGCATTGTGGATGCTCTCGTCAATTTGGGAAGCCTTGTGTGCCGAAAAGTCTTCTAGAATATCTAGACGAGACTCCATTCCTTTGAGGAAAGCGTCGAACTTTAGAAGCAGACTGCTTTCCATCTTTTCGTCAAAAAGAGACTCCAGAACATATGAATCATCGCTGGTCAACTTGATGTCCTGGTGCTCAGGGCGGGCAGCCTCCTTCATTTTGGATACTCCTGATGCCTTCACTGCCCTCGTAGCATGATCATCTCGTTCAATATACTCTTGTCGAGCTACGCTTCTTCTTCGAGGTGCTTTGGTCATTGAAAATATGGTTGTTGTTCAGCAGAAATGTTGTGAGGGATTAATCAAGGGGGTGGGGGTATTCTAGGGAATGTCGTTTAGTTTGGGACTGTGTGTTTGTGTACTTGGGGTACTCGTTCTGTGTTTAGCGTCTCTGTGTTGGTGTCAAAAATGACAAGTGGTGACCTAATAAGCTGGTATCGGTACCCAAGAAAAAGAGCGAACTGCCATGTTTAAGTAGGTTCATGCGCAGGTATTTACAACCTTGTTTTAGGGTTTATGGTTATGGAAAAGTCAGTACTTGCCAAGGTTGGGCAAAAACTTATTTCACAGCCTATTAGAGACAGAGACAGTACATCTGAAACACACTATATTGGAGCTGGTAACAATATACTTCTGCCAATTTCTTCTTGCGGCCATTATCCAGGCAGATTTACGGTCTGCTTTCATCTGAATAAAGTTGCTATAGGAGTATTATTGCGCCTCGCATTTGCAGTTGTAAGCAATGGGTGATGTGAAGGCATCATTGACTGTACCGTCATCACAGGTAGCTAAAACAAAGAGAAGTTGGTATTGTTTAAATTCATTGAATCCTACATAGGGGTTAGTTGAAAAGCACATAGGTTTCTACTCTCTCAGATAAGCTGGAAAGGCTATACAGGTGTGGTTGTTTACGACCTCGTTAGTTTACCCCACAGTGCATAATTATCAAGGTTCACTTGATCATCAAAAAAATAAGAGAAAACTACAAAAATCATACATCAGAAATTGCAACATACCACAATATAAGTTCAAAATTAAGCCAATACGAATAAAAACTTTTCAGCTCTCACTTTCTTCAAATTTTCAGTTGTTCTTTGGAGTGAAAACCAATACGTTTCAGAAAACCAGACTGCATATATGTAATCCAGACTGCAGCGAGTGGGCCAGTCAGATCTCACATTCCACCCTGCACTAACATTGATAGTACTTGAGTGCTTGCATTTATAGTGGTAGTTTGATTGACATAGTCTAGTTTAGAATATAACCAACGAGATTAACCAGGAATCAACGAGAGCATTCGTAAACAATTGTTTTATAATTTTATTTTATTTTACCATTCCTTTTTTGTTTTTGTTTGCCCAGAAAGGTGAAAGCCACTCGTTGCCAGATTAGTCATGCTTGGGCAATTATAATTCGAAAGGCTACAGGTATAGTATTACTTAAGTGATAGCACAGAATTTGTTGTTGTGAATACATGACACTTCTCACTATTTGGCAGAATTGTGCAAAAATCTTACTGGCGTTCCGGCAAATTAACACCATAAAGAGTGATATTTCCAAGTAAAAAAAAAAGTCTGTAATTCACATTTTATTTCTGTATTAATTTCCCCAAGTTACGACACTAGCATTCACAACAACCTGCATCTCCACAGCTCTATGCTGATTTGCCTCATTGGCTTGATTGCCTCAATGGCCTGGTGGCCGTACGATACAAGACGCTTATCTAAGTAAACCAGCTGTATGCAGTCATTGTCATTATTCTCATTGAGCACACATATAATTTTAATCGTTGGTTTGTCTGAAATGCCGTATTGTGGATGGTGGTTTAAACGTTACCAATGTCACCAACCATGCAGTCCCACATTATATTTTAAGCTTTCTTTGTGTGTAAGGCACCTTCAATGATTAGGTCTTGATTCCATTCACAACCATAGCCCCAACGTTCGCCACAGATACAGATTGATTTTGTCCAGGCCTATCGTATTGCAATTCATTTCAGTGGGAAAGTCTTCAACTACGAGAATTTCAACTGTCCTTATTGTCGAATTGTCCATACCTCATCAAGGACTACAAAGCCATATAAGTGTGTAAACCCTTCTATACACATCACCTCTCTTTTACACACGACTATGCTCATATACCATGGCAGCACATAAAGGCAAGGGCTCTGGAGGCAAGAAGAAAAAAGGAGGAAAGAACAAAACCAATGCTACCTCACAACAACAACAACAACAGCAACAACAACAACAAAAAAAGACTCCACAACAGCAGAAGAAGCAAAGCGAAAATGCAGTCAACAATGATACGCCTGAGTATTTCAGAATGTTACAACAAGCCGTCACAGCGTTCTTGGCTGTACTAGAACAAAAAATGGAAACTTGGCCAAGGCAATATCTCCAGACAGGATCCATGATTCATGCAGCATTGGTGGTCATAAACACATTCCCAGATCGCGCGAAAGAAAACGTGGAGACACTTGTACCTATCTTCGATGAGCTTTGTGATGGAAAGCAGTCGATATGGGCCCAGGAGGACTCTAGTGCAGTGATATCATTCTTGAGTGATAAACTTACAAAATGGGCATCGGACCAAGGGATCCTCTCCCAATATACTAGAACCCTGGTTGAAGGACAAAAGGATCCCTTTGGTGAGGCTCCTGTTATAGTTCATGATGCATCAAGAGATTACACCAAACTGACGGAGGAGTTATTTCAACGCCAAAGGGCAAAAGAAAATGAATCGAAAGATTCAGGTGTTTCACAACAGGGCCCTTCTTTGGATAGTATGATTGAAGCTCTGTCTGCGTCAGGAATAGAAGTGAAAGAGAAGGAAGCATTATCTACACCAAGTAATGGATCTCTAAAATCGCAACCAAAAGACCCCCAGCAAGTGACGCAGGCATTCCTCATGTTTAAACCGTACATGTCACAAATGATTGAGGCTCGGCGCAAAGCTGAACAGGATGCGACCAATTTACAAGCACAAAATGAAAAGCTCACTCTGCGAATTCGAGAGTTGGAGCAAAGCCAGGAACCACCATTACTTTCTAAGGATGTTGGCATCCCATTTCAGCCAGACCCTCAGCTAAAGCTGGAAACTAACACAAGAGAATTGTGAGTATTATGGAACAAACGATAAAAAAAATCATACACTAACGTTAGCATGAAGGAGCATTTTAAAGCATTCCTTTCTCAGTATTCGTTACGAGAGAAGTATTTTGAGAAATTGCTGAAAGCCCGATCTTCGGAGACGGCAGTTCAGATAATGAAAGTCAAAAAATACCGAGAGCTGTCTCGGGCAGGATGGAAAATGGCATCGGAGGCACTCGATAGCCTTTCCAAGGTGGACACGCGAATTCAGACAATGAAAACCAATTTCGCAGACTACAAAGCCATGGTGTCGGCGACAATCAACTCTCTGGTTCAACAGCAAGATGAATTGAGACGGGAATATAAAAACTTGGAGCTCAAATGCGACCAGAGCAAAAATAAAGCCGAACTCATGGATGTGATGATGAACGAGGTTGTCTTGTACAACACTGGGCTTAAGCATATTGTTGATGAGTTCAAGGAACTGGCAGAAATTTGGAGAGATTGGGCAGAAATTGTCAAGCCAACATTAGCAACTGTACTTCGACCACCACATTTGCGTGTCATAGAAACACTAGTGAGGAAGACTGAAGAGCTTCTGCCGCGTGTTAGAGATGGATCCACTGGTCCCAAGAAAAAGGATGTTGATGAGATACTCAGGCTCGGCTATGCTCAAGGAAAAACGGTTGCTCAGATGAAAGAGGAATATATCTGTGACGCTTGGACAGCCTATCCTCAAGAGTTAGGAGGAGTTACTCCTGAGAAATTTGGCAAGAATGTGGAAATGGCTCCGTCCTTGAAACCCACTGGCCAACCCGACTCAGCTGTCAATACGGATGATCTAAGTGTTTCCCGCGAAGTGCTTCTTGATTCTTTACTCCAGAAAGAGGTTGAAGAGATCCCAAGTGTCGCGAATGACACCAAGGTGACGGTTGAGACTGCATTGACTAAGAAGGCTGCTACTACCTCTGAACCTGATGGCTACGAAGGTGATGTTGATGAGGTTGGTGGTGGACAAGTGGTAGAAGATCGCAGCACCTTGACTACCAAACAACAAGATCCATCACCAAAGCAACTTGCCCCTGTGAAGGGCTCTCGAAACTCACCATCTGCTGAGCCAACTCCAGATAATCATCTCACAGTCTATTCTCCTGTTGTTACAGACGACGAAGATAATTCACGTGAGGATGTTCATGATGATGCTGATGGTGAAGATGACGACGATTTTGGTTTCCGACGATATGCTGCTCACGATGGAGATGTTTCTTCTGAAGAAGACGAATACTTCCTGCGCGCCAAGTTTGGAATCTGTTATCATGACCGCTATTCACGAAAGGGTAAAGCATCTGCTGAAGGAGCTGCCGTCAATTCTTATATGAAATTGTTTGGAGGATCTCCAGACAAAGCGCACAACCTCTGCAATCACGACATGAGCTTGGATTTTGGCAACGTTCGCTTTGCCGATCGAAAGGGGCATCTTTTCAGTGAAATTCTTGTTCACGATTATGTGCAATCAGATGATGATACTTCCATGCAAAACTGGACAGATGAAGTTGAGTGGGAAGAAGGAGGTAGCGAAGAAGATGAGGAAGAGCAACCTGGAACAGATGATGAGTCTACAGATGGGGTGGCAAAGGCTGTAGAGAAGGCGCGATTAGTTAAGAGTGCTGTTGACATTGTTTCCGGTTCCAGGTCTGACAATGCAAAACGCGATCTAGTTGAGATTGATAGTGTATTTTCCGAAGTGTTCTCTGAACGGGAATGGAGTGTCATTAAAAGCGGTTCTTTGACAAAGATCACACCCTTGTTGTTGTCCTATATGGTAGCAGCCTATGGGTACGAGGGGAGCAGCTTGGAGTTAGACAAAAGATTCCCAGCATTCATTGTTGATCGCAAACTACGTTGCTGGTCTGGTGCTATTGCAACTGTCAACTTCTTGCTCTGTTATTACAGTAATAGCAATGGTTATAAGGACAAGTATGGATGGGACCCGATTCCTCGAACTATCTATGACACCGGTGACGTTTCCGCGCTTTTTGACCTGTCGTGTAAGATCGGACTACCCAGATCTGAACTTGACCCCATCTTGCTGTTTTGTGCCCGTGCCCTAGCCGAGATAATTAGGTATCCTATATCTGGCTATAAGAATGCTAGTGAAATAGCATTACGCGAAGAGCTGATGAAGTATGAAGGCGATATTTCCGTCCAGGACCTTTATCATCTGGTGGTGAAGCACAATGTTTCTTCGTGTACAGGCAAACTGGTACATCCGTATACGACACTTCTTGATGCTCTTGTTTGTGCATTTGAGAGCCTTTACACATATTTGAGCGAAGAGATTAAAGAACAGACCCAACAGTCTCTGTCTCAGGTAGAGCAGACATTTATGGGTCAGGTGTCTTCATCTTTGAAACGTTGCATTGCCCAAAATGTTTATCCTCGATATGACGCGACAATTTTTATCACCAAAAGTGTTCAAGAAAGGGTTGCGTCTTTTCTTTCCGCCAAGGGTACAGACAATGCTTACAACAAGGTAGTGGTTAACAACAGGCCGCTGTTGATGCGGGCTCTCGACAACAACAAATTAGATGTTCGCCGTATGGTCGATTTGCATGATGCGTATGAAAAGCTGGACAAAGAAGAGCAGCAAGAATAAACCAATAAATTCAGTAATTTATGTTCAAATCTATGTTTTCCAATAAATATACATCAGCCCGAGTGATCGGGGTCCTCTACAGTTTTGGTGACGGTGGCTGGAATCCCAACCGCGATGGAGAAAGGAGGAATATCCTTAGTAACAACTGAACCAGCTCCAATTGTGCATCCCTTACCGATTGTAACTCCAGGCATGACCTGGACACCCGATCCTAGCCAACAATCATCACCAATGGTGATAGGGGCAGCATACTCAACACCATCACGTCTCGTCTCCACTTCCACGTCATGGGTGGCGGTAATGAGTTTTACGCCTGGGCCTAATTTTACTCGATCGCCAATTGAAATGAGAGCACAGTCTAGAAATGTACAATTGTAACTGGCGGTGAACTGTTTTCCACAGGAAAAGTTACAGCCGTAGTCAAAGAAAACGGGGGGTTCAATGTATGAGCCCTGGCCGACATGGCCGAGCATGTTATGTAGCATTTCTGTTCGCGATTGCTGGAGCTGCTCAGGTGAGGCGCCTGCTGGGAAGTAGTCATTGTATTTCTTCTGGGCCAGGTGGATCCTATGGCGAGCATTGACCAGCTCGGGTTCATACTCGTGATACCCCATTGCCGAAATCATCCTGTCGTAGTTTTCTCCATGAGGAACATGGTTTAATTGTTTGGATTTTTCAATTTCCTTCTGATCAAGCTGGAATTTTCGTTTCGTCATTTCAGCTGGTTGAGTGATGCTAATCAGGCCAAAACGTAATTAAAGTTTAAATATGTGGGGTACATGTACAGTAACGCTTTGTTATATATATTATGGTGTCTACTTGATTAGTACTGCTTGAATGGAAAGCCCGAAGGAACATAGGAGCCCTTGTAGGCCAGGAATAAACCAGCTCGTGGTAAGACCTCAACTTGATAGGGTTCAGTAGGGAAACTTTCTCCATCAATACTAATAAACTCTGGGCCTCCCATGGGAGTGATTCTGAGAGCCTCGAGCTTCATATATCCAGAGTAAGGAAGGTCTATGTGTCGTCCTTTTTCCGACTCTAACAGTAGCTTAATGGCCTGCTTGCGGTTTACAGTATCACTCCATGTAAGCGCATCGATGAGTCCATCATGAGGTAGAGAAGCAGGGAAGGCTAACGAGTCTGCAGACACCCATGGCAACTTTCCTGAGAAAAAGTTGACGAGACCCTTATTTTCAGTTACCTCCCAGTCTGATGGGAGAGGGTCGTTGACAGTTCCATATCTGAGAGATGCAAAAACATCAGGGTTTAGCTGGGCAGCTTCCTCGACAGACATTGGTCCGATGAAATCAGCAAGATGTTTTTTATAGTGTTCGCTTATTTCCCGAGTATCTCGACTATATACCTTGAGAGCAATCTCACAAGGGTATGTCTTTCGGCTGAATAGTCGAGAGATAGCTCCTACGGTAAATCGAGCACCACCCATCCATCTCATGTTCTCAGTTCCCAGATCCAAGTCCGCTACCAGACCCCAAGCCTGTGATAGAAAAGACACCACCCGTCTATCACCTTGTGTGACAGCCATATAGTCTACGGGCATAACCTGTCCCTTGATCATTCTGAGGGTGGCAATGGATGCAGAAGAAGTACCGTTCAGTGACCACGAGAGCGAATTACCTGAACCGCATGGCAATTGACAGATAGCCACAGACCGAAGCAGCTGCGCTCCATCTTTTGGACGTGAAGCCATACCATTGAGTACCTCGTGGGGAATGCCGTCTCCTGAGCAACACATTATAGCATCATAAGTGTCCATTTCTATGCTGGCTCCAATATCATGGGCGTGGTTTTTGTGAGTGGTGTCAATCACGCGTATAGAACAATTTGCAGCTCGTAAAAGGGGCTCTGATGCATATTTGAATATCTTCTCTGCACGGCCAGTTCCTCCATTAGGATTCACTAGGACCAGGAATCGTTTTCGAGGTTTCGCCTCCCCATAGGCACGTTTCAGGATATCTTCCGCCAAGGAGGCGGCACTTTCTCCATCTTTGAAATCGACTACCACTGATCGTGGAACGCATGACGATTTAGTCACTTTCCCGTATGTTATTTTGAGAGACAGGTCACTCTTCTCCGAAGGTTCAGCATAGAGAATGTGTTCGTAGGGGATGCAGGTTGTTTCTGATCGTCGAGTATCAAAGAACGACATACACGTTCGTTTCGGTTTGACTGTAGTAGCCGGCAGCACCAAGCCCGTGTCGGTCAGAGTCGCCTCATGATGAAGCAAAGAGTCTTGGTTAGACATTTCCATTATTCAACGGTATCTCGGTTAGTCGCCAGTTTCTGAAGAATATCGTCGGTCTTGAAACACTGCACGCACTTTCCTCGACTTGGTTCCAATAGCTGGGCAAGTTAAAGCCTGGACATTGCATCCTGCATGATGGAGTTACATACTGATCCATCAACTCATGCATGAGTGCAGATAGATGGGCAAGTAAAACTACTAGCTACGATCCGCCATTCTGAGTAATACGGATGATTAATAATGGAAGTAAGACTAAGTTCTATTCTTCACTTGAGAGAGTTGTCCAGCCTTGTAGATTTTTAGCATTGTCTTTTCGTAGACAACGTCCTCCTATACTACAAAAACAAAGTTTCGGGAAGGTGTCTGGAAACCTGGGCAAAATGGAGTTGTCAGTGGAATTATCAGTGTCTCTAATTTGTAATAATCATCGTTGGTTGCTTTTTTCTAATCTACTACGTGTAAGTTTTTTCGTCAGTTTGTGTCCCATTTATTATTGCGATTTAATGAATTTCACTGTTTCAAATCCGATATTCTCGGGTTTAACAATGTCCACAGTGTAATGCTAACTTATTTTGGTTACGAGGGATTGAAACCGTTTCAAGAACGTATTATATAATTGGAGTTAACGTCGTACATTAACTCTTTGTTTAAATCTGAGACTACTTTCCCCAACAGCGCGTTGAAGCCGTATTGTTAGCCAACAGCGAACAAGCAGTTACTAGAAGTTAAACTATAATGAAACTGAAAATGGTCAATGTGTATTTCTAAAAACATAGCTCAGGGTGAGATTCACTGGGGATATTGTACGGTGGAGCTTTCGGGACGGTGAACAATTCGGTAAGAAAATGACACCAGGTATTGAGGAACAGAAGAGTGACTCGCACTAGGTGGAGCGGCTACATCAGGTCTGATCATGGCCGTGAGGCTGAATGCATGGGGATCCTTTCCACGTTCGTCAGTCAGTCGCAATCTACCAGTAGCGTTGACAATAGTTCCTCCATTGACTCCATGGCAGTCATATCCAAGCAAATCGTGTGTAACTGTGGAGGGCATTTGTGCATAGACCCCCAAAAATGCATCTCGACCTGCAATGGGAGTTCCATTCCAGACAATGGCAGTGTCGGGTCTCAAAAATTGTGGGAGATTTTGTCTGTGGTCGTCTAGAGCTTTGAGAAACTGTCGAAGGAAGCTCTCTGTGTTGTTCGTAGTATGGGTAACCTGTTGCTGGGCGCTGGAGTTATTCATGGTGTGAGGCTTGCGAAAATATTCAGTTAGTCGGTTGTGTTAATTAATGTATGCAGACTGAGACGGGAGATGTTTGTCTTGTTCCTTGGGCTTGTCTTCCTGACTCTGGTTCTGTTGTTTTTGACAAATGTGGTTTACAAATGAAAATGAAATCTTTATTTCCAAATATAGAGAATTCCCCTAACCCTGGTGTACTAGATTTGCAAACGAGTACAACAATTTTAGACTCAAGGAAACCAACAGCCCGAGTAGCGCAATGGTTAACGCGTTGGACTTCTAATCCAAAGATTGTGGGTTCGAGTCCCACCCCGGGTGTGAGATTTCTTTTTTGCTCCAATCGAGAGTAATAAATATATTGTTATTAATTCATTGTTCATTCGACCAGATTGTTACTTTTATTGGACAAGGAACAACTGGCTTCCAAAACACGTGATTGAGTGAAGGAATTTAAACAGCTCATATACTATGCGTCTGGTTATTTATTGTTCTACTCAATTGGGTGAAGTATATACTTTTCTGGTTATTTGGTATATCAAGAGAATGATTGAATGAGGCATGAATGGAATTTGGTGGTCAAATAATACTTCTAACACTTGGCAAGCACGCTGGTTTCTTCTAGAGATATCGCAGAAGTTGTGCATTCTTGGAGGTACATGTGAAATTGTTGACAAGACAAAAGTCCGAGTAATGCCTGAATGGTTGGAAATGCACTTTTTGGGTTCAAGCCCTTGACTTACTTGCAGCAAGATATGTAATCTAAGTTTAATACCATTACATTAGATACATAATTCTGCATTGATGCATGGACTGAGTAGCTAATGCTACGGCAACAATGGGTGAACGGGAGATGAAGAAGCGAGAGCGTGCTGAATCACAAGAGGATGAAGAACGAGGACGGCAGAGAAGCAGACGTTTTTCTAGCCCAGGGGACAGATCTCGAGAGCATTCTCACTCCAAATCTCGTTCTAGATCTCATCAAGGAGAAGAACATGAGCATAGAGTAGTGACAAAGAAAGTCGGCAACAGAACCGTCCGACAACACATTTCTCGCGAACGATACCACAGCCGGTCTGTTAGTCAAAATAGAAAGACAAAGTTCTCGAAGCATAGAAATGGTCATACTCATAGCAGCAAGCGTGAGACTCAGCGAAAAGATGAACGGTCTCACTCTCGTGGCCGCATGAGAGTGTCAGTTTCACCTGATCATTCTGACGAATATCACACCAAGGCCGTTTTTGAGAAAGATGAGGATGACAATCTACATGTGGACAACGATCACGAGGACATAAATTTCGACGACATTGCACGTGGAGAAAAAGTGGACGACCGTTCTCATGGCTACGAAAAATGCAAAGAAAGAGAGGCTTCGAGATCAAGGTCTAGGAGCAGGGAAGGAAGCCGAGTCAGGACACGAAGTCTATCGCGAGAAAGAAGACGAGAGCATGAGCGATCCGTAGGCTCTAGTAACATGAATGGTAAGAGTCGTCACAGAGGAACTGCATCTCCAGAACCTTGGTCTGACTCGGATGAAGGTACTCCGGATAATTCTCACAGGTGTGCTACTCGGAGTGTTCTAGTGAGTAGACTTCCAGGATCGGCAACCTCAACTCATGTCAGGGAGATTTTTGGTAGATTCGGGCCGGTTTCAACTGTGGATAGTGTACCCTCTAGTTTCAGATTATTTCATAGATACAACGACTATGAAAGTTCCGAGGCTGGTTTTGACAATAACTTTCTGGTAACCTACTTTCACCATGATGATGCAAAGGATGCTGTTTTTCAAATGAATGGCAGTCGAATAGACCATCAGGTGATTGGTGTCATTTTATATGATGAAGCAGCCAAACAGGAGTTGCGGGAGCAGGAACGCCAGAAGTCAAGGAGGAGATCGTTTGACCATTGTCAGAATAGGTATAATGATAGAAGATCCAGTCAACGCAGTTCTGATACCCATGGATCTTGGAGCGGATCTAGGGGGCGCTCTAATAGTCGTGATTCACAGGTGTCACGTCGCACTTATAACCCTGACACTTCGTCCAGCAGAAGATATAGCCATGGCCGTGACAGGTCAGATAGCTGGTATGATGATGATGAGGGGCGATCTTACAGCAGAGAAAGGAGACATTCCGATAGGCGCTACAGAAGTAGATCACGTTCTAACTCACTTGGCCGACGAAGCATATCACCCAGGTGGTAATTATCGACTACTACTTATACTTCTATAAGTTTATCAACTATGTACAATTATTATTCTATCTATGAGGTTGACCGTAGCTTTTCGTTGTTAGAATCAGGCACTATTTTAATGGTTGAAGCGTCTGGAGACCCAGAAGTATCGCTTTTCTCTGTTTCTTTCTCCAGTTCTTTCTCGGATTCCTTCTCTAAGGTCTTCTCTGATTCTTTCTTCTGTTCTAGTAATGCAGCCTCTCGTAATGCCTTTCTTTCTGCAATTGCAGCTTTTTTCTTTCCTAGCCTCTTTGGCTTCTTGAGTTCTGGGAGCGCTCTTACCTCAATGGGCTCTTCATCCAGCTGGACTCCTGCTTTAGTCACGGTGTATGCAATTCTTTCCATCAAAACCTCATCGTGAGCATCGTCTCTGTTCAAAATCATGCACATTTGCCCTCGTTTGGAACATGAATATTTGTCATCATTTCTGGCCTTTATGCTCTCCTTGCTGTTACACATGTTGGCCACTAATGCAAAATCGGACTCCTCTTCAAGAGACTCCCAGCCGAATACAATTACATTGCTCAGGTTGGGAAGTTCAATGCCTTTGAATTGGCGAAGACTACATACAATCGCCTGGGGGAGGTCTTTGGTAGCCTCGTTGGATGGATCGACTGGGGTTGCGAAGAAAGTATCACAGAATTCAACCATCTTAGAAGGATCCAATTCTGCCATGTGTGCAGCATTTATGCCTACTTTTTCGAACGCCTCCTTGTACCTGGTTGCCTTGAACGACTGGGTTGTCAAAACCAAGGCTCGCTCCGTAGGTCGGCTCTTTATGATATCAGCAGCAGTTTCAAAGTAAAAAGGATCCACAAAAAGCTGCTTGTTGTAAAATCGCCTTCGCATTGTCTGGGTATATCTGTCGTTGTAGAATTCCCTAATTGCAGCAAACTTCATCTTCAAATACTCCTGTCGATCTGTGGAGAGGTTGACGATATCTTGTAGTTCCTCCATTGCCAGACCTAGATTGATAGAAGGGAGACTTACATTGAGGCAAGCGGAACGCTTGGAAGGTTTGCAGACCAGCTTTACGTCAACGTCGGGTGCTGTGACACTGTAAGGGGCCTTGATGACATTATGATTAGTAATACCAATATCAGCAACGGGTCTACCGTCACTCCAGCCCAGAGAATTCAATAGACGTTTGTGAAAAGGTTTTAATGTGGCGCCAGCAAAAACAATCTGTAGAGGAGGGAATTCCATAAGTTCAGATCTCATGTAACCATTTCGCACTGAGGCAACATAGTTTCCTAGCTCAACGGTGGGTTTGGTATGGTTGTTGACCTTTTGTGTCTTAGTTTTCAAGATGAACTTCTCTTGAGGAAGCAAAACGTCTGCATCGTCAATGTAGATTGAAGATAATTGTTTGATATTCAATCTACTTCTGAAATCGGACTGCAGAATATCCATCAATCTAGTGGGGGTAGTGATGAGGATCTGAGGACTGGGGTATTTTCTTAGCAATGCCAATTGTTCTTTTTCCGCCTCTGGAGAAGCTCTGAAAAGGAGTTGTGCAACACTAGCCTCATCTGCTTCACTCTTGTTTGCTTTTGCCATACCCAAAAGCCGTTTCAAATGCTTTTTACCGGCAAGCTCCGATGACACGACAAGAAGATGGTTTACTCCCATACTCTTGGCACTGGTGGAGTTTCGTACGTTAATTCTATCTTGTCTTGAGAGGAGCGCAACATCCAGTGCAGTAGAAATGCCACATCCTGGCAACGAGTTCCACACCAAAGACATGTCAGAATTAACAGTAGCAAGAAACTGTTTCTGTGCATATTCCGGTTCGGCTGCCTCAGGTATCGCACATGTTATTCCTTCGATCACTTCTGGTGGTATTTGAAGATCAGACCAAGTCTTCGCTGATTTATGGTCGATGAGAAGATTCTCAGGGGAAGGGGATTTCAGACTAAGGGGGTCTTTTACCAACTTTGGGAGAGACTCTTTAGGAGCTTTGTTCAGTCTGTTGGGTGAAGATCGAGGAGATCTAGAATGTTTGATGTTGGGTCCCCGTTTGAAGCTCGGCGGATGACTGTGATACTGTGCCAGGAAAAACGTTGATGGTCTTGATTTTATCGGAGAGTTACACAGGGTCTGTCGGGTTTTGATACCCGTTCGCCACCACATGCTGTTGGTGTAGTTTTTGATCTCAGATTATTTTCGTTTCATGCATGTCCTTACTATCCCAATGATAAAGTCTATTAGCGAAGATGAAATAGGCAGTGAACGAAAAATGAGAAAAATGAGACAAAAATTGTAGCTGTTATGCAAATAATACTGACCCAACGAATTGAAGATTTATGAAAGAAATATAAAATTTAATAATGGAAGTTATATAAATGCTCAAAAAGACATTTAAAACGAGGAGGTGGGGACTGAAGGAAAATCGAATCAACTCTGGACTAGCAAGCAATATTTTTGTAGAATTTTTTCAAAGACTGTATTTATACTCTCCAGTGATAAGTGTGTTTTCATAACTGAGGTGAGACTTGTATATCCTACTTGGTACAAATTAGGAAGGTTGTCTTGGCTGTGTATGGGGCTCAACACAGGTGTGACACATCATATATAAGTTTAACTGAGCAAAGTAACTCCCGATTCGTGACACAAACAAGTGAATATTATTTTTGTACGGCATGTGACAGTGGTAACTGAAGTAAGTACCTGTACAAGTACACCGCAACTTGACGTTACAGTTTTGGCTTGCATTACACAAGCTTTCCAACCTTTCTGATTCTGCAAAAGCAACATGACCAGCCACTACCAGGTGACATAATCCACATGAGTAAGCAGCGAGAGTCAGGGTGTTTGTAATGGAAGTAGTAGGATTTTTGCTCTATATATAAAGCAGAGACACTCGTTGCATCAGTGCCATATTGACAGGCCACCAAATCATTATGATTCAGACATTATGCAAGTTGACCTGATTAAGTTGGGGTACATGGCCTAACATGAGTGCAGGTAGTTTCCAGAAACGAGAGTGCATTAATACAAATAACAGCCCCTCGCCCTGACAAAACTCCTCAATACCTCATATCACACTCAACTTGTGACACTAAAATAAAATGGACTTATCACCGGACAGCGCCTCCTCGGCAGCTACGGTGCTACAGACGGCTGAATCACTAGAAGCTGTTGCCTCGAGTTCAACAGAGGCAAAAGCAGTCATTACAAGCGCCCTGGCACGAAGTGCCTATGCTGCACACACCTCAATTTCTTACTTGGCATGGGCATTGGGTCTTTGGTTTCTACGACTGATCGGATGGGTGTGTTATGGAATCCCTGCTTATTTTCTTGGGCTACTCGGAAGAACCATCAACATCTCGCTTCAATTTTCATCTCTGTGAGTAACAAAAGAAAGTGCTCTTTTTAATTTTATTCCTACTAACACAGTTTGCTGATCGTCTCCGGTTTGGTCGCAATTGTCGTCGCAGTAGTGCGATATCGATACCTCACCGTGTACTCTCGGCTGCCTCAAGAGCAGCCCAGACAGGAGCCCGAAATTGACATGTTCGATGAGTCCGGAGAAGAAGATGAAAAGACTGGCTTTGCAAACTACTTTGATGAGTTTTTATCTGCAGTCAAGATCTTTGGATACCTTGAACGACCTGTATTTCATGAGCTCACTAGACACATGCAGACCTGGAAACTCTCTGCAGATGAAATGGTACCTCTTGATGATGACCAGGGGTTTTCGGTGGTTGTAGAAGGCACAGTTCAGGTTTTTGCTAAACAGGCTAACTTCGTCCAAAACCCTTCCCATGTGCCAGATTCTAGAAAGGAGGACACAATCATGTTCAACGGAGAAAGATACACCTTGCTGTCAGAGATCAAGAATGGTGCACCCCTAACTTCTCTCTTCAATATCTTATCTTTGTTCACGGATGATTTACAACTGCACAAGAACTTTGATAGTGTGGTCAACTCGCCCATGGCCTCGGCATCTGATGTTCCCAACATGTCTTTGGCGTCTGATGGAGCGGAAGACGCGCAGAAGTGCGAACCTCAATTTGGAGAACGTCTTTCTGAGAAACCTGCAACAAAGTTGTCAGTGACAGTTAGGGCTGCTACTGATTCCACTATTGCCATCATTCCTGCTGCAGCATTTCGAAGAATTACCAAGAAGTTCCCTCAGGCTACAGCTCATATTGTTCAAGTGATCCTCACCCGTTTCCAGCGTGTGACTTTCCAAACTGGTCATCACTATTTCGGCCTGACTCCTGAGATTTTCCAGACAGAGGTGAACCTTAACAGCCATGCTCGTAACGACTTGCCAGCATACCTTAGAGAGGGTGCAGTCAAGAGACTCAACCAGATGTATGATGCGAGCCAAATGGGAGCTGGCGGACGTAATAAGCGCTACACCGTGACTCTGAAAAACAAGACCAAATCCAAAGGAGAGAAAATGCGATTTTCAGTTCAGCTTAATCAAGGCCAACTTACCAGCCAAAGCCGAATGGTGAGCCTTGAATCGTTGGAGACAGTTGGGGATAACATGAACCCTGGTGATTTGCTTACTAACGTTCCGTTATCCCGACAAGAACGTCCAGTGTTCGACATGTCCAGTACCAAACGGAAAAATAGTTTTCAGAACTTTTCATTTATTGCAAGCGAAGATGAAAACGAAGACACTGCTCTGCGAACAGCACTAGTAGAAGCCATTTTCAAAGTTCTAGGTATTGATCGTGACTCAATCGACTCGTCTATAATGGCTGTAAGAACCGTTTCGAGCACTGCCTCGCCGATGTTTACTGGAGCTGTTCCAGCCGGATCTTTGGGCGAAGAATTGCGAAACCGTCGAACTGGATTAGATTCTGGGGGACTCAATTTTTCTGGCAGCCATGGAATGGGAGGATCGCAAAGCTCTTTTTGCGGCATGTCTGAAACCTCAAACTCCAGTATTGACGAGGATTCATTGTTAGCGGCTCCTTTTGATACTATTCGAAATGATATCGCCCAGTACATGGATGTTGTGCTGTACAAGAAGGATTCGCTGTTGATTAAGCAAGATGACACCACACCTGGGTTATTCTACTTAATTGATGGAGTTCTTGAAGTTGGATATACTGACCATCACAAGATTTATCATGACCTGTACACTGTACAGCCCGGCGGAGTGGGTGGATATATTGGTTCTATTCTTGGACATCGATCTTTCGCTGACCTACGTGCTCGCACCGACGTCTACGTTGGTTTTCTTCCCCGTACCGCTATTGAGAGAATGTCTGATCGGTATCCCATGGCCCATCTTACCATGGCCAAGTCTTTGACCAAGGTCCTTTCCCGGCTACTGCTACATCTTGATTTTGCCATGGAATGGGTACAAGTGCAGGCTGGCCAGAAAATTTACAAAGAAGGTCAGGATGCAGATGCAATTTATATTGTTCTGAACGGTCGAGTAAGAGCAGTTGCAGAAGCTCGAGGTGACGGTCCGGTAGTAGGAGGAGAGTCTGGCATCAGCAAGGACAGCAAGGGCCACAAGAAGAACCTCACAAGTATCGGAGAATATGGTAAGGGAGAGTCAGTTGGAGAATTAGAGGTTTTGACTCTTGCTCGACGTCCGTCTACACTTGTTGCTATTCGAGATGCTGAGCTAGCCAAAATCCCTCGTGCTCTATTCGAGTCTCTCGCTCTACATTATCCTAGCATTACATTTGAGATTTCTCGAATCGTTGCATCGCGAGTCCGAACTCTCATGGAAGATTCAGCACCCATGCCTCGAAGGCTCCACACGTTTGATATGGCAGCCCATCACGACAGTTATCTGACTATCGCGGTGGTTCCAATCTCACAGGATGTTGATGTCACAGAGTTTGGCCAACGGCTATACAATGGTATGAAGGCGGTGGGTCGAGAAGTTTGCCATTTGAATCATGCTTCTGTTCTCACCCATATGGGTCGTCATGCCTTTAATCCTCTAGGAAAGTTGAAACTGTCTGGGTTCCTGGATGATATCGAAGACAGATACGAGACCGTGCTTTATGTTGCTGATACCCCTCCTGGATCTTCCTGGACCCATACTTGTTTTGCCCAAGCAGATTGTGTTCTTCTGGTTGCAGATGCTCGTGCCGAGCCTGAAATTGGTGAGTATGAACGAATTCTGGTCAAGATGCGAACTAGTGCTCGAACAGAGATGGTGTTCATCCACCCTGAACGATATGTGCCCCCTGGTCTTACCAACACCTGGCTGAAACCCAGGGTATGGGTGCATACTCACCATCATGTCCAGATGAACCTTCCCCGCCATGAGGCTGATGCACTCGCCAGTATCAGGAAGATGAAAAAATCAGGCACACTCGCAAATCTGAAAAGCAAGGTCCAGACCATCCAAGAAGAGTTCCGGTCAATGTACAGACCCAAGAGCACCATTTACAGCACTTCCTCGGCAAACAAGGACGACTTCAACCGACTTGCCCGTATCTTGTCTGGACAGGCGATTGGTTTGGTTCTAGGCGGTGGAGGGGCTCGAGGTATTTCTCATATCGGTATTATCAAGGCTTTAGAAGATGCAGGTATACCTATTGATTTTATTGGAGGAACATCGATTGGCTCGTTCATCGGAGGACTGTATGCTAAGGAGTATGACCTCGTTCCCATTTTCGGTCGAGCCAAAAAGTTTGCTGGTCGAGTATCTTCGTTATGGCGTATGGCTTTGGATTTGACATATCCTGCAACTTCGTACACTACTGGCCATGAGTTCAACCGAGGTATTTGGAAGGCGTTTGGAGAATCTCGAATCGAAGATTTCTGGCTCCGATACTTCACCAACACAACCAATATCACACACTCTAGAATGGAGATCCACACCTCCGGATATGCATGGAGGTATATCCGGGCTAGTATGTCTCTTGCAGGTTTGCTTCCTCCACTAACAGACAACGGCTCGATGCTTCTTGATGGTGGATACGTTGATAACTTACCAGTGTCTGAAATGAAGGCCCAGGGTGCTTCAGTAGTGTTTGCTGTTGATGTTGGCTCGATTGACGACACCACTCCAATGAGCTACGGTGACTCTCTTTCCGGAGCGTGGGTGCTGTGGAACCGATGGAATCCATTTGGACGGCACCCCAACGTTCCCAACTTGGCTGAAATCCAGGCTCGACTGGCGTATGTGTCGTCAGTTGGAGCTCTGGAGAAAGCCAAACATACACCGGGCGTAATCTATATGAGACCGCCTATTGATGACTTTGCCACTTTAGATTTTGCCAAGTTCTTGGACATCTACAGAGTTGGAAATAGGTATGGGCACACGTTCCTGAATGATCTACGTGAGGAGGGAAAGCTGCCTCGTATCCCAGGAATGGAGAATGTCCGTGCCAAGCATAAGAGGACCATTGCTAGGAGGAATTCAATTTAAATGGATGTTACATATAAAATCGCATAGAACATAAATACCCATGTTATTAATAATATAGTACATGTAACCGTCTAAGGACGCCTTGGGGGGTTTGAGGTGACAAGAATAACTGAATCTCCTCGTACAAACAGCATTTCGCTCTTTTTCTTTCGGGCCTCTAGTTTCGGGCTGCCCTCAACATATTCGTAGACAGTTTCCTCAACATTTCCCAGAACCATACTGCAATGGATGTCGTAAGCCTGTGTTAGTAAGCAAATCAGAGGAGGCACGAGTAGGTCGCATACTGTCAACAATCATCTCGCCCGATAAAACAAATCAGTCCACCATCATCACCGACTTCTTTCATCTCTCTACTCACATGCAAAAGACCATATAATTCCCGTCCACCCCGAAGTTTCACAAAAACATTCTCGTTAAGAGAAAGACCAATGAGGTCCAGAGGCTCGGAGCCACCAGATGTGTCGACGTCGGCCATTGTGTGCTCGCAAGGTTTCTCTATTAAGACACTGAGGTGTAGTGATGATGGGTTGCGTGAGGTTAGGGTTGAACCATAGGGTGGAAAACCAAGTGACGAAAATAGAGTTCACCTCCCAAGAACTATTTTTTCATAGCAGAGGCTTTGAAGACAGCACCGACAACTATGATTCGATCGCTACATACATCGGCTGTTCGACAAGGTCGTAAGAAGTGGCCCAAGCCATTGCCCAAATCTATCACCGGCAACCAGTTTGTCAAACAGCTGGAGCTGAAACCCCCCATTGCTCCTGCCCTGGCCAATATTACTGTGCCCGATTCGCATCCCCTTTGGCAGTTCTTCTGCAAGGACAAGAAGATTGTACGAGACCAGCGAAGCTTCGATACAAGCTCACGGCCATGGAGTGTACCTGAGTTGCGACGAAAGTCGTTTGAGGATCTCCATGCTCTGTGGTATGTGTGTCTGAAGGAGCGAAACATTTTGCTCAAGGAGGAGCGAGTCACCACCCGAATGCATTTGGAGAACCAGAACGGTGGGTACAGAAGCGAGTACGACCGAATTGGCGAGACCATGGTGTCTATCCGACACGTTTTGGTTGAGCGATACAGAGCATTTGAGGAGGTGCAGACTGTGCTTCCCGAGGTCCGGGCCAAGGCAAATGAGGAGTTTGACGAGAGATATGTCACTGCAGATGCTGTCTACGATAGCGAGCTGTCGCTTGAGCTGGACCGACACCTTGTGGCCTACTACGGCTTCTCCACAGACCCTGCAGCCAACGCTGGAGTTGAGGTGACTGAAGACACTATCGAGGCCATCAAGTATGGCGCAAAGCTCAAGTACGAGCGATACAGCGGTGCCACTGATGAGGAAGGTAAGCCAATTTCCACCCATGGATTCACCAAACAGCCCAAGCGAGACATTTTCGAGCAGTATATTATGTTTCTCGCTACCGACACTACCGAGGGTGTGGCTGACGCTCTCAACAAAATCAAACAGTACCGAGAGTCTGACACTCTGCCCGTAGCGCCCTGGAACGCCATGCGTGTGTTGCAGCATCTTGTCGAGGAGAAGATGGGTGCCGCAGCCGTGTTTGAGGAGGCTCTCAAGAACAAGAAGCTTGAGCTTTCAGAGCAGGAGATCCTGGAAAACATTCCCCCTCAGTATCTCAACAAGCTGCCTAAGGAGTAATGTATATAGGACTGATGTATATAGTAACGGATATGATCGTAAAGGCGTAAAGGTGAATGCAATAATTATGTACAAAGGGCTACTCCAAAATCTCGTCATCTACGTAGCCAAGCTTCTGTTTTCGGGCTTCTCTTCCTCCAGCAGGGATATCTCCAAATCTGCTGAAAGGCCACAACACCTTGGGACACTTGCCATGCATGAGGCCCAGCGACACAGGACCAAAGTTGTTGGAGTCAAACGAATGTATGTTGTCTCCTTCTACCCAAACGTGATTGAAAGGAACAAAGCATGTCTTCTGGGGGTACGGGTGTCGAGTCACAATCTCATCTCCTCCAACTCCCAAAATTCGCTTGCAGAGAAACTTTTCGGGATCCATGGGGTTTCTGAACAGAACCACATCTCCAACTTTAAGATACCCCGGTTGTTTGACGAGGAGCTTTTGTAGCAGCACAATATCTCGTTTGCCCAGATTGGAGTCTGGATTAAGTGCAGGAGTCATGGAGTTTCCACTAATGTGACCAATGAAGTATGCATGGTCTAGGAAACACACAGCTACAGGGATCCATGTGGCCCATAGGAACACCCGCATCGCCGGTTTCTGGCGAAGTTGCGACCAACCCTTTGATTTTTGCGCAAACCAGTCCTGAACACCCATCTTGTTAACGTGGGCTGTGAGGTTCTGCTGTTGGTGTCTTGCAGTGATGTGTTTTAATTATGCATACTCCCAGTACATGAAATCAAAGTGATGGAGTAAAAGTTGAAATTATTTTTTTTTCTTCGTAAGATAATTTTTCCTTCTCCATGAATTACGAACAGTTGCATTAATTCACGTCATTTATTTACTTCTGTAAGCCACATTTCTTGAGTAGAATTTTTGATGCTAAGGTTTGAGGCGTCAGTTGCGCTTGAAATAATGTAGTACCATGGTTATAGATAAGATTGTCCTATCAAACACAAAATCGTTTTCTGCAAGTTAATAAACACAAAGAAAACTTTGATATCTGCGACTTTCTTAACCCTCCTTTCCATGCAGGTGGTTCTGACTCATCAAGCCCACCAATCAATCCAGCTAAGTTTTGAAATTACAATTAAGGTTTCAACCGTATTAATCCTTAATGTGGGGGGCGCCGTTGAGACACAAAGCCAAGATCCTAAACGAAGAAGATAATAAATTCGCAAAACCTACTGAAGATAATTCTGACCATCTAACTATTAGAATCCGAAATTCCTCATCTCTCCATAGTTACCCCACCTGCGATTATCGAGCTCGAAAGTTTATTCAGCGGAGATGGTTGCAGTGATGCATGCATACTATGCCCGTTGGGGTATCTACTTTACTTTCTGTCGGGAAAGGTACGCCGTATGGACGGTCTTCTTTACATTTAATCGATCGACAAAGCCCACACGGAACTGTGACGTATTTTCGTTGGTCATACAGCTGCTCCGAAACTTCTCCGACACGCGATCATAACAGTCAGGAATGGGGGAAAAATTCGAACGGTTTGCCAAGGTCGTGGACTGGCTAATATCTCAGTGGTTCATCCTAGGTATGGGTGTGGCAGTGGCTTTGGCATATGCTAACCCGAACTACGCAAGAGCTGGAGGTGTCATCCACTCAGAAATCACCATAGAATATCTGGCTGTGGCAGCCATCTTCCTTATCTCAGGGCTGAGTATGCCTTCCAAAACGCTTCTGAAAGAGTTGGGTAACTGGAGAGCGCATATTGTAACCCAGGGACTCTCTTTTCTAGTCACACCGGCTATTATGTTTGGATTTGCCAAGGCCATTCTTACAGCTAATGATCCCAAGATAGATCAGTATGTCCTGGTTGGTATGATTATTACGGGTTGTACACCTACAACTGTTTCTTCTAACGTTGTCATGACGAAGAATGCCAATGGTAACGACTCATTATCACTGTTGGAGGTCACCATTGGTAATATCATGGGCGCTTTCGTCTCGCCAGCTTTACTACAGCTTTACTTGTCAGATTCCACCGGGTTTGGGTTTGGAAACCCCGCAAATGACTCGTCCATGACTGAGCTATACAGGCGAGTTATGAAACAGCTGGGTCTTTCGCTTTTTGTACCATTGTTTGTAGGCCAGGTTATACAGAATGTGTTTCCGAAGCAAACTAAATGGGCAGTAGTAAACCTGCGGTTGGCTAAGTTTGGTACTTTCTGTCTGCTGCTACTTATTTGGGCCACTTTTTCTACTTCATTTTATGATAATGCATTCACGTCGGTACCCAAGGCCACAATGATCATGGTGCCGTTCTTCAACGTGGGTATCTACCTATTATTCACGTTGATTTGCTTTTGTGTCGCTCGGTCTCCTGTGCCCAGGCTTGTTGCACGAAAAGACCCCACCGAGAACTCATCCACGTGGTACCGTCTCTATCATAGATGTGTGTGGGGTTTCTACTTTAACAAGCGGAACACTGTTGCCATCATGTTGTGTGGAGCTGCGAAAACAGTTGCTCTTGGTGTCCCTCTCATTAACGCCCAGTATGGTTCAGGAAACCCACTCATTGGCCGAGTTTCTATCCCCTTGACACTTTTCCAGGGAGAGCAGATCTTAACTGCACAATTGCTGATTCCGATTTTCAAGCGGTGGATTGGCGATGAAGGAAAGGAACCTGAAAATGAAGGAGAGGGAATGTCCGAAAAATCAAGCATCGCAGGGAATGACCTCGAGAAGGCTGTCTCTGGCCCTATGGATTCGGAGATCAACCCTGTCAAGATCAAGCAGGATGAGGAGGTTGAAGCTAAGATGTAAATTATTCGCCCAAAGGGCCTATTTATACTACTCCATATAATAAAATACACTTAATCTACATTAATTTACTTTACAATACCGGTTAAATATCCCAGACCGACACGGGTCCAACCTCATTGTACTCCTGTCGAGAGATGTAAGCGCCTTCAATGTTTGTTCCAAAGATCTGCTTGGCGCCAATCTGAGCACCCAGAAACGCTGCTCGCTCCAGCTTGGACCCCTTCCATTCACTGAAATACTCAGACATCTTGGCAAGCTTCATCGACGTTGGCGTCTGGCCGTGGCCAATTTGTGCCTGCAGAGCCTGGCTGTACAGGGGGTTGATGGGAGTTGAGCCGTTTCCTACAGTCGCTCCGACCGTGGGGGTGTTTCGGCCTGATGTGGTGAAGTTGGATGGCAGCTCGGAGTAGGTTGACTGCCGGGCAACCAAGTATTTATTAGTTAGAGAGGCCATGATGGCATCCTTGAACCCGGCTATTCCCGAGATACCGCCAGCAATAATGACGTTATTCCACACAGGTTGGCGTTTTGAGAAATCATCGATGAAAGAGATGGAGAGGTCGACCTGTTCGGTAATGGCGTCCACAAGTTCCTCTGTGCCGTGGAATCGCTCGGATCCAATTGTGTGTTCTACACCATCGTTGTCGACGAAGGTGTTTGTGGCCCTTTCAGAGTTGGGGATCTCGGCTTCTTTGGTCTTGTTCTTCTCTCGCTCAGCAAGAATTTCTCGGGTCTTACCAGAAGCAACAATGGCTGCTACATCGATAGACGTTTCTTCGTCTCTATCAGGCATATCCGGTTGGTTCATGGCGGACCACAGATTCTTAGCATCCTTGTGCAGCACCTCATAGATGTTTGACTTGAGCAGCGCCTCGATCTGTGAAGGAGTCAATTGGGGCAATTTTTCCGCAAGCGACTTTTTCACGCTACTAGCTCCCATGGGGATAACAATTTGTGCAGGCTCTACGATCGTGAAGTCGGTCATGGGAGTCAAAGTGGTAACGTCCTCACCCACATCAATAATAAAAGAGTCGGGGGCGTTGTAGGCGTATGTGAGACACACGGCCTCGGGGATGGCTGCAAATGCCGGGAAGTTGAGTTCCTCAAACACGTACTGAGTCACGGCCTCGAGTTGTATCCTGGTCCACAATGTCGAAGAGACCAGGAACAACGCGCAGTTGGTCAAGGGTGTCTCTGGCTTGGTCTTCTGCATTGTTTGTGTCATGACCTGAAGAAGGAATTGGAATGCTGGCAAATCCACAATCTTTCCCTCTACCATAGGCCACACCGCGTTCTTCTCATCTCCAGTGCTGGAGAAGTATGGCTCGTCAGTGCCATTGGGATTCGGTGCTTTGTACACGACCGAGGGAACCTTGGCCTGTGCCTGGGTCAAACTTTCCTCCAGGCCGAATTGTGCCTGTGTGGTTTTCGATCCGATGCTTACCACCAGAATATGTTCGTCTTTGTATTGCACCATGGTTGGCGTTGTGGGAGGTGCGAACTGAGAGTTATGAACGAACCTAAATGCGACAACAAGCGAATAAAGTAAATAATTTAAAAAAACATCTAAAAATAAAGAAATAATTATAAAAAAATAGCTGCTTTTTTAATTGCTATAAATTATGTTATACATATACAAATCATTGGGATAGAGCTTCCTTTTCCTTCTCCAGCTGCAAAATATACTCCTTCGTTTTCTGGACCTGCTGGTAGACGGTTTCGAGACCAGCCGTCAATCTGTCAAGCTCCTCAGCCTCTGTTTGTAACGAGTACGTCTTGCTGGGGTCATTAGGATCCGACTTGGCAGGAAGAAGTGCCCCTGGACGTGACGTCAGCAATTCAAACATTTGTTCTGTAGGTTCGTTAAAAACCAGTTCATCATAGACGTATGAGTCAACTGGCTGGGGCTCGTTAGAACCCTCCTCCTCATCCCCAGGAGCTCCAATCTGGGCCGGCAGATTGTCCTTTTTGTATGGATGCAACTTGAGATGATGGTACAACAGAATGTTTTTCTCGCCCATTTCGGTGGGGAAGAAGATTCGAATGCTGATCTCGAACTCACCCCATCCGGTTTCGGTCACCTCGAACGGGGGCTCTTCTATCGTTCGGGTCGCGTTAGCATACGTGTCATGCAATTTGAACACGACTTTCTTGATGAATCCCAGATCGTGGTTGCATTCTGGTGCAGGACTCGACTCTTTCTTGTTTGTTGCGACTGCCAATTTATTCTTGACTCGAGATATAGACGCTGCATCTGCTTTCATATCAAGAACCGGCGATCGCACAAAAATCGTCCAGCTGTGAGTATGATCTGGAGACACGTCCGGATTGGCCTTCTCCTCTTCTGTTAAAGGAGTGGCTGTGTTTCCATAGAGAATGGGTCGGGATATCGCGATGTTCTGGTTAGCGAAGAAGTAGAAGTGCCATAGCGGGCAGTCTGGTGGTAAGTCGCAAAACTCTACCCACTGGTACTCACTCTGATCCTTTTTGAAGAAGCTCCAGCTGCCATGTTGTTGTAGAGGGCGAGAGTAACATCAACCTTTACTTGATGTATATCGAACTTTATTTATCGCGATAGTCCAAATGAGATCATAAATTAAAAAAAAAAAAAAAAGTAAATATAAATATAAATATTAGTATTATTTCCTAAATTGGGTGCTCCCCATGAGTCTCGTACCATCTCTCAGACAATGAGTATCCTGAATCTCCACGAACTCGATCATCTTTTCGAAAGTACTCTGGTGACTCGTATAGGTAGGGTTTCGAGCTTACCTCATCCTTATCAGTTCGGAACAACTCGTTTTCGGTTCTGACAGAATGAACAACTGTTGCACCACATTGCTGCGGTTGAAACGTCTGCCACGTGAACACTCCTCCTACACTCACCCCTTGCAGATCATCCAATCGTCCTCTCAAAGCAAGACCATCGTCAGGACTACTGATAAACATGGATGTAGCCAAAGCATTTGATGGAGGATGCCAGTTGATATCTCGAACTAGAGAGGAAAGAGAAGCCCGAGCTCCAACAAGAGCAGACTCGAGGTAGGGGTCTTTGGAGACTCGTAGAGACTGGTGACTATTCAGACAGGTGGCTAAAGTGCCGTCAAGTTTCCAAACACGGACAATTCCATCTGCAGAACCACTGGCAACATATCCTCCACAAGGACTAAATCTGGAGCGTACTAGACTTTTGACCACAAATGCGCCAGGATAAGTCACAACACTCTCGTCCAATGGGTGGTCTTCCATACTAGGGGGCAGGTAACTCAGAGTCTCTCTATAGTCGGCTCTAATTCGATACTGACTAAATTCGTTTCTGGATATATCACCTCTTCCAATCAATGACGGCTGTCTGATATCCCATAGCTTGGATCTACCGTCCTTGGCCGTCGTAAGCACATGTATCTCGTCAGGATGAACATCACAGGATGTCAAACCACTTAGATGTCCCACAAAAGTACGGACACGAGATTCTTTCAAACGCATATCATGCTGTTCGAGAGTTCCATTATCGGTTGCACCAAAAAAGACTTTATCTGATCCTGCTGCCCATACGGCCTCGTTAACATCGGCATGACTGTTGTTCCGCTTGCGTCTGTACATAGAAGCTCCAGTTTCAACATCCACAATGGTGTACCCTAGCCTTGCAGACCTTCCTAGCAATACGAGCCGGTCGTCATACACCCATCTAACTGAAAATGCTGCTGCCTGTTCTTTTGTGGTGAGGACCTCCTGGAAACGTCTGCCGTCATACTCCCCATTTGAAGAGGGAGACGCAAGGTACAATGTGCCGTCGAACGCCACTGCTGCCCATCTGTTGGCTTTGTTTGCAAAATTGCAGTCTGTTATTGTCCATGAGTCTGACTGCAGTGACAGAACCCTGACTAACTTGGAAGGAACTCCATCATGGTTTACACCATAAAGAAACATTGTAGAATCCTGGTTGATTGAAATATACCGTGTTCCATCTGCAGAATAAGCACCACAGTACGTTCTACAGTCTTCACTTTGAACAACCTTCCCGATAGGATTAGGAAGAAACGAGGCTTTGAACAAATTGTTGTGAAGTTTACTTCCAGAGAGTTCACGCTTGGCAATATTCTCCCTGACAGTTCCACTTCCAAACAATTGTCGTTGGGCGTAATCTACGCCTCTGGTGTCTCGTAGAGGTTTGCCGTCTCGAGCCTTGAACCCCAATAACTTCTGTAATCTTGGACTGATATATTGGCCCCAACGTTTCATATATTCTTGTCTTCGAGTAGGAGTCAGAGGTCGGTGCCCTAAAACAAAGTCGTCGAATTGGCCTTTGTAAACAGGGTGGTCGTCAGGGAGATTATCTGGTGGATTTTTGACACCAAAGAAGTATGCACTGCGTAACTCTTTCATATCAACAAGTCCATTAGCAAGTTCAGTAACTGATATGATTCTTCTCATCAACATGGCTGTGTTGGGTTGTCTGGTCTTTGGTTTTTGTTCCTGAAGGTCGAGATACCACCATCGGTCTGGAAACTCGTCATAGTTCAAAAGGCTTTTAACATGCAGAAATAACGGAGTGAGGGGATTATCGATTAATCGGAGATACCAGATATTCATGCAATTGTATGCCATTTCCGACTCGGACAGTTCCTCAAACTGGTCCTCCGGTTCCCACCGGTCTGGATAACCATCTCCAAAACTATACATATAATCTTCATATGCATTTTTGTAGTCCATAGCTGTAAGCAGTTTTCGTCCTTGCCACAGGTGATATGGCCCCAGCCCACCCTCACCGTTATCCAGTTGCTGGCCATTGTACACATTGGGTATGAAGAGCCAATCATTTGCGTCACAAAGAAGCTCATGATATTGTTTGATTGTCGTCTTTTCGGATTCGGTGGCCCCACAACTGTTGAGGTACTCTGAGATAGGCTGCCATTCTAACAAAGGAGCAGTATAGTTGTAGGTAGTGTCCCTTATCCTTGCCAAGTGGTCTGAGACATCACAAGGTCCTAGTTGTAGCACATATGCAATATTTCTAATCGCAAACCTGGTCTCTGTGTCATTTGGTCGGATAGCCAGACTATTTCTTGTCATTCGTGGTGGTTGTCCAAGTGTCACTTGCATAACCCAAGCATGTACCCCATGCATCAGATTGAGTTAGAAAAGTTTAACCTTGAACTATGGAGTCAATATTCATGAAGAGTTGCTTGATGATAGGGTCGAAGGGTATCTCTATGGCAATATGGATAAATACGACTACCTGGACTTACTGTCGAAGTTATTAATCAAGCTGAAAATTAGAAAGGTTCTTTGGAACATTATCACTAGTGTCATTATATATAAGAGTTTTCTCAAGAAGGAACTTCAACAGGTTGACTACCTTCTCATAAAAATGGATAATTAGTATTTAGAAGAGTCAGATTTCAATATTCATTAGATTAGATTATTAGCAGTACATTCAGTAGCAACAGTTTTTTAGTTCGTTCAGCTTTTTTAAGCAGTTTACCAAGCGAAAGCCTCCTCGAAGTAGTCGACACGCTTGTTGGAGTAATCCAAAGCCATTGCAACAGCCTTTCGAGTGTCGTCGTTCATGACAGGGGGTCCACACACCATCACAGAGGTGGTGCCAGAAGCCTGAGACACAATGTTGGGGATCTCCTCGTAGAGGTTAGGTCGAGTGCCATACAGAACCTGAACAGCTCCGTTGGAGGTAACAGACACCTCATCAGACTCCTTCTCAGAGAGCTCATCAGAAGAGCTGGTAGCATCCTGGGCAGCGACAATCTTCTCGCCTGGACCATTCTGTCGAGTGAGGTAGAGCTTGACTTCGATGTTGTCTGCGGTCTGAAGGAAGGCCAGCTCCTTGCTGAACCACTTGAGGTACTCTTCATTGGCAACAACCCAGATAAACACAATGTGCTGCTTGAGTCCTCGCTGGATGGAATCCTGAGCATAAGCGTAAGTGGCAGTGATACCAATACCACCAGCGATAAGCACAGAAGTGTTGTACTTGTGCACGGGGTGCTGGGAGCCGTAAGGGCCATCCATAAGTAGAGGCATCTTGCACTTGCCATTCTTGTCCAGGTGCTCGAACAAAGAGTTGGTCATACCATCGTAGCACTTGATAAGGAAAGTGATCTGGTTGTTCTTAACAGCATCAGGAGACTGGTAGATGGTGAAAGGATGGGACTCCCAGAACTTCTTAGTACCCTTAAGGCAGTGCAGGTAGACGTGAGCACCAGGGAAGAACTTCCATCGCTGAGAGTAGTCCACCTCGATTCGTACAATTCGTCCCTCTCGGCCTACAATCTCTGCAGTACCGTCGCACTGTCCGCTCCAAGCAATTCGACCAAGACGCATAACTCGATCAAACACCCACACGGCTATGGAGGCGTAGATCCACTCCATCCATCCGAAATCCACAACGTGCCACCAGCAGCCTACAATAAACATGATAGCAAAGATAATGTGGATGAACAGGAAAGCATCGTACCATCGGTGTCGCAAAAAGTAGATGGAATGAATGCAAAGGAACGAGCACAGAATGGTTGCAACAACACCCCATCGCCAGTATCTTCGGGCAAAGTAGATCTTGAGTGCGCTTCGTCGAGCACCAATAACGGTGTAACCAACAGAATGGATGATAGCCTCAATGGTCATCATTCGAGAAATCCATCGATGGTAAACGTTGAAGGTGTCAAATGACCAGCCAGTGAGCCACATCATGATATTGTTTCGTCCTGCGAACAAGAAGATGAGAGGGAACTGGGTGAAGGACATGATACCGGCACGATCGGAAAGGTATCGAGTCAATTGATCGGCCTTGGTTTTAAAGATAGGGTTGCCAATATAGAGGTTATAGTCAACGCAGAGGAAGATGATGCTCAGTGCAAGATAAACAAAGACCACAGAGGACTGCACTCGGGTGGGGGAAGCCATCTGGATAATCTTGAAGTCAAGAGGAGAGGAGTGTTTGTGTCCAAAAGCTGCAGGAAGAGAGAAAAGCTGTCGGAAAGTTCTAACGGGACGTTGAGTCAGAGCGAAGATGGTTTGAGGGAAGGCCTTGTGAGTAAAATTGATGAGAGTACCCATGAGGATGACAGCAGCAAACAATCCTAGGAGAGCGGAACCAAAGTAAGTTCCCAGATCCATCTGTCGCTTGAACTCATCCCAGCCCTTGTAATTAACGTTATAAATGGTCGAGTTGAACTCAACGGGAGCTCTATTGATGGCAGTAATGTTGGGATTGGGGTTGATGAAAGAGGTGGCATTTTTAGCGAACCCTCGGATCTGGTCAGGAGTGAAAGTTACACCAACTTCACCACAGTTCTCAATGAGGTGGTGAAAGGCATCATCCTGAATTTTGGTGTCAGGTTCATGCTGAACGACACAATGGGAGTATGTACCGAGCCATGGCTGGTAAGCACAGTACTTGACATAAGCTTTGCCCTTTTCTACCTTTCCAATGTCCCATTTGACCGCATTTGTAAGTCGGGAACAGGTGGTATCAACAACCACACCGCCTCGACCGAGTTCGTCACTATGGGCTTGGGCAATCGAAGAGAAAGCCAAAAGAAGTGCAGCGTACTTCATTTATTTTTTTGACAGATCGTCTTTATCTCTAACATTGAGGGGGCCCTCGGGTATTTATATTTTCTTTAGTGCCGTACATATGAAACGATCTCATTGATTGATGACCTTGATTTTTTTGATTGCTCCTTAAAGTTCATAGGTTAACCTTGTTTCAAAAGTCCTTATTTCTTTGTCTACAGAGTTATCAGATGGCGTTTATAAACTGCCTTCCACAATAAAATTCATGATTTCATTTAGCCTACCCCTCTAAACTGTTAGCGAAATGCACAAAGATTGGTTGCTCATCAATCGCAGAACGATCATCGAAAAACAATCAAGAAAATCTCTACACCCCTATATTCGGCTTGTTCAACTCTTGGTTCCTGTGCCTGTGCCTGAAGCCTAAAAATTTCGTGCAGTTCACGAGCTCAGGGAATCTTGGCACGATAATTGTACCGAATGTGCCGGAACAGTCATGCCGAACCTTCAAAGTGGAGGAGATCGATCTGCATCATCAATGGTGCAGCAAGCTTTGTCTGAAAATTTCTTCACAAAACATGCAATTGATACACTTGTCAAATCTGGTTCAGTAACCCTATACCAATAAAAGTGCTCAGATGGGTGTTGATGTCATAATCACATTAACCTGCTAGCTTAACTAAAGTTAGATCAAGCCCTGTTTATTAGAGCTTGATTTTTCTTTGTTTATCTTTTATAGTTGTCTCAAGTTTATTTAGTAGTCTATTTTGCAAATCCGCTGCTGTGTTTGCAAAATCTGATGTAATAACAGGAAAGGACAGCTAATAGCATCCAAGAAATAACAACAAATTTCTTTGTTGAAATACATATGCACTTTGCCCTTGACAAGTCATACATATATCAAACTCAGAAAGTGTTAAAATTAAGGTACAAGTTCTCTTATGGTTGAGTTGTCATGAAATAATATCTCTAGATCGACCGTCGCGCTTTCCTCCCTTGTTGAACACAGCCGTGGTTTTACATCCAGATCTATTTTAAAAATCTTCGTTGACTATTCCTGTGTGGCTTGAATGTGACTGTTAGTTTCCTGGCTATTTGGAACTGCTTTGTTTGAGGCCACCCACCACACACAACGTTGGTGCATGGCCACACAAACCTACCAGACATGTAGTTACATAAAGAAAAAAAAGAAAAGTGGAAGATTTTACTATACAGTGTACCAAAAAATGATGCCTTAGTCATTTTATTTTAGCTGGGTATACAAAAGGTTAAATCAAAAATTTCAATATTCCAGATTTTATCTCTTGATTAGATAACCCACATCTTTAACAGGTTAGTTTTCAAGATTCCTGAGAATCCATGTTTTGTTCTGTTGGGATTTTTATGTGGTGGTGTATACAACCATTGATCATTATGCATTTGTGGTCATATACTACATACTTGAGAGATGAAGATCAGAGTGATGGATTAGATAAAGGCATAATTCTAGATCAATGATCTGAAGACTGGTTATAATTTTGGTTTACAATTTCCGGGCTGTGTTCAATCAAACCTCAGCTGATTTTTTTTTATTTTTTTTTTTTTTTTCAATTCTAGAACCTCTAGTAGTGGTGATTTTTAGTTCCTCCAAGCAAAGAGTGAAAAAGCAATACATCCAAGGTGTATGTCAAAAAAATAGTGTAAGAAATCAAAAAAGCGAAAGAAACCCCATACAGAAATCCTAAGTGGGTGGTTCAGGTTGTTCAATTACACAAATTGTATATCTTTGTCCGTGTTTTTATTGGTATTTTTCTCTCACCAGGTTATTTTTGGGGTGTTTCTACACTTATACCCTCGCCAAGGAAATAACCACTCGTAAGGCTTAGATAGCTGCCCAGACGAGGTGGTTCCTGTTAACCATGTTTGTGATTTTCTTGGCAAAACTTAAAATCTCAAATTTAGTTTTGCAGTTGACTTAGTCAATCTCAATCCCAGCTAGTAACCATGATCGGCCTCAAGAACCACACTTCTTTGCAACCCATTAATAGTTGTATGATAAGCCACTCGCACTTCATATTATTCTCACTAGATTTATCTATATTGCTCTAGTCTCATGCATTGTCACGTGAAGAGCCTTCCACTTTAGAACAAAGAAAGAAAATAATCTCCACGTCAGTATAAGGTTAAGCTCTGGCTTACGTTAAACAAAGAAAGGCTGATTTTTTTGCCTCTTTCAGTACACAATTACGATTTTTTTTTAATTATTTTTTTTAAAAGATATGATCATGGCATGAGCAATTCTTGATCTTCCAGCCACCCAATAATGCTAGGTACATATATTGCAACCCTAATAAATTAACATTTCAAATGCAATTTTATACTTTCTTATGGAGTAATTGGGAATGTTAATCTATATCTATGAGCCTCACAATCTCAGATCGCAACGCTCCCTGTGAAGCAGACTCCTATGTGGCTATAGATTGTGAATTTGTCGGGGTTGGTCAAGATGGTGTACAGGATCAGCTTGGTAGGGTTTCTCTGGTTGATTACTTCGGCTCGGTTTTGTTGGATGCATTTGTTCGAGGGCCAAGACCAGTGGTTGACTACAGAACAGACGTGAGCGGCATTACTCCGGAATTGGAGTCAACGGGCAAGGATTTTAATACCGTCCGGTTGGCTGTGGTGAAACTCATTGAAAATAAAGTGTTGGTTGGCCATTCAATCAAGCATGATTTGTTAGTGTTACAGATCAACTGGAAAAAGTACTCCTTGCGTGACAGTCAGGACCATAAGCTATTTTTACGGAATGGCAGGCCTCAAAAGCTCAAATATTTAGCGAGATCGGTCGGATTACGTATACAGAACGGGAACCATTCATCCGTTGAAGATGCTCAGGCAACTATGGCCGTTTACCGAGCGTACAAAAAAGAAATGGATAAATATTGCTCTGCTTATAACATGAACTGACTAATCAGGTAAGTGGATCCGATGCATTGATTTTGTGATAGTTGACTGCGTTCAAATCTAGAACTCAATGAAGTAAGGTGGGGGGCGGTTATTGGAAATGGCAGCAAGCACTGCCTGATCTAGAGTTATCTTATTGGTGTGGAGGTACAATTCGGGTAGACATGTTGGTGTTATTAAACCACATAGATCAAGATAGGTATATTGTATGTCTAGGAGTAGGAGTAGGAAAATCCAACGTCTTCTGACAATGAACGATACGACCTGGTTTGAGGTTTCATTTGACTTTGTCGTTTCTTTCTTGCCTGATCTTTTACAGTTTGTGAGTCATGTACCTCAACAGATTGGAGACTAGAGGTAAGGCTTGAACAACGCAGCCACTCAATCTAAGATAAGTCCAAGTATTCCTGGGGAGGAACAGTTCCTTCTAAAAATGAAATCATGATTTTGAAATCATTAGCTCTTTGCCATCGACCTATCGCTATTCACTTATCCAAAACTTTCGATTGCTTCTGCGCTCAATGATGGAGGAAGTCAACAAAAGGTTGGTTAGGATCTAGATTGAGTAGCTCTTTCAAGTTTTTGGGCTTCTTTAGATATCAACGTGTCATCTGAGTCCATTTGCCATTGGTCTACCAAACCACATCCAGCACTGTCTATATTTCCACCTCAGCAATATTAACCAGCCTCTTTCAACTGCTACTTTAAGTGGTAGAATTTATCAATGGATTAAACAGTCTAACGAGGAGCATCAGGAGGGAACACTAGTACTTGTAGTACTCTATGCTTCAACATTTTGTTTCAGGTTATGGGAGTCAACTACTAAGAACAACATATACTCTTTACTCTTCATCTGTCTCAAAATATCGCTCAAGGTCATTCAGGTGCCATTTGATATGGTGCACTTTCAGTGCTATGAACAATTAATGCTGGGGCGTTCGCCTCGCTCTGTTACAAATTTCGGTGGTTCAAATTAGCAATAAGAGAGTGGGGTTACTCAATAGAATGAATCTCTACAGATATAATTTCTATATACAAGACCCATCCAGGAAAGCCATTTCTCGACCCATAACTATAATCTTTGATATCTTGAAGATGAAGCTGTTCTTGTGCCATTTAAATCGGTGTCTTCGGTGCTGGAAGTTTTTCATCTTTCCAATGTTCAGAATTCCATTAATGGGTGAATCCACTTCTTTTTGTCAATTAATCAACTTTGTAAATGTTACATGGGCTTCATATGGTACTATTTAAGGTTAAACTTTTCAGTAAGCTTTGAATTAAGTTAATTTTAGAATTCAGGGAGAGTTTGACGTTGTTTATCTTTTGCTCTTTTGGATACCCCAATTGAAGTCTCTATCTATTTGATTTTTACTTGTAACTGAGACTGACGTTTTTGTGTCATGTAGTAACAGGGGTCTTCTCCTAATCTCATGGTAAACTCAACGCTGGAAAAGCATAAGAGAAAAAGACATATATCACATAACATGAAGCGTGCTAAAAATAGTCTACCCCACAAATACAGCACACACTGTAGCAATTTCCTTCCAACCAAAATAACAAAAACGATATGTGCAACTCAATTGCGACACAAACAGCAAATGTGCCACTACTGAAGTGGTTCCAAAGCGTTGGCGTTACCATTCTTGTGGCGCCACATTAGCTAGGGGTGGATCCTTTGAGGCTGCTGAACCTAATCATGAAACACAAGAATAGGCTTAACACACAATAGCTTGAACTTGCTGTCCACCACAAGACTAAATATGACCAACAAGTTTTTCCTCTACGTTGTGGTGGTGCTTTTGTACGCATCATTCGCTCACGCCTTTGGAGCAGGAAACATTCCTTCCATCTCAAAGATTGAGGGCAAGAACTTCCGGCATGGAGATATCGAAGACACCCTTGCTTTACTGGCCATGTCGGCTGGCGGAGGCCTTCTATCTATGCTGAAGGGAGGCAAAAAGTTCGACAAAATGGCTATCAAACGAGTTTACTTTGGAAACTGGCTTCGAGATTATTCCCAGGCCATCGACATCAGCACTCTCAAGCAGGGCCTTACTTCAGAGCTACTCACAGCCATTGTGTGGATTTTGGGCATCATGGAGTTTGGCTATGGAACTGGAGAGTTTCAGGTCACTGAGGAGAGACTTGGAACTTATCGGGCTGACGAACATATCGACAATCCTAAGGGCTATGGAGAGGGAGAAGATGCTCCCAAGCTAGATCCACGGCTTCGTGGGCCTGTGAAACCTGTTGAATTGGAAATTGATCCCCAAACAGGTATGAAGAACTATATTTGTAACGAGCGAGGAGATTGGCCCACTTCCTCAAAGTATGTACGGGAATCAATCCACAAGTGCATCGCACTGGGCCGACAGGGCGGGTCTGAAAACCATTACGAAGCTTTGCGTCTTCTTGGCCAGGCCCTTCATACCCTGGAGGATTTTCCTGCTCACTCCAATTACTGTGAATTGGTGCTGATGGAAATGGGCCATCAGGTCTTCCCTCATGTGGGCAGAAATACTCAGATCAATCTCAATGGCAAGCAGGTGTATCCTCTTGTAACTGGAACCTTTGGAGGATTGGATTTCGTGCACTCGCTTATTGGTGCTGCCAACGACTCTCTTTCTGAGGTTGAGATTGAGGACGTCAACAACCATGTGGCTGAGGCGGCGCAAAGTAATGTTAGTGAGAAGCTCAAGGGCTATCTTCGAAAACTGCCTATCAAGTTGCCTCAAATTCCTGATTTTTCGGGTGGTTCTCGAGATATGTCAGGTACCGAAATTGCTGACATGATCGACAACTACGAACGTGACATGCAGGTGGATTCCCGAGATCTGTATGGAGGGTTTGAGGCTGGCCCTGATTACGCCCGTGGTTATACCGGCTCTTCTCGTGACTTTGGCGATGATGACCCCAACCAGCTTGCTGGAGATGTTCAGAAACTCAATCTTCAGAACAAGATGAAGATTTCCACTCCGGATCTATCCAGCATTGACGTCAAGAAGATCGAGCGACGAATCATGCCTTTGCTCAAATTCCGAGATGCAATCATGTATGGTATTGAGAAGGTGTTTGACACTATCCCTGGGTTGTCGTCTCTAGCTGATAAGATCTCCGAAACCATGTCATTGTTTGTTTTTGGACTTCTCTCACCTGTAGTGAAACCCATGATTGCTGCAGTCACCAAAGGCCTTCATGCTAGTGCTGGAAAGGTCACTGCTAGCGATGACCAGATCGAGGTGTGGAAGAACCCTCACGCAAGTGACCCAACCCACTCGCAGCTATCCAAGGACCACTTCTCGCTCTACCTCAACGAACCTGCAGGTCAAGTAGCTGCTGTGATTGTTCAGCAGGTTGTCCCCTTGGTTGTTAATGCCTGGTCTGACAAATCCATTGATCCCAACTCTGTCACCAACACCATGATGGAGGTCATGCATCATCCTGCCATGTGCCGAACTCCACTTCAGCAACAAATGAAGGAGACTGTGAAGCAATGGCTTAACAATTTGGGACCCAAACGTCAGGTTGTGCTCGACGGTCTATCTCCTGATGGAGTCTTGAACGGAGCCAACAACTCCGGCGGTAAGAAGCATGACAGTGGTGACCATAGCGGTTGTTCTCATGCCTCTGGAAATGCCAATCTGGCCGGTTTCATGGCTGGCAAGTTTGGACAACAATCTTTCACCACTGGAAAGAGTGATTCATGGCAGTCCAATGGGGGTCAGGGTAATGGTCAGAGCCAGTCTTACCAAGGTGGTCAAAGCCAGAGTCAAGGTTATCAAGGTAAACAAAACCAAGGTTATCAAGGCAGCCAGAGTCAAGGTTACTACCAAGGTAACCAAGGTAACCAGGGCAACCAGAACCAAGGTCAGCAAAACCAAGGTAAGCAAGACCAGGGTAGACCAGGTAAGCAAAACCAAGGATACCAAGGAAATCAAGGCGCTGGTGGTTACCAAAGTGGCGATGGCGGTTACCAAGGCAACCAGGGTCAGGGCTCATACTCGAGTAACCAGGGCTATGGCTCCCATAATCAGGGCTCGTACTCAGGCAACCAAGGTAAACAGAACCAAGGTAAACAGAACCAAGGTAAACCAAATCAGGGTTACGAGCAGGGTCAGCAGAGTCAAGGCTCTTACCAACATTCCGGTCAATCTTCCAGCGAATACGAATCAGGATATAACAAGTATGGCTCTGACAATCAGCACAACTCTGGCCAGTCATCTGATTACTATGATGGCTCATCTTCCCAATCTGGCTACCATGGCTCTTCACAACAGTCTACCCAGCATGGCACCACTGGCAAGTATGATTCTCAATCTCAATACGGGTCATCTGGCAATTATGGATCTAACTCTGGTAAGCAGCAAGGACACCAGTCTAGCGAATATGGCCAGAGTCAAAGCCAAGGCTACAACCAAGGCCAGAGCTACAACCAGGGCCACAACCAGGGCCACAACCAGGGCCAGAGCTATAACCAAGGGTACAACCAAGGGCACAACCAAGGAGGCAGTCAAGGCTACAGCCAGAATCAGGGCTATGGCGGTCAAGGATATGGTAACCAAGGAGGTAGACGGGAAATGGACCAGAGTTACGAGGGCCACAATAACCAATATTACCAGGGCAGCCAGGACCAAAGCTACCTCGGCAACCAGGGCGACTCTAGTAACCAAGGGTACTACAACCAGGACCAAAGTGGTCAGGGCCAAGGTTACCAAGGCCAAGCCCACCAAGGTCAAGGTTACCAAGGCGGCTACAATCAAGGTCAAGGCTATGACAATCGCTACTAATTATACCAAACAGAATCCAAACGTGAATCAAGAATCTATTTTCAGTTTTTTACAGCTAGTGTATTTACGGATTTAATTTCTATGCATCTAGGTTGCATAATGGAGTAACCTGTGCATCCTGGCTGTGCAATAGGGGGCAGAGCAGGGTGGTGCAATATGAGGGTTCCAAATATAACCATTGATGAGTAGCGACTCGCTAGTGGAAGACATGGATACGCCAATTTTAGTTTCACCGGTTTCCTGATATATCAGGGTTTTTCGTTTTTTTTCGTTTTTTTTTTTTTTTTTTTCGTTTTTTCCCGTTTTTTTAAAAATTTTTCAATTCCACTTTTTTCGAATTCTTGACTCGCATGTCGTATTTATAGTAGCAATCTAACTTCGATGGTGTGGCATGAGTTTTGCGTAACGAACCCATCGATCATACGGACATTCCAGGACAATTCCACGCAAAACACAGATAAAAGTCACTATTCAACCATTTTCCCTTTTCTCCAGTCTATCTCACCCCACTGGTGATAGTGTTTATTTCTCCTGTTTCAGGTGGTTGATAGGCTGTAAAGCTTGTTTTGGATTTGGCTTTTGTCAGGGAGGCAGGTGTGTCGACTCTGTCACAAAAACTTTGTTTACAGTGCTACTTGTACCTGCTGTCGTTGCCTTTGCCACAACCACTCGCGCCCAAACCACATAGACATGTCTAACTACAACCAGTACGGTGACGCGCCATCATCCAATCCTTACGCTAACCCGGCGCCCAACGCGTACGAGATGGACGCTGTGGGATCTAACCCCTACGGTGGCCCCACCAGCACCACTGGAGTCAACGCACAGGGCGATATGATGGACTTCTTCGAGGAGGTGGACAACATCAAAAATAGCATTCTGCAGTACGACCAGAACATTGATAGCATTGAATCCCTGCACAAGCGATCACTCAACGAAATCAGTGAGGAGCAGGAGGCCTACACCCGGGAGCAGATTGAATCTCTGGTGGAGGAGACCTCTTCCCTGTCGCAGTCACTCAAGAGCCGGATCAAGTCGCTGCAGTCGCGAAGTGCTCGGGATTCTACCAAAAAGACACAGGCTGAGAACCTCAAGCGACAATTCATGAACTCCATCCAGCGTTACCAGACTGTCGAGGCCACTTTCCGACAGCGATACCGGGAGCGAGCCGAGCGACAGTACCGAATTGTACGACCTGAGGCCACCGATGCTGAAGTTCGAGCCGCCATTGATGATGCTCAGGGCGAGCAGATCTTCTCCCAGGCACTCATGTCCTCCAACCGACGAGGCCAGGCTCAGACCGCGCTGTCCGAGGTCCAGAACCGACACAAGGAGATCCAGAAGATTGAGCAGACTATGTCTGAGCTGGCCCAGCTGTTCCACGACATGGAGCTTTTGGTTGCCGAGCAGGAGGCCCCCGTACAGCACATTGACGACCAGACCCAGGGTGTCCAGACCGACATCGAGCAGGGCCTGGGCCACACCAACAAGGCTGTCATTAAGGCTCGAGCCGCCCGAAAGAAGAAGTGGTGGTGCCTGCTTATCTGTATCATTATCATCGGTCTGGCCGTTGGTATCCCTGTTGGTCTTGTTGCCAACAAATAAGAACTTGTTATGTATTTTTTAATCACTAATGTCATGGTGTGGAATCTCATACCATAAGGTATAATCGCTCTACAGACCAGCCTCCTAACCTGATTTATAATTAATATAATCTAAAGAATGTTTACTTATAAATATCAATCATTAAGTAGCTCTATGGACGGGTCAATTTTGGGTTTATGGTTGCTGCGGCAACGGGCAAGGGATGTGGATGCATCAAACCAAAACGTCTACAACAGAAGTACTGTTAAGTTACCCAGCATATTCAGATACCCATGGTAGACCTCGATCAGTACCAAAAGCTGGAGAAAGTTGGAGAAGGTGAGTTGAACACAAAACGCAAATTCCAACAACTGCTAACACAGGAACCTATGGTGTGGTATACAAGGCCAGAGACACCCTTAACAACAACCGTCTGGTGGCTCTCAAGAAGATTCGATTGGAGGCAGAAGATGAAGGCGTGCCGTCAACCGCAATTCGAGAAATCTCCCTGCTAAAGGAAATGCGAAACGACAACATTGTGTCTTTATACAACATTGTTCATTCCGACTCACACAAGTTGTATCTCGTGTTTGAGTTCCTCGACCTGGACCTCAAAAAGTACATGGAGAGCATTGCGCCAGGAGTTGGTCTTGGTGCTGACATGGTCAAGAAGTTTATGAACCAGCTGATTCTGGGAACTCGATATTGCCATGCTCACAGAATTCTGCATCGAGACCTCAAGCCCCAAAACCTGCTAATTGACAGAGAAGGTAACCTCAAGCTGGCCGATTTCGGTCTAGCCCGAGCGTTTGGCGTGCCTTTACGAACTTACACTCACGAGGTGGTTACCCTTTGGTACAGAGCCCCCGAGATTCTACTTGGCGGTCGGCAGTATTCTACTGGCGTTGACATGTGGTCGATTGGCTGTATTTTCGCCGAGATGGTGACGCGGAAGCCATTGTTCCCAGGCGATTCGGAAATTGACGAAATCTTCAAGATTTTCCGACTTCTAGGAACCCCAACAGAGGAGACCTGGCCCGGCGTCACTGCTCTACCAGACTTTAAGCCCACTTTCCCTCAATGGAGCAGGAAAGACATTGGCCGAACAGTGACTCCATTGGATCACGAGGGTCTCGATCTTCTGGAACATCTTTTGGCTTATGATCCAGCTTGTCGAATCTCGGCCAAGCGTGCTGCTGAGCATGCTTACTTTGATGTAGGCTCTAACATCAAGAGTGAGTATAACTCAGCTGCTGGTCCTGGAGTTATGATGTCTACAAGAGCATGAATAATAGACGGTTGATGGTTGATGGTTGATTGAGGGGATGTATTGGTTTGTTGAGTGTCGACTAGAAGGATTTCTATCTATAAATTACATGGCATGAGTATTTCGTTGTATTCACGTATCAGTCGCGAAACACATAGAGAGGTTTCAAACTTTATTGCGAGGGCGAACAATTTAGTCAAGTAAGGGTGTTGATTTGATCGTCAATTTTCATCATTTTCCTAATCATTAGTAATATTGGTTTATTTTTTCTTCCTCATTTTTATGTATATGTATATATCATTTAGTAATTTAGATATTTCAATTTTAATTATTATTATTTTTTTTTTAATAATAATTTATTTATAATCCTACACACTCATCAACCTATTGTTGAATCACAAATAATCTCGTCATCGTGTTGATGCAGCCCAGGTCTTATCGTTGGGTTAGGGTATTTGCTGTACCCCTCACTTGCCTCAGTTGGAGAACGTGCCTGAGTCAACTGGGAAGGTGGGGAATTTTTTTTTCTGGTGTGTGTTGAGTATACCCTGCCTCGTTCACCCCAATTAGTCTGTCCATTCTCTCCTTAATGCTTGTTTATAGGTGCTTAAGTTATGCTTCCCCTCAAACGGTGCCCAACATTTCTCAGGGTCTCACCACCTCAAAGTCGTTGAGAACGAGATTGGCGACATAGGCGAAAGTTACGATTTGCATAGGGATGTGCTCAAGGTTCGTTGAGTTTGCCTCAACAAGACTTAGACAGAGAGAATGGAATAGTTAGACGGGGGGAAAAGAAATGACAGTGTGAAGATTGGTACGGTGTATCGTTTTAATTCCGCCTCACCTTGTGTTGTGATTGTTGAGTGGTGGTCAGCATGAATCACTTAGCAACCATGATCTTCATATACTGAAAACAAAAGGAATATTCTAGAAGTTTACCTTTTAACCCTCTTCACCAATACTACCCAGTCAAATTGCTCGGTAGGTCTTTCCAATACCATCTACCTCCACTAGCTGACTCTTTCAACAGTTTGACTCAATTAGACTTTTTGTGTGCAATCTGTAATGCAGCTCCCCAAACCTTATTTACACCCACAACCATACCAAAGTATATATATTGTCCTAAGCACCCTGAACTCTCAGCAACTTCATTTAAAACCCCAGATTTACTAACCATGGCCCCTGCTGTTCCCGACCAAGGCGAAATCAAAAAGAAGCCCGTGAGCTTCAGTAACATTCTTCTGGGTGCTGGTCTCAACATGTTTGAGTGAGTATTGAAATTGAGGCGGGATGATCTGATAACACGACAGCAAAGGTCTTTGGTAGCACAAAAGCTCAAAGCTCAACCTCCACATATATGGCTATTTACAGTCTCCAATAGTCCTACTTTTTTGGTCATGCATCGATAAGGGATCTACAACTGCCATCTAGTGCAGCAACATCTATCTACCATTACTAACTTAGGGTCACTACTCTGGGACAGCCTCTTGAGGTCATCAAGGTGAGTATTCGGCATTTTGTGCACAAACTACAGAAAATATACCGATCTGAGTCATCGGCCGAGGTTATTTACTGCTCCACGATAATACCCCAGCTTTTGCGTGCAGCATCCCACCACACACAAAGATGATATGCAGAAAGCATGCAGTGCATCGGCCGATTTCGGGACTTCTGCAAGCCAAGAGCGTGAAAAAGTGCCATTGGCAGCTACCAACCAACGAAATGCGGTTTTCGTTACCTTCCGGTGTTTCCCGAAGCATCAATACACATGACTAACCAAGACTACAATGGCCGCAAACCGTGGTGACTCCATGATGCAGGCGTTTAGCCGAGTCTGGTCCCGAGGAGGAGTCTTTGGCTTTTACCAAGGTCTGATTCCTTGGGCCTGGATTGAGGCCTCCACAAAGGGAGCTGTGCTTCTGTTTGTATCCTCTGAGGCCGAATATGTTGCCAAGAAATCTCTAGGCTTTGGTAACTTTGCTGCTGGTATTACTGGTGGTATTTCTGGTGGTCTTGTACAGGCATACCTGACTATGGGTTTCTGTACCTGCATGAAGACAGTTGAGATTACTCGTCACAAGCAGGCTGCCTCAGGAGTGGTGCCTCCCAGCTCCATGCAGGTCTTCCGGGAGATTTTCCAAAGAGAAGGTATTCGAGGTATCAACAAGGGTGTAAATGCCGTTGCTATTAGACAGATGAGTAATTGGGGTTCTCGATTTGGTTTCTCTCGACTGGCCGAGGAGGGAATTCGAAACATTACTGGTAAGAAGGATGATAGACCTCTGAACGCCTTTGAGAAGATTGCTGCTTCAGCAGTTGGTGGTGGTCTGTCAGCATGGAACCAGCCCATTGAGGTTATTCGAGTCGAGATGCAGTCTAAAACCGTGGACCCTAACCGACCTAAGAACCTTACTGTCGGTTCCGCCTTCAAGTACATTTACCAGCAGAACGGTATCAAGGGTCTTTATAGAGGTGTGACCCCTCGAATCGGTCTTGGTATCTGGCAGACCATTTGTATGGTTGGACTTGGAGACATTGCCAAGGACTGGGTTGCTAAGCTTACTGGAGAACGACCCGCTGGTAAGCACTAGTCCTGAGGACGAATGACGAGGGATGATGGACTACACGACTTAGCAGATAGAGCAGATAGAGCAGGTAGAACTCCGCAGCTCCACAGCTTGGGCCGTACGTATTTAAAAATGAACTAACCTTGGGATCAAATCAACTGTAGTCTATTAATTTTCTATAATGCAATTACTTTGGCAATTGAGGGCCTTGTGAGGTTCCATCGACGGAGCTTCCCTGAGCACCCTTTTTCTTGTCTCCTCCAAAACGATCGTAGAGATATAGTCCTGTGAATGTCAGGATGATGCCGAAGCCCTGGATGCCCGAGACGGACTGGCCAAACCAAATGATAGCCCATACGATGACTACAATTCGTTTGAGCAAGGAGGCCACGGAGTAGGTGACGGGAGACACCATGGAAAGAACCTGGAATGCAAGAACGTTCTGAGCGAAATGCACGACTCCGTTGAGAAACAGTTGGATGGTCAAGACGAAAAGTGATGAGTCCTTAACCAAGGATTGGCCTGTGAAGAAAAGCTTGATCAAGCCCCATCCTTCAGAGAAAAACCACAGTGGAGAAGTGAATAGGAATGCCAATCCAGTACAGTAACAAAGAATATTGAGCTTGTCAAGTTTTCTCGTATGAGTTGCCGAAGCAGGTCCTCCAGGTCCAGCTGTGGTTCCAGAAGTCAGGAGTTTCTTAGAAAACATGTTTTGAGAAACAAATACAAGAGCTGCCAGCAGTGCATAGACAATTCCCATGAATTGAGCTCTGAAAGATGTAGAGCAGGTCAAAATCACTCCCGTAACCAACGGAATCAGAGAAAGGTATGTAGAAGGAGAATACTGGACGTTGAACAGTAATCTGTATGCAGCGACAGTGAACAGAGGAGACAGTGCCTTGATGGTATGCACCAGGGAAACGGGGATCATTCCTGTGGCCATGTGACTGAGAATATGACCTGAAAGCTGGAAACAGCCCATAGGTGCGGTTGTTCTAAGCATATCCTTTGTAGGAGGAAAAATCAATCCCTGAGGTCCAACCATTCCAGGAGGTAGGGCTTGTTTGAACTTGGGGAACATTTGAGATGCTTGAATGGTCGAAGCTCCGCATAAAACCGCCACCAAAAACTGGATTTGCGACAGGGTCACCGGGTAGCCAAATTTGGTGAGAATCGACTTACCCAGCGTGTTGCTCATAGCTGAACACAGGTACCACATCAGACAACATATCACTAGTGGTACCGAGACTGGAGGAGCCAACTGTTTGAGGGCTTCTTGTGACGAGGCCGACAATGAACGTGCTCTTGTATGATTCAGAGAGAAAGAGGATGCTCTGTTGTGGAATCTCTGAGAGTATGACTGGGTGGAATCAAAAAGTGGGGTGCGTTTAGTTCGCGTATTCTGGGCGTGTTGTAGTTTTGTGTTAGTTGAATTTCGAGGTCGTGTACTTATCTCCTCCTCTTGGATCGTGGAAGAGGATCCCCCTGGTACACCTCTTTCTGGTAGCTTGTCTTTGCTGAGACTGGTTAAGTTGATGTAAGAACGGCCATTCTCCAGCACGGGTATTAATGTAGGGTTTTGTTGTTTAGATTCATGGTGCCCCGTGACGCTAGCTTTTTCTTCGACTGACGGCATGTTGCTTTAACGTCCTAGACAGTCAAGTTACAAGTTGCTGATATGTTTCTTGACAGTTGAACTTAATTTATTACCTGCAAGCGTCTCTGAACCAATCCTAGCGAGTGTATATAAAGGGATATCGACACAAAGCTGGAAAAAATAGGCAAACTAGCTTGAAATAACTTATCTGATGTCACTCAATTTGTCTATCGTTTACCACTTACGTCACTCCAATAGTGTCTCATCTATTTTCGGGCTCCGCATCAAATTTTCGAGAACAAAGAAAATCAACAAAAAGGGATGAAATTAATCAGAAACATGCACCCATGTGGAACATTTGATTCACTTGACCAAGCAACCCAAATGTACAGGAGTTTCTTGAATTTGATCGACCAGCTTGTTGGGGCCATTTTTATAGCTCCATTTACTATTATATCTTTGGCTAGTCCTCCTGTTGATCTCATCACGTGTCCTACCTGGCATAACTGCAGGTACGTGCCACAACACGCCGCATATTTCTCGACGTGATAAAAATAGACGTAATTGAGTTTCATTGTCTGCTATAACCACAGCCCTGAATGGTGTGGTTGCTTGGAATATAGTTGCTTGATCACCAGCGGCACAATGATTAGCCCAATGAGACGATTTTTCTCAAGTCTAGATATCAACAATTGGGTCTGAAGGACGACCACGGATAGGCGACGCTTATGGGATTCTGAGACGAAACGGTCTCACTGATTTGAACAGCGCATCGTCATCTCAGCTTCCACTGAATCCTCCTTTTCGTAGACAATTTGAGCTCGTGTTAATAACTGGCTTTCTAACTTGTGAAACGACTGCAATAGGTAACTGTGGAACCGATTGTTAGTTCATCAGCTTATTCAGGCTTTCTGACAGCCAACTGCTGTCAATCATCGCTAAGAGAGTACAGTGTTATATTAAAGCTCAATAAATACATGCATTAGTATACATTAACCCAACCTGGTACCTGCAGAACTTCGGTTGGTGTTGGCGGAAGCCTGAATTCGCTCGTAGGCCAATCGCTCCTCATTTCGAGCTTGCTCGGCTTTCTTGAGACTTCTCTCCACACTACCTTTACCAGGACCTTTACCATGAAATTGGTAGGACAGATACTTGTATGCTGCTTTGGTGTCCAGCTTTTGACCCATGTCATCGTAGTATTGCAGATTGACTTCAGGTTCGTAGTTCTCAAACCGTTTCTGAGCAGCAGAGGCTTCTTCTTGTAGTCGGATACGTTCTTCTTCGGCGACAAGTTCTTCTCTCTCTTCACGGGTGAGACCTTCGTAAACACCTTCCTCTTCCAATCGATCGCGTTCCTCTCGAAGTCTGATTTGTCGCAAAAGATTCTCCTTCTCTTCTCGTTTCCTCCATTCTCGTTGTTCTCTCAGCACCCTCTGTCTCTCCCGCTCTTCTGCAGTGACTTCCTTGACGATTCCACGAGATCGTAGCATCTTCAGTAGAGATCCCGCACCAGTACCGATATCATCTTCATCAAGGGGGTCGACTGGAGTTGATTCGACTTCCTTCGCGGGAGATTCCTCTGTCTCATCCTTATTATCCTGCTCAGTTTCCATTTCTGCGACAGCCTCAACCTCCACCGTTTCATCAGCTACACCCTCCTCTTCCTCCTCCTTGAACTCTTGAGCCTTCTTCAAAGTCGTCAAGAAGTCTGTGGTCTCATTAAGAACCAATCCATCGCCCTCGTTGTCAACCACAGGTTCGTCCATGTCTTCATCTCTTTCTGCTGCGATCTGTTGCGCCAACTCTTCAGGCGTCAACTTCTTTCTCTTTTGTTGCGACTGGATAAGATTTTTTCGCATCGACAACCGAAACTCTACATCATCCTCCATAAGCATTTCATCCACTTCTTGTTGAGTAAACTTCTTACTCACATTATTGGTCAGATGGCGTTTATCATCCTCATCTTCAAGTAGCCTAATCCGTCTGGATCCCTCTTTGGACTTTTTGATTTTGTTCTTCTTGGGTTTTCTGTAATCAGAAGTAGGAATATCTTCATCTTCCTCGTCATTCAAGAACGAAAACGATGTCTTCTTCTTCTGTTTCGATTTGTTACTGAGCTGATCTTCAGGCACAACTCCCTTGATCATTCCACCTTCCTGAAGTACAAAAAAGTCTTCTTGGTTCTCAGATTCAACACTGTTGTCATAAGCTGTTCTTTGAACACCTTTACGGAGTTTTTCCGACGCCTTCTGTCGAGCGTTCTCGTTGAGTTGAGCACTTTCCAAAACATCCTCTCCTTCTTCATCCAACACATCTTTGTCTTTCAAAGTAAGAATGATCTCTTCCCCATTGTTGGTCTGAAAATCCTGTAACGAATGACCCACCTTCATACCACCTAGATCCTTGGATGTGTATTCCTCAATCTCCTCATCATCCAGCCGGATCTCAATTTTCGGTTTCTTCTTCTTAATACTTTTGAGAAACGACATTGTATCGTCTCCTTCTTCTCCTAGACCACTTCCAGCCAGTCTTTTACGTTTTGCTCGTCGTTCGGCGGCAGCAGCCAATCGCGCCTCGAGCTCACTCTGTCTTTTATTCTCGGCTATCTCATTTTGCATCGCCTGCCAGTTTTCATGCTCCACCTGTTCACGGCTGGCTTCCAGTCCAAGCGACTGTCGTAGTCGAAGACGGGCTTCTTCGGTCACGGGCTGTGTGCTCGATTTTGTAGCAGATTCATTTCCTGGGATAGGAATAGGTTTTAGCCCCAAAGCAATACGATGCTTATTGGTTTCCTCCAGAGATATCGATTCCTCCATAGTATCGTAGATAATTAAAAGTAGTGAACTTAATCATTGATAACTGACTGATGAACTTTATTAATACGAGCTGATGATTATGTAAGTGTAGTCATAAACAGCCCTGGGGACAATTGTACTGTTTGTTAATGGTGATTTTTCTTTATTTTTGTTGATCCAATTAGTTTATTTTATTTTATTTTTTCTTCATTTTTTCGATTTTTCGATTTTTCTATATTTTTTCATTCAATTTCCATTTTCTTCAATTCTAATTTACGTAATCTTTCCCTTACATAAGTGATTTTGTATGAAGAATAGACTCCTGAAAGAGTATCTTACACTGCCAATGATGCTCCATTTCCCATGGAAGACACAAATCCCATGAGCCTGTCCATCAACGGCAAGTGCATTACACAAGTTTTCCCAGACTCGCGAGTTTTGAGAACACCTTCCAAGGAGAACCCTTAGCCAAAGCAATTGCCCATGGGTAAACAATACTGGAAACCTCTCAAAGCAACTGTAGCCATTAAAATAACTGATCAGGTGTAGAGGCCAACAGCACTGCAGTAACTTCTGTCATTGAAATGGAAGGTGAGATAACCCTCTGTTTTCATCGAGCTATTATATAACAATTGTATGTATTTGAGTATCCCCGAAGCAATGAACACCAGAGCGCGACGCCAAATGGTCATGGCAGATCAACTAATAGTTCCTTACGGGATTATTGTAGTGTCATTCATTGCTGGCTTAATCTGCAATCTGATTGATGAAAGAAATTAGCAGGTCAGATCAATTCTTCATAATTGAGCTGGAGATCTGTTTAAAAGGTCGCCAAACCGATTACAAGCTTAAGAGGCTTGCTTAAGCGATTGAAATATTTTCTGTTTTTCAGCTTCGTACAGTTTTAGAAAATAAAGTTCTCCAACACGAATCTAATTAACCCTATTAATTTAACGTGTCGCGTTGACCTCCACTCTGCACATACAGCTCAGATCAGCATCACAAAGTCCTCGAACCCAATGGAAGAAGTAGACAGGCTTGTGACGGCCAGCATCACATCAATTGTGTCGGCACTTGGAGGAAGTGATCTGACTGGAGATAACACTTATGTTCTTGGTGAGGAAGCGCTGGCATGTCTGAAAGATATCAAACAATGGCTGCGAGCCTTTGACGAGAAGCTGCATCGAGCGGATGTCGCAAAATGTATCGCTACTACGACACTTGTACAAAGTGACATTCCTGAGATTCTGGCATCGTGGAACCGCCAAAGTGAAGCAGGAGAGGCGTCGAAAAAAATGGATCGAGTGGCTTTGGCATGTCTGGAGGTGCTGGTACCTCTTCTTTGGCCTATTGAGATTAATGAAGAAACGTCAGACAATATTGTGGCATCGGCTGATCTTTTACGGCAGGCTCAACTGCGATATAAACGGGCTATCCTTAGCCATCCGAGCAAAAGTATTCTTAAGGCAGTTGTGAGATTGTCTCTTCCATCTATTGCCAAACCCAAGACAGAAAGAGACCCACGAGATATCGGAATTATCAAACTCGTGGTTTTCTTTTTTCGGAATATGCTGGCTATAGATCCTGTGGAGTCTAATGGCAAGACTGACGACATAAATCGAGGTGCAACGATCGAGGCGTTTGAAGAACAAGGGGTGTTGGAATTGATGCTCACACTTGGCTCTTGTACTGGATATGATATTGTTGGTGTTGAAGTGCCGCTTCTAGACTCGTTGTATCAGATGGTTAAAGGTTTGGAAGTTGCCAGTGTTTTTAAGAGCACTTCAACCAGTGAACCAGATAGCCAATTGAAGCAGCTTTTGAATAACGAAAAACGGAATCAACCATTGAGATCAACCCGACATTCACGATTTGCATCCACCATGACTGTTCTTCATAATGGCGCCAAGATCTCAGTTACTGGACCCACCGCTTCAATTGAAAAGAGTTTAGAGAAATTCGACAAAAGCAAACAGCCTGCAAGAAGGGTCGCAAGATCCGATAATAATAACATCTGGGAAATACCAGTATTCTTGGGTCACCGTGCAAAACAATATATTCGTGCTTTCAGTGAGAAGTTCAATGATGCAGCATTCAATCCGCTCATGAAAACTGTTCGAAAGGCATTGGAGCAAGAAGACGACATTGGTCCACTTTATCAACAGTACCTTGCTGTATTGAGATGGTTTCTGGTGGTGGAAATGTATAGAAAAACGCCCGATTATGGACTTGTGGCATCCGTGCTCAACCAGGAGGCCTTTGTGATCATTATGAGGGCCATTAGACAGGCCGTGGAACTCAAAAACTGGGTTCTTGTCAAAGCGGCTATGGACGCATTCAAAACCACCCTTGTCGTGGTCAACATCTTTCCCGACGAGGAAATTGCATCCAACATCAAGGCTAGGTTGTTCTACGAAGAAGAGTATCTAGTCTTATTGGCAGGTCTTACTAGACGATGGGGATTACCTCTGGCATTTTTACAATCAGCGATAGACATGACGCATACCCTAATTAAGACGTTGGAGGAGTTCTCAAAAGCGAATACAACCCTGTATGTTCGTCGAAAACGACTGAAGGCCCAGAAAAAGGCGGAAAGTTCCGGCGATATCGAGGATCTCGAACAACTTCATTCGGGGGATGAGCAGGAATCGGTGATAGAGTCGCGAGAACGGAAATTCAACTTTGGCACTTTTGAAGCCCGATACTTCCATGAAGACACTTTCACAACATACCATAAGGTGCTTTCCAACTTTGCCCACATGGACAACTGTTATTTTGGATGGAGTCTGAAATTTCTCGATCGAGCATTCAACAAGCGTAAATGTCGGGTCATGCTTTTCAGATTGGACTACCTGCAGCTTTTCCGGATTCTGGTGAAGGATCTCAATGCCAGTAATCCATGGAGGAAACCGTTTGAGCAGCTTTTCAAAAAGTATATGCGGGAAATGGTTTCCATGATGCAAGAACGCCCCAGTCTCATGGTGGAGGTGCTGTTTGCGAAAGTACAGTCTACATTGCATTATCTGGAACTTGGCGAAGATAAACCTGTGCGAGAATTGCGAGAACGAACTTCCAAGTTTGTGTACGAGTTTACTGAGGGAGACGATATCTTTGACGAACGCAAAGTATGTATTCTTGTGGCTTCTTTGCTTGAGGAGGAAAAACATCAGCTTGTGGAATGGTTCATTGGTGAGTCGGATGTTTTGTTACGATCTCGAGGCGCTCTGGAGCCTTCCACGGTGGTTATGAACCCTCCTAAACCTTCAGAAGATTTGAATATCCCCAAGAGTATCGATGAGGACGATAAATTCCGGCTATTGATGGAGCTATGTGGGCTGAGACTTAGTCGAATCTCGAAATCTGCAGCTGGTTGTAAAACTCAGTGTGCGTTACCAGCAGAAGTAGCCCGCAGTGATTTTGAGAGATCCATCTCATGGTTGAAGCACTGGTTTTCCACCCCTGTGGATTTCGAGCCGTTCGATATGATCAAGCGAGTTAAACGAGATAAACTGGATGCTCGTGAACGATCTACAGAGCAACCTGAGGACGATGACATGCCTCTGTTTTTGGCGTCAGAGTCGGAAGATGATATTGACAACATTGATGACGAAATGTTTGCTCCTGTGAAGCGTAAAGAGAAGAAGAAGGAGAGGCGAAAAGGAAAAGAAAAAGAAAAAGAGAAACGACAGTCAGGACCTGGAAACGGTAGCCGCGGAACACGCGAAAAGTCTGAACCAATTCTGGCAGCACCTATATCTTATAAATCTGCAGACTTCATTCGTGCCTCAGATGACGAATCTGATGATGAAAGAGATCGTCTGTTTTTCATGCGAGAAAACGAGCTTCGAGAGCAACTGAGACGAGAAGATCCAAGTATTCTCGATCAAGATAAAAGTCAAGCCAAGAGGAATTACACTGAAGCTTTAGATGTGAACGACGAAAGCGAGCATATCGGAACGGAAGAGCCTGAAGTGGAGAATCCTACATCTCCTGAAGCTGAAACTCCTACAGTACCCCAAGTCCCTTCACCACAACCTCTCAGAAAAAGAAGAGTCGTATATGATTCTGATGATGAGTAGTAAAATAACAAGATAATCATATTATATTAATGTATGTCCAACCTCCGTGACCCTCCTAAAATGCAAAGTTTCTCTTCCTCCATCTACTACCGGTTATCTCGCGTGTTTTTCAATTCCTGGCCGCGAATCTCACTCCATTGTATCGACCCGTCTATTTCAAGATCCGTCTCGCCCACACATGCTATACAGTCTCCACGCAACATGTAAAGTCCTAGATCCACGACTTCTGTTGGCTCATCCTCGGTGATGACCCGCTCTCGTGTATTGGAGAGAATGACGTTTGTGGCCTGGTCGTACCCTTGCAATATTCCAAGAATCAGCCGGCCATCTGTAGTTATCACCGTCACAGGCTTGTTGATGTACGCGCTCAAGGAAGACATGAGTGGTCAAGTAGATTCCACACCCAGAATGTAGTTATGGAGGTGTGCAGAATACATGCATGGTTATGTAAGCCGGAGGAGGAGCAAATAATATAGTGAAAACGGAATACAGCAATGAGTTGTCACGTAATGCTTTAATGCCTCACTTAATTCTTTGTCTACTGAAATAGTTTATCTCTGATTGAAATAGTTTAATATGTGTGTACATATTTAGCTGCACTCTCTAGGCTTTCATTGTCTACATTTTATTGACGCTAAAGAGGAATACCATCGTACTCGCCGTAGCCCATTGCCAGGTTGATGTTCTGGAGGCACTGAGTGGCAGCTCCCTTGAGCAGGTTGTCAATGTTACCAACAACAACCACTCGGTTCTCCTTGGAAGACACACCAAAGCCTCCCAGAGACACATGATGCTTCTCGGAAATGTGTTTCACCTCGGGAGCCTCGCCGGTGATCTGGACCAGCTTCTCTCCAGCGTATCGATCCTGGTAAATGTTTCGGATATCTCGGGAGGTCAGAGCCTGGCTGAGGGGGATGGAGACGGTGAGGTTGATACCCTGGAACCACGAGGCCACATGGGGGATAAATGCCACAGAAGTGCCCAGCTGTGAAGACACTTCTCGCTCGTGGATGTGGTCGGTCAGAGAGTAGGGAATCAGGTTATCTCGCAAGTTGTCAAGGTCGTTCTTAGGAGAGGGCTTAGTTCCAGCGCCAGAGTATCCAGACACACCGAAGATGGTGGGCTGGCCTCCAAGGTAGGGAAGGAGGGGAGCGATGGCCAGCTGGGAGCCGGTAGCGTAACATCCTGGGTTGGAGATCTTCTTGGCGTTGGCAATAGCCTGTCGATCCACCAACTCGGGCAGACCGTAAGTCCATTCACCAGTGGTGTCGAATCGGTAGTCGGCGGACAAGTCGATGATGATAGACTTGTTTCGCACAGTCTCGATGGCATCCACAAAGGGCTTGCAAACTCCATTGGGAAGAGCCATGACCCAGACGTCAACGGCACCCTTCTCCTCCAGTCGAACAATATCCTCAATCTGAAGGTTGGAGTACTTCATCTGGGCCTTCTTGTAGCCTTCGAGGGGCTTGCCATCGAGTTCTCGAGAGGAGATGTGGGACAGTTCGAGATGAGGGTGGTTGTCAATCAGATCGATCAGAGCCTTTCCAGTGTAACCTCGAGCACCGATCAGAGCGACCTTGGCGGGCTTGGTGTTGGTACCCTTCTCCAAAGGAGGGTTGGGGTTGGTGGAGAAGTATCGGGTCTTGGGGGTCAAGGACGAGTGGATGGTGGGTCGGAAGTATCGTCCGACAGTAGCGGTTTGTCGGGAGGTAGATCGTCCAGAAGAAACGCCAGTGCCAGTGTGGAAAGATCGGACTCCAGTGAAAGCTTCAGCCTTGGCCTGAGAAACGAAAGAGGCGATCAACTTGGACACTTCGTCGGCTTCAAATCCGTACCAGAAAAGAACCTCGCCGTTCTTGGCAAAAGATCCGTCAGCCTTGTCGAAATGCCACGAGGTGTTTTCATCCTCCTCGGGAACAGTCCACCACAACTTGGGGTGGTCCTTCTTGATGGCGGTCCAAACGTTGTCAGTGACAGAGTTGAGCCAGCCGTTCTTGGAGGCCAACAGCTTATCGAGGTATGCTCCGTGAGGAGACTCTCGCACAATGGCCAGAACCTCCAGAGGCTCGTCTCCGTAGGCCTTGAAGGGAGCGGTCTCAAGTTCTCGCAGGTAAGATGCAACCGAGGTCTTGTTTTCAGCAATATCCTTGTCTCGAGAGAGAGCGGAACGCAGAAGGTCAGAAGAGGCAAACTGGTTGAGGTTGTCTCGGGTGACGAGCTTGTAACCTCGTCGGATCAGAGTGCCGGCTCCAGAGTCGGTGAACAGCTCCTTCTGGAGAGACTCCACGGAGATGATGGCGACGGAGGAAGATCGAGGCAGGAAATCCAGAAGCTCCTTGATCTCCTTGATCTTGAGCTTGGTGCCGTACTTGACCCAGGGCTCCTTGAGAAGATCCTCGTACTCTTCGTCCAGGTTGATAATAGAAATCTTCTCACCAGTGGAACCGTTGTGCAAGCCACCCTTCTCGTTAAGGTAGACAATCTTGAGGGGCTCAATCACCCGGGAAAGTTCTCCAGCAGCAACATCGGCGTTGACGTTGAGAATCTGGCCATCAGTAGTCTCGGCCAAGGAAGTCAAAATAGGCAAAGCTCCAGCCTTGATGGAGGACTCAATTGGGGTCTTGTCGACTCGGGTAATCTTTCCAACAAGCTGCCACTTGTCCTTGTCAAGGTACTCAGCCTGGAACACTCCTCCAGTGATAGGACGAGCCTTGACTCCCATGGACTCCAGGGCCTCTACGAGTTTGAGGTTCTGCTCAAGGAAACATCGTCGAACCACAGACATGGTCTTGGGGTCGGTAATTCTAATTCCGTCAATGTAATCGGGTTCAACGCCCTCTCGCTCCAGAATCTCGTTGATCTGGGGGCCAGTGCCATGCAGAACAATGGGGTACAGACCAACATGGTACAGGAACGCCAGACAGCTTGCCAGCTCCTGGAGCTGCTGAGTGATGATGGCTCCGCCGACCTTGATCACAGCAAATTGTTGCTGGTTGACCGAAGTGAAGTACTTGAGGTATTGTTCGACTTCTCGCTTGCTACCAATGTTGTTGAGCAGCTGGACCACTGTGGATCGGGTGGAAATGGGTCTCAACGATGTCAGTGCAGTGAAACGGGGAACAGAGCACGCTGTGGGGGTTGCTCGCGCGCACGCTGCAACCCGGGGGGCCACTCGGGCTATTCCTCGAGTAGCTCGAATCATGATGTGGGAGAAGTGAGTGTTGAGGCAGGAAAGTTATACTAGTATGTGGTTAGGGTTGCGGTGCTCCGGCTGTCGGTGACGCTATAGATGACTAATTGGGAATATCAAAGTGTAATGTTATTTGTTTTGTGTACGTTTTCAAAAGTATATATATAGTCGTCATTTTCCTTCTCCCTCATCTCTTAATCCATTGGCCAAACCTATCGACAACATTGAGTCACACAGACAAACTTTGCACGCTACAAGGTTTTTCACCCCCGTGGGACCTCCGGGGGTAGGCCTATGAGAGATTGTAAGTGTCGGGGGAGGTCGGAATTCTATTGCTTATGTAACTAGTGGTTCGAATCAACAAAAATTGCCCCTGTGTGGTTGTTCTTGTTGGCCCGTTCTGCTTCGTTATCTCTATCTATTCCCCAACATTCAGCATAAAGTTTAGATTAGAAAACTGCAGCATTATCAACGTCAATATTGTGATGAAGTGACCCTACAGGCGGGGTTGAAATTCCGTCTTTCACAAGAAAATAGATTTTACTATGAGGTAGAAGACTGGGAAATTGTTTGGTGAGGGACTGGCTGTTTTTGTGTGCACTGTCAGATTCTATCCTGAGACTGTTTCTGGGAAAAAACAGTTGTGTGAGCTGTGACTTTGAAGACGGTATTATGTCATTGTTCTTCTGAAACTGCTCTTTCTGACGCTACTCCATGAGCTCGTGCCATGGTCTATGGTTAGATGAGGTCATAGAATTCCAACTCATTGTGGAGTTCAATTAGAGCATTGAAACCTACTTCAAGTGAGCAGTACACAGGAAATACTCAGAATAAGGGAAATAAGGGATTGATGGTGGGTATTTTTGTGTCGTCTCTTTAGATACGAAACAGAAATGAAGCTCCTAGTTAATGGTAACCAGTAGGAGACGTTGAAGCTCGCCCGACAATCATAGTTACTACCAGTAACATTGAATTTGAGGGTGACATAGTGCAGTAAGGAGTACACTGGTTAAGGTAGATTGAATTCTATTGAGCCCGAGTTGAGTCCTCGAACCATAGTCAATACCACCGTTATTACCAATTTTTTAGTACATACAAACCAAAAAAGCCTGCTGAAATGACTATCACTAACCGCCGTTTTACTCTACGTCTGGCTTTCAACTCTTCAGCCTCTTAGACAGATCAAATAATACTTCATTTTACTCCACGTGAATGTCACATGAACATCACGCAGCCTATATACATCTACATGAACTTGGAAAGGAAGCCCATGACAGCTGAACCAGGTGCAGCCTTGTACTCTCGGGAAAGGTTACCCAGAGCTTCGGAGACACTTCCAAAGTGTCGTCTAGGAATTCGGTTGAACCGTCGAGCGTTCTTACCGTTAGTTCGGGTCTTCTGGCCCTTAACAGGCAGACCCATAACGTGTCGTCGACCAACGTAAGAACCAGTCTTTCGTTTTCGTTCAATGTCGGCGTTAATCTTCTTTTGCAGATCAGACTCGATGGTCACGTTGGTAGACAGCTCCTTCACAATTGCCATGATGTCGCCTTGGGTGAGCTCGCCCATTCGCATGCCAGGATACAGTCCGATCTTTGCACACAGACGCTTAGCCTGGAATGGTCCAACTCCAAACATTTGCTGTGAGAGTCCATACTTAGTTAGTGGAGAAATTGGAGAAGTTGAACCAGTCGGATATTTTTAACGTGCACAAGTAACGGAAAGCCGGGTTTCCCTCTTAGAAGTACACTCTTGATGGAACTTGATCAGAAAGAACCAGTTCCATGTCAACTACTCTGTCGTGACAAATTACATCCCCTCTGTCATACTCACAGAAACCTTCCAGGTGTTCTGGAACCGCTTTCCCATAATATGAACCACCATTTTTGCTTGCGTTGAAATCTGGTGATGCAGTGAAATTTGCCAAAGCTTACTAACCAGACGAAAACCCTAACATCGGTTTTTAGAGTTTCTGATAAAGTTTGGCCTTAACCAAAGCAAGGTTTGGACTGTACATCTTGGAGGGCTGTATACTAGTCCGTTATGAATCAAGTGGGGTGGTAAAATGTGAATCAGCTTTACCTTAGTTTAACGCGTTTCTAGTTTCACCTCGGTATGGTCCTTATGGTTGCTCCAATAGTGTCACGTGACTCGCATCGCTCCCTCGCCACTAACCACCATCTAATCTAAACTTAGGTTTCAGATCTTACACTCCACCATTATGAACAAGGAGGATTATTTGCCCAGTGAGTATGATGAAGGGGTTGGATGTGTCACGGGTTTTATCTGCGACAATATGGTACTTTGGCTAGAGCCACAAGTGGACATATGATTGTCTCTTACTATGTTTAGTTACTATCACTAGCTACTATTGTGGTGTGGCAATGGAATGGGTTCAGAGTTCAGAATTGTAATGGAAATAGATATCCTAGAATATCGCTTTGGATTTTTGAACCGTTTCATAATGAGCAGGAAGGGGCTCGATCATGTTACTTGTGGTCTGGACAGGTTACAACCACATCGGTTAGTGCAATGACATTGTTTGTGTGGCTATGACACCAATACTGTGGTATTTGAAACCGTTGTTTTGATTGTGGCACGGTGGCTTTTCGTATATCTCTCTAACCCAGACCTTGCTGATATCCAGCAACCTCTGTCGGACGAAGAACTCTACGTTCTTGCCCAGCAGTACAGCAATGAAGGTGATTTTGTGAGTGTTCAGACCCGGTTCAACTATGCGTGGGGCCTCATCAAGTCGCGAAAGGTCGAGGACCAACAACTGGGAGTCCAGCTTCTGGCCGAGGTCTACAAAGACACTCCTTCCAGACGCCGAGAGTGTCTGTACTACTTGGCGATAGGCTCTTTCAAGCTGGGCGAGTACACAGATGCACGAAAGTACTGCGATTTGCTGCTTCAGATCGAACCTGATGACCCCCAGTCCGCCAAACTCCGCCAGATCATTGAAGACAAGTTGGCTAAGGAAGGTATGATTGGCATTGCCATTGTCGGCGGAGTGATTGCCGTGGGAGCCGCAGTCCTCGGCGCAGTTTTCAGCCACAAAAAGAGGTGAGATAGATAGTGTCTGTGTTCACAGGCACTTCATTTACATAGTTAACACATTACTCATTAGCGTATGCCATTAGAATACAGATGCAGTTATTATTATAATCCTTCCTCCCCTGCCTCTTCACTGGGCATTGATACTTCTCATGTCGTTTCGCACAGGATCAAAGTATTCGTGGTCCATGGCCTCCTGTGCAGTCAGACGCTCCTGATGGTCATATCTCAGGATTTTGTCCAGAAAGTCAATGGCCGTAGGGTGCGCAATCTGGGAGGTGGCGGGGGTCACAAACTTCTCCCATGGTTGACGCGGGTATGTCCCCATGATATCATTGTAAATTTCCGGTAGCTTGAGTCCATATTTGGTCAAGCATTTGTACATGTCAGCAGTGCCGAGCACCTTAGCGATTTCTACAAGCTGGTTCTGGTTGGAGGACCCGTGGAAGAAGGGGTCTTTTCGGAAAATGATGCCGGCAAGAGTGCATCCTAACGACCACAGATCCAAGGAGTAGTCGTACTGCTGCAGGTCATACAACAGCTCAGGGCCCTTGTAGCATCGGGACGCCACTCGCACGTTGTAGTAAGTTCCTGAATGGTAGAACTCGGCCAGACCCCAGTCGATGAGCCTCACTTTTCCCCGACGAGGATCATACATGATGTTGTGAGGTTTCACGTCTCTGTGCATGATGCCCTTGGAGTGGCAGTACTCCAGGGCCACAAGCACCTGGTAGATGTAGTAACGGATGTCATAATCCTTGAATTTGGGGAACAGCTGGCGGAAATCCACATTCTCCACGTATTCAAAAATCAGAGAAGGGGTTTTGTTGACGGGATCTCGCACCACATCCAACAAAGACACAATGTTTGGGCCAGCCGCCACGTTCTGCAAAATCTTGATTTCTCGCTTGATCTTCTTCTTCTTGACGGGCTTCAGCACCTTGATGACGCACTGCTGTTTGTTCACCACACACACGCCCTGGAACGCCTCAGAGTACTTGCCACGGCCAATCTTACGGTAGATCTCGTAGTTGTCAATATTCCCCCAGGTTATCGTCAGATTGTCGTAGTCCCAGTACTGCTGTGGCATTTTGGCGTTGACGTCCGTGTACACCCGGGCCACCGAGTACGGGTTTTTTGAACGGGGTTCCATGCTCATTTTTTGAGGTACCCTGGTAGTGATAGGGAGTATGAGTCTGAGTCTAGAGTATGGGGTTTTTTTCTAATCACAAAGTTTATCTTTGGGAGGAGTCATCATGGTGGTGATAAATTAATAGGGGAAATGATTGAAAATAAGAAGAAAAAAATAAATAATAAAACGGGGGAAATGAATAAATTGAAGAAAAGGTATTCATAGAAACAAAATACATCAGAATCATCACCAAATGAATTCATTAGTCGTTTTTCAGTGAATTACTGTGCTGGTGGCCCCACTATGGTGGAGCGCTCCCGTTACGGAAATGATCTTCTCTAAGCTGTCGTAAAATTACGAGAAGATGTCTTACCCAACGCTGAAACGAGATATAATTTCAGATAGTATTTCCACTTGTTATGGTTATTCCAGATTCGGTCAAGTGTCCTGGAACTAAAGCCCATACTTGGAGAAGAGTAAATGATTAATTATCAATCCAATTCGTTTTGTAGGATACTATCGTCTAACAATCATTCTGTATGTTTCTCATCTGTTGAGTAGTCTTAGAGAAGGTCATGAGACACCACAGCATCAGTACCAAGTGCATCAGCCATCACTTGATGAAGATGGCTGGGGGATAAATTGGCATCTATTACAATTTATTGTTCTCATGACTCTAGTCACATGGCAATAATGAATAGATTGGTTAACTAGTTCTTGGCATCTCGCATCCGTTCGAATTCGCCTTTGAGCTCTCATTAGAGTAACAGCATTGAGAAAGATCTCCACACTAAAGTAATTAAAGAATAGATAACGGTGGGTGGTATTCTCGATTATGGTCAGTGGTAGCCTCGAGTTATGGTCAGTATTGTCTATATTTACTGGAGATGGTAGCCTAACTTTCATGGCACATCTTAGTTGAGTTTCTAAGTATGCGAGTTCCCACGTCAAGTATGCAAGTAGTACATTTGCTGTGTTAAGTTTATTCAATTTGTTAAGTTGATCAGTATTCAATCATGCGATGAACGAACTAAAACAAATATGGAAAGGAAGTATCAACGTGGAAAAACTGGATATTTCTCAAATAAGCCACAGCCCGCTGCGTAAACCTGCTTCCAAGATCCCTGTGGCATTATGGGATTGGAAGAAGACCGCCTTATCGTCACGAGATACACTGAACGCAGAAAAACTCGTGTCTCTGTCGCAACTTCCGCTGTGGATGCTTGTACAGGTTAGCGCCACACCCATGACGTCAATGTGGGTGTCTTGTACTCATGACGAGTTACACAAACTGCTTTCGCAGCTGCTCCAGGGCGATTCAGGCCTGCTCATCTCTTGTAACACTGTGTTGTACCTGATGCACGCGTCCGAAGAAAATAGAGTGGCGCTTACGTATCTGGGAGATCCCATGGAGTACGCAAAGATATATCAGGAGATTACGGCTCCTGAAGTGGAGGTTCCTAAACCGGTTGTAACATTACAAAAGGTTGTTCTAGCAGCCATGCGACTTAGAGGGATCAGAATGGACGCAGAGGGAAAGAAAGTGTATAAACATGTTCTTGCCGCGTCTGAATTCTCTCTAAGGCGTGAATTGGCTGAGGCAGACCTGGCAAAAATGCAAGACAGAGTTGAAAAAGTATTGACGTTATTATTATAATCTATGTTTGTTCTGCCCTATTGGTATTGACCAATTCGTAACCTTCCTCGAAAAACGTTTTGCGTAATTCTCGCCACTGTGACGTCCATGTGCCCAGAATCGTCATCAACACCGTGGAGGTAGCTTGAATCAGCCACCACAGCCCGTTAGTGGGGAACGCCTTGGTGAACAAGGACGAGATGATGATATTGATGACATGCAATGTGACGGTGAAATCCAGCGCTAGTTTGGATCGCCCCACGATTACTGTCATCGCTAGCACGGAAAACACCGTGTCGATCAGCCATAGCATGCTTATCGTCCATCCTATAGTTGTGTCATATCGTACTGTATGCCAATCAAAGATGAGACCTAGAGTAAATGGATCTCCTGAAACCCAGCATGTGAAGCCCACAAGGATGATGATGATGGTGTAGTAGATGACCTGTAGGAGGAGGATCTGTTTGAGGAGCGAGAGGGGGGTGGGTTCTGTGCGGCGCATAAGTGAGTCGAGCGAAGCGAAATTCGCTTCAATGCGTAGTTCTGAGAATGCTGATTTGATAGCCGATTTGCCTGCTTCAGCTTCTGTGCTTCACGAACAAGATCTGAGTCGCGTGCTTTTGATTCTAGTAGTGGTTGGCTTCTAGAGAATTCAACACAGAGTGTTTGTGTGAATCTGACTTTTGATTCGAGAATAACTCTCTCTGAGAATAACTGTGGCACACTGAGTAGTGAGTAGTGTGAGGCTGAGTGCTCCTGAGAGTTACAGCTAACTGCATGTCATCAACTTAAAGGTGGATACGAGTGATAAAACAATGAATTAATAAAAATATTAGAACAAAGTAATGAATTAAAAAATGAACAGATGATAAAAATGTCAACAAGAGAGAAATCTGAAAATGTCCACATAATGTACTCTCCATCAGAGCAAGTGACTTCAGCCTGAGCATATCGTAACTCAGAGCTTCTGTAGAGCATTCGCTCCTGTCATAGTACGACCCCCTCGGTGTCACTCACTTGAGGAGAACAACAGATCAAAAATTCCAAACGAGTCATTGTCTTTTCGGAAGCATTTCCGTCAAGAGCGCGCCTCAGTCAGTTTGATTTCGTAATCTATCCCCTCTGAGTCAAAGACTATCAGAAAAGTACAGGTCTAATATCATTCCGTTACCAGTAGCGGATATTCAATCCTGCTGAAGTATTGGTACAAAAATCCAGTACAAAAATCTTTGGATTCAAGTCAGCTGTTCTCAGGCTTCCAACTCGACATGCAGCTCACATACCCAGAGTTTTCCTTAGTAGATGAGAAGATGACTAAGAGTTTTACCTACAAATGTGCTCATAAACCAGTAGGATATCACACAAGTTCATTTTTCATAAACCACTCTCACACATAAACTTCGTGTACCTGCATCTGACTAATCAGTTTCAACTGACACGTATTTTAAATTTCGTGCATCCTGCAGAGCGTTCTAAAAACAGAACCCAACAGTCCAAAAATGGCCAAGAAAAACAAGAGCAAGAAGAAGGCTCCCAAAGAGCGAGCCAGTGAGCCTGTCAGTGAGTCTGTCAGTGATGTTGACGTGGACAATGTAGAGGAGACTGCTGAGACTGCTGAGACTACTGAGACTCCTAAAGCAGAGACACAAGAAGAAACTCCACAGGAAAATGGAGACGAGCTGACTAGTTTAAAAGAGCAACTCAAACTAGAACGAGATGCTTCCAAACTCAAGGATGAGCAAGTATCTCAGCTCCAGAAACAGTTAGACGAGTCTCAACAATCTTGTGAACAGATCGAAGCGCTGAAGAAGGAGGTCGGTGAGCTTCGTAGCCAATTAGAAGGGGGTGAAGAGTTGAAAGTGCAACAAAAATCGGATTTGGAAAAATTGCAATCTGAGAACGAGGAGCTTCAAAAGAAATTGGACGCCAAAAGCTCATCAGACTCGACTGAAGAACAAACGATATCTGAACTAAAAGAACAATTGGAGGCCAAAACTGAACAATATGACTCTCTGCTTGATAGAATCACCCAGATCAAGGCTACGTTAGGCGAACGACTAAAATCAGATGCTGCAGAACTGGAGGAGACACGTGCCAATCTGGAAAAAGAGCAAGAAAAGGTATCTTTGCTGAAAAATGAGCTTATTGAAAGTTCGTCAGAGGCGAAAAAATTGTCGGCCGAACTCAACCAGGCCCGTGAAAAGTTCCAATCGGAAGTTGATGGCCTTTCTCGAGAGCGTGATCTTCTGAAACGAGAAATACTGGTGGTACAAGAGGCATGCAGCAAATCACAAGGAACCTCATCCAAATATGAAATTGCACTTTCTGAACTAAAGAATGTCAACTCCGATTTGGAGACGAGAAATGCCAGTCTCCTGGACGAGGTTACTTCTCTCAAAAAATCAGTGCTTCAGCTTGAACAACAAAAGGCAAAATTGGATGAAACCCTGAAGAAAATGGAGAGTGAACAGAAACGTAACTCTTCAGAGCTCGACAGACAAATTTCAGACCATAAACAGGTGGTAGAAACTCTTCAGCAACAACTTGACAAGGCAAATCAAAAATGTACAGATTTGGAAACCGAACGAGAAGCTCTAGAAAAGAAGGCTGAAATGTCTGCTGAGTTTGAAAAAGAGTCCAAGGATAAATCCTTGCTTATTGGAAAACTACGTCATGAGGCTGTTATTCTTAATGAGCATCTTACAAACGCTCTTCAGATGATCAAAAAGTCTTCTGAAGGTGACACTGTTGACAAACAATTAGTTTCAAACCTGATTCTGTCGTTTGTGTCGCTCTCAAGAGGAGACACCAAAAAGTTTGAGGTTCTACAACTCATTTCAAATTTCCTGGAATGGGATGAACAAGAAAAAGTACAGGCTGGGTTATCAAGGTCAACATTTGCACCGGAACCAAACCAGGTCAATGAAAAGCAACCTGCAGTTGGGTTCTTTGGCAAGTTTGCTGAGTTTCTCGATCGAGAAGCAAATAAAAAGTAGTATAGTATTACTTTCCAATACAAAACTTGCTAAATACAGCGCCTAGAACTTCTTCGATGCCGATTCCTTGGCCGGTGATCATTCCTATCCCTTCAGCAGCAGCATTGAGTTCTTCTGTGGCGAAAACCACATTTTCAAGATCATATTCTAGAAAGTTCTCCAGAGAGGGAATCACTGTAGCAACCAAGTAATCTTTTACTCGTTGACTGGCAAGAACGGGATCTGAGCCCTCCACCGTAGTGATTGAGGAGAACTCTGAAGAAAGTAGATTTAGCAATTGTTGGACTCCGGCTCCAGAAACACAACTGACAGGGATGATAGAGGATTCTGGAAGACCAATTTCAGAAACTAAGCGTTGTTTTAACGATTCTGTCACATGATTCTCAACCAGATCACTCTTATTAAGAGCAACCACAATTTGTTTATCATCTAGTTGTTTCAGTTCAGTCACAACGTCTTCAAAATGTAACATATCATCACAAGGTAATACTGCCATGATGAGGTGACTTTTCTGGAATCTCTCACGAGCTCTTTTGATTCCCTCTTTTTCCACCAAGCCCACTTCTTTCCCTCTTCTTAGTCCTGCTGTATCTCCTAGAACCACCTTGTAGCCTGAAACATCCATGCCGACTTCAACAACGTCTCGTGTGGTACCAGCTTCTGAAGATACAATAGCAGCATCTCTTCTAGCTAACAAGTTGAGAAGTGATGACTTACCAGCATTAGGAGGACCTAAAAGAGACATTACGATTCCGGAGAGAAGAATTTCTGACCGTTGTACTTGAACTAGATGATCTTTAATGTCACCTAATAATTGTGTAACATTCTGTTTGGTTTTTTCCACCAGCACCTCACCGCTGTCGATTCCTTGGTTGTCGTCTGAAAAGTCTATCAAGGCAGTTAATAATGCCATATTCTCCACGATATTCGCTCTCCAACTCTCGTAAAGCTGCTTGCTATGCCCACTGGAAGAACTTAGCGCGGCCTGACGCTGGCTCTCTGTCTCTGCTTCGATCATGCTTCCAATACCTTCTATTTGTGTCAGATCCAGCTTCCCGTTGTAAAATGCTCGTTTGGAAAACTCTCCAGGCTCGGCATACCTGATAGGAACCCCACTTTGTGGCTTCACATGCTGTATCGAATCCAGTACTGCTCTCACTACCGCTGGGCCACCATGTACATGCAGTTCTAGCAAATCTTCTCCAGAATAAGAATTTGGCCCATAAAAAAACAAGGACAGAGCATGGTCCAAAACCTTGGGGGGATCTGAAAACGGCTTTTTGAGCGTTACTACTGTGGCCTGGCGATGTGGAGGAGTAGTTGGTCTGTTGGTAAGCTGCTGGAATACGCTAGCGCTCTCGTTGCCTGAAACTCGAATAATGCTGACGGCAGCACGTCCCGGAGCAGACGATAATGCATATATAGTGTTTTTTGTGTTTCTCAGCATTCTCGAGTCATGATGAAGTTTGAAATTTCACTTTCAACCAGAGTTACAGGTGCATTGCATTAACTATGCATGTCTCACCGCACTTTGAGATCTCACTTGACTAGTCAACTAACGATGAGGCCGTTTGTGCAACGATATGGCAGGCTGGCGTCTTTGTGGACGTACGCAGAGAAGCGAAGTTTTCATGCTGGACGCCCTCTATGGTCCCATGAAAACCCCCTTGGGATTCCCAGATCACCCACGGCTCCTAGAATCCCTAGAGCATCTACGAGACGGCCAGAACCGATTCCTGGAGTCAAGAAAACGGTGGTGGTCAGCTCGGCTAAAGGAGGAGTAGGCAAATCAACAGTTTCCGTTAATACGGCGCTTTCATTGGCCAAGCAAGGACTACGGGTAGGATTACTGGATGTGGATATATTTGGGCCATCCATCCCCACCATGTTTGGTCTTTCAGGTGAACCGCGCATGTCACATGATGGAAAGCTCATTCCAATGTCCAAATATGGAATCCAGGTGATGAGCATGGGGTTTCTGGTTGATCCCAATAAAGCAATAGCATGGCGAGGCTTGCTTGTTCAAAAGGCTCTGGAACAGCTGCTTAAGGATGTCGATTGGGGCACACTGGATGTTTTGGTTATGGATCTTCCTCCAGGAACGGGAGATGTACAATTGACAATTGCTCAGACCGTTAAAATCGATGGTGCTATTATAGTTTCGACTCCGCAAGATGTGGCGCTTGTGGACGTGATCCGTGGCCTGGATCTTTTTCAAAAGACCTACACTCGGGTTCTGGGACTGGTCCAAAACATGTCGGTATTTGTGTGTCCCAATTGTAACCATGAGACCCATATTTTCGGAGCCGATGGAGCTGTGGCTGAAGCCAAGGCCAGAGGACTTGAGGTGCTTGGAAACGTTCCTTTGGACCCAAATATCTGTACGCAAAGCGATAAGGGAGTTCCTGTTGCTGTTGGGGGGGCCTCTCAAGCCAAGTATTACGAAGCCATTGCCGAGAGGGTTGCCGCTATGTTGAATGAATAGTGGAAGCCAAGTTCCGTTGACTGGTAACTGGGCAACCAGGCAATCGGGTGTATATATTAATAGATTGATGTACTAAGGAGGATATCCTATAATATTCGCAAGTTATACGAAATAGATCAACTTCTTGTGACCTTCGATAAATGACAATAGTGTTATTAATGCAAATATATAATAATGCAACCAGCCCGCTGGTTTTTTTTTTAAATAAACGCGATTTCGTTTTGATTTTTCCATTTTTGGAGTCGATTAAAAATTTCGACTTCATGATCAGCACTTTCTCAGCACAAAAACAGACACATCACTGGTGGCCATTTCGCCTCGCTTCTCCAAGCCTTGCAGCATATCCATCAACGTGCTTTTTCGATGTCCCTCGGCAGCCATGATATTTGCATACCATTTGTATTCCTCGGTGGTCCATTTCTTGCCCCAGTCTTCAATTTCCACGTTCTTTCGAGCGCTGGAAAAAAGCACCTCGATGGACGAAACACTCTTGAGGTAGGCCAGCTGATGCTCAAAATCCAGAGGAGTTGGAGGAGGCTCGCTGATTTTTTCACATGTGTTTGTTGTGATCATGGACAGCGCCAGCATTTGACGCAAAGCTCGGTCTAGGCTGGGAGAAATGGTTTTATGGAAAAAAGACAGATTGAAAGGGTACATGAGTACCATGCAGCCTCCAGGCACGAGTTCTCGCATCCGAGAGTTAACAAACTCTTCAAAGGGAGGAAGAACGTGTGTGGGGAGGGGGAGAACTGCAAAAGAGTAATGGATGGAAGATGGAGGAGCCACCATGCTTGTATTGGATGTCATGAATGAGTACGACTCGAAGACGTCTCTTGGGGGAGCTGAATGTGGTAAAAGTTGGACTGTGGGGGCTGACAAGTAGTCTGTGGAGTGTCTGGAAGAAATTGAAGTCGATCTAGACAATCCCGAGTCGCTTGGAGACCCAGAGTTTGTGTACGTATAATTTGGTCGGATTCTTCTTGGTTCGTCGTCTTCAATCAGGTCAGGAGATACTGGGCCAAACGACATTCTTGGTGTCAGGGAAGGAGATGCAACTTTTTGGGCGTCAGCAAGGTCTCCCATTAGTCGGGAAAACGGAGCAGTAGAGTCGGCCATTGTTGGTGGTACCAGCGACTTATGGGGTGGGACAACATGGGTGACATGGACTGAAATAGATTCGTTATCTGAGGAGCCACAAAGCGACTGATAAGTATCGATGATTTCCGGGATCGCTAGTTGGTAAGCGTCTCCTACAGAAGATCTCACCGACAGAAGTTTGACGGTTTTCTCGCTGGAATGGTCGTCGAGGTTGACCAGATGGAGAGACACCACGTTTACGGCCTGTTCCAGAACAGTTTGGCCGGGGCTTTCGCAGAATAGTGGTGACGATACAGCGTCCACGTCCAGTCTCTCCAGAGAGCCCGTCTTGCTATTCAAACGGTCAGCATAGTGCTCTAGACTCGGTTGTGTAGGAGTCTCAAACGGAAATGACAACATGTTGACCGCTCCAGACTGTAAACGGCGAAACTAGTCTCCTTTATCCAAACACTTGAACCTTAGAAGAAGACTGACTTGGGCTTCATACTTTTTGTTTGAGCCAAGCATACTTGCTATTTCTCGATTCCTAATCTTAAACCAGTGAAGGTTGGTCTAACCGAGCAATGAACCTCAGTGACCAGAAGCGAGTGAAACGGGGTAAGTGGGATGAGCTACGGCGAGGTGGAAAGCGGCGGTTGTATTTGTGTCCGTTCTGACATCTGTGTTTGCTCCCTCCCCCTGTGGGGCCCCCCCTCGTACTCCCCACTATCACCCTGTTTCCTTTCCTGCCCTCATCCGATCTCTAGAATAAACGTTTTAACAAATGCTAAGGTTACAGGTGATATACATGATACAAAGAAAGGTGAACTTGAGGGTGATACAGCTGGGAAGTTGGTGGTACTGGCGCTGGAGTCAGATTTCCAATGGTTGCTCATGGAGACGACAGCTCAGATGACCATTTGCCACTGACTCTTGTCCAGATCAGTCGTGTTTGCCTCCGTCGTTCCGCTTCAGCTTTCAACTTGTTGTCTCACTGGTCGTTCCACTTTGCGTTTTTGCCCGTTTAATCTGACTTAGTTTTTGCATCTTCCATAAACTCAAAATCGGGTGAGTTCCCCATTGAGTAGTCAAAGCGGAAGCTTCTATTGGTCTGAGATTCGCAAGCGAGTCAGGTGAGGAGAAAAGTTTTCAGAGAAGGAGTGCCACACTAAGAGAGCTTGAAGTTGTCGTTTGCTCTTATCCTTGGTCTCTACTACCCTCTTGCTTCGCCCTACCTCAGATAACCCCATCTGTTCTCGCCACAGCCCCTGCCCCTTTGTCTCAGCAGTTTCCATACCTGAAACTCAACATGCTGCCAAGACGCATGTTCAGGTGCTACCATGCAACATGCAAGAATGTAAGCAACTAGTATTGTGAAGCCATCAGGATCTCTGAAACAAGGTTAGCGGGTTTGTTGCAGTGGCACACAGTAGTTTTGTCCCATTTTCACACTAGTGGAGTTTCAGACCAGTGATAACCCCGGTAAAGGCGGATATTGTGGCGGTTCGTTTTAATATTTATTTTTGGATTTTGCTTTTGATTTTTATTACTCAAACTCAATCAGGAATGCACCTTTATTTTTATTTCGCTCATTTTTATTTTCTCTCTCTCTGTTATTTTATTTTATTTTCCTTCTTTATTTTCCTCATTCTTCACCTGCTGCCTCAACTGTCAGCCTTTCGCCACCTTTCTTTCATGCAGTATTTTTCCCATACATTGCCTGTTTAGGAAGTGTCAGCGACAACTGTTAGCGTCAACTGTTGGCGGTTGGCGACAAGTCCTGAGACTGCTGCCACGTGATATGCCGCGATGACATGTGACGAGAAGGTCAGACAGTGAGCCAAGACAGTTTCAGAGTGACCGATGATCACAATGAAGAAACTACAAATAATTTCTTCCCACGTATTGATATTACTTGAGCTGAGCTGTACACCCTCCCCCTCTCGATCTGTTCTAAAAGCCTACTAAAGTTGATCCCTTACTTTGGATTGCTAGATCTACAAACCTTGACCAGCAAAATCCTACCCACTGAACGAACTGAAACATCTCAGCCAGGACCCAGGTGACCGTAACTGTTTCAACTTCAGAATCGAATCATTATCACATGCTCTCCTTAAAAAAAAAATTCCAATGTCCGGTTCCTGATTGCTGCGTAATATTGCCTCTGCCGGATATCGGTCGGACAGTAAGCTCAAGCTCCAGAGTCTATTCCCAAAACATTTTTCTACAGACCATCAACTGCTACATGCGTCTCTACTGCTTTGTTCACACAGCTTTCATGTGACGTGGTGCATATCGACATTTAAACAATGAGACATGGTGAAGTCCAACTGACAGACAAGACGAAGTGGGGTCTGAGACGTACTGAAACACCGGATCAGTAACTATGTTTATGAGTGGCACTGGATGGAGTTTTAATCACGTTCTCGATAAGAGACAGGGCTCCAAGGCATATTAATGGAAGCGCTTTTGACATATTGACCTATTCCTATTGACCTATTCCTATTGACCTATTCCTATTGACCTATTCCTATTGACCTATTCCTATTGACCTATTCCTATTGACCTATTTACCTATTGTATCTTTCTCTTTATTCGTCTCTTAATTCGTCTCTTAATTCGTCTCTTTATGCGTCTCTATTCGTCTCTTTCTCTCTAAAAGGTTTTCATGAGGCTATCTGAGGTTTCATTAGCCTTGTCTTTGTCTCCATTGAGCCCCTCCACATGATCAATGACAGCTTATGGAAGACAAATGAAAGAGTGCTTTGTTTCAGTGTTTCAGGGCCTTCCCGAAAGGAGTTTGACTTCAAAAAATAAACTCACAAAAATTAAAAAATTGCAGCACCTAGGATTCTCGTATGGTCTCCCACTACAATACTAACTAGGCTCTCTGGTGCTTGACTATGGCTGATCGGACGGGAAGCCGTATTTTCACCAGGATATGGCCGCAACTGACAAAAAAAATGTCAGGACCTATATGACTGGATATTTAAGTCACGTGGACAGGAAGATCGAAAGACAACATAAACAAGGAATAACCGGCTTCCGAGAACGTGACTTCAACCTGTGAACCTGTTTCCCAGTTACAACTTCAAGTCTACGAGCTTTCCAATGACAACACCAATTTAGGCACAGTCTACTTGTAGACTTACTTCAATTACTTAGAATTATTTCATACTATGTTATAGTCAAATGAATGTATGAGAAAAAATCAAAAACTGGAAAAGAACTCCATCACTGTCTCTTCTCCTCAGGGTGCAACAAACTCTGTGTCCGGAAGTTTGTAGTAGCTCTCAATCTACCACCAAGGCAAATCTAAACGATGAGTTCGTATTCTAATCTATGCCAGTTAACCAGGTTGCGACGACTCTACGTGGACACATTTGCACACACTTTCTTCTCTCCTGCTCGACTTCCATATTCCCGGTACTATATTCTCTTAACATTTATTCACTCTATAATTAATCTCCCTCCTAAAGCATATCATCCAGGGACTTCTCAGAATCCTGCTTAATCAGCTCAAACATTCCCTCGGGCATAATGGGCTTACCGTCAGCGTCGGTCACGTACCGGAATGGCATCTCTGTGCTCTCGTACTTGGAAAACTTGAGCTCAGGGTAATCCACGTAAGGGATCTTATCAATAGGGATACGTTCGTCCACCACCTTTTTGGTCACCCGAACGGCAGTATCGGTGGTCATCTGAAACTTGTCGAGGTTTCGGCCTGCAAACCCATACTTTCGCAATTCTCCAGTTCGATCACGGGGAGGATGGTCGCCTAGGATACCGCCAAACAGGAACACATCAAACTTGTCTCCATCCTCAGGTGACAAAGTTTGCTCAGCCGAGGGATCCAAAAGACATACCCGGGACTTGTCGAATCCAGGAAAAACTTTCTCGAACTGCGTGATTTCTGTTTCGGTGGCCTGGATCTTGATTTTCTCCAGGTTCTCAGGCAGCTTGGTTCCTGCCGGTAGAGAAGACAGGTAGAACTTGTCGGCACCTACATCGGCAGCGATTGCGGCGTATTCCAACTTGACCCAGTCGGAAAACCCCTCCTCCATATGCTCAATTACGAAAGTGGACATTTTGGTGATGGATGGTGGAGTGGCTGAAAAATGGGTGCATCTATCTGCATGTTCTATGCGCAGTGTGAGACAATAGAAAGATGTCAAGTGTAACAAACTGAGAGTTTTCTGGAAATCAAAAAAAGGTGATTACATTCCGTTCTAGAAATCCAACTCTTGGTTATTACTTTTGTCACTCACGGCTTAGTCAGCCTTCAGATGCGTTTTCCACCAATCAAGGCTGCGTGGAGATGGGCTGAGGATGGGTTGGAGGTTGAAATAATTACAGAGTACATTCTACGGGGGTTATTTCACGGTAATTATTCCACGGAGATTATTCCATGGAGATTGTTCCACAAAGATCATTCCACGGAGATTATTCCACGGAGATTATTCCACAAAGATCATTCCACAAAAATCATTCCACGGAGACTCCCATTAGCTTCTTGGCTGAAATCCACATTCTACCTACCTTGGCTTTACCCGTCCATCTGTACTTAGTTCAACATTCATTAAGCAGGAGACAATTTGACCGGAATGAAGATCTTTGAGCTTTGTTGGCGTCTCAGCTCAAGAACCACTTCTCGAATCATACTGTTCTGTTACACTGGAGCAAAGTGTCAATGTAGGGCGAATGGCAAATACAAATCAGAAGGTGAATAGTCTCAAACTCGTAGTAATGACTTAACACACTGTCACCGTACATGGTCGCTATCCAACACACTATTGCAGGCTAAGCGATTCAGGTTTGACTGAAATCACTATATTCATTCAATGGCTGACATTTTTTCTGGAATTTGTCATGTCATATTTGATGGAAACCGGAATGAGCATTAATTATGTCTGTGCTAGCTCGTCAGACTACTACGATATGTCTCTCAGCTGTTACGTCTCGCTCGCATGCATAAACCTTCATGCTGTCACAGTTGCATAACTAACCCTATTATACAATCTCGGTATCTCAGTATTGATCTCTTTACTAAACATGGTGCTGGAAATTGACGGTAGTTACACGGCGGATCCGATTCCCGCATACCCTTCTGTGGAAGAAAGAAGCGGCTTTCCTGCGGCGCTGTGGAATCGACTAATTGAAGCTTGGAGTCGGACAGCTGAACGGCACTTGATCCGGGTTTCAGACGATAATCAGAGAATTGAAAATGCAGACATTCTGGAGATTTCTCATTGGATCGATTCGTATTTGGCCAACGCAAAAGCTGATGCAGGGAAGCTCGAGTATCTGGTCTTCAAGTTATGTCTGACATGCCCGTTTGGGGTAGTTTTGAAACCTCTGAGCGCATGGAGATTTGTACTACGGTTTTATCCCCAGAATTCACGTCCGGTGCTCAATTTGCTTGGCGGTAATCCAGATTTGGCGGAAGTTGCGGCTATGGGTCTACTGGAAGACCTCAGGGCGAATCCTATGGATTATACTTCATATAACTCAGACAATGGGCCGTCGAAACTGACGATTCTGCGAAATATGTTGGAAACCGGCAACAAAGATAAACTGGAGCCTCTGAGTCAGCTTTTTGTTGACCAGAAATGGCTTGTCAACACTCTCGCTGCGTTCCCCATACAAACAGACTACTCGAAGCTGACAAAGAAACAACAAGCGCTGGTGAAAGCGTTAATATGTGTTGTTTCGACTTGTCTTTTGGCAATTCCATTTTTGTCTTATTTTGAGAAATTATTACGGTCAGCGTTATTTCTCGATCTTAAGAGAAAGTACCATTTGGCTGCAGTTTTACTGTGTGAGACCAATTTCATAGATTTGGTGAGATCCAAGTTTTCTGAAACTGCTGGTTTCCAGGGCGTTATTTCCATTCTTAATATCGAACGAGATCGTTTGAGCGAGAAGCCAATGTTGAAGTTCCCCGCTGAGAGGCGTGAGGTTCAACCGACAGCGGCGGCGTCAGAGTCCACAATGTCTGACGCTGACGCACATTCTCTGATGGATATGTTCCCGCAATTCAATTTAGGACAGGCTAAGACGTTACTACAACAACATGTAACTCTTGAGGGAGCCATGGAATATGTCCTTAATAACCCCCATCTTCTGGATGACCCTTCGAGTGTTCAGGAATTCCAGGCAAGTAGTAGTAGTGTGGATATTGACGACGATTATTCCATGCCTACAACTGTACAGCCTCCGATGAAGAAATACATTTTCGGCAAGAAGGAAATGACGGTTTCTCTTAACCCTGACGAGGATGCGAAATCCGCCAACTTGCAACATGCGCTGCGGATGATTTACGAGAGTGACGAAGATGAACGGGATGATACCTATGAAGGCATGGAAGGTAATGATGAGGAGACTTCGCAGGCCAATGCCAAGCTCGATAAAGTCCAGCAGTTTCTGTTCCAGCTGTACATGTCTGATAAGCAAGTGTTTGAAAAGGCCAGCCGGAAAACCAAGGGTCGAGCTGAGCTCAAAAAGACTACTGAGTGGTCCGATGAGCAGATCGAAGGGTGGGCCAGGATGCTTGAGAGAAATCCTCGTCAGTTTAAGATGTTGGAAACTAAGATGTTAGAGGGAGGAGCTAAGGTGAAGGCTGTTGAGGAGCCAAAGGGAGACGCCAAGGGAAAAGAAAAAGAAGTGCCTGATCCCGAAAAGCAGAAACAAAAACAGGCCAGAGATCGACGACACAAAACCCAGAGCAAGAGCTCGACTCATCATAGAAAGAGTGCGCACGATCGCAAAATGGGCAAGGCCAATTATGCTGAGTAAAAAGCTCTAACAGGGACAGTGTAACAAACGTAGACAATATGAGAGACGCAGTACAGAAGTCAAACTGTCCCTACATATAGTTTTACAGTCAGCATATCTGACAATGACATTTCTCAGCCTCGTTTCATGCTATTTTCAATGACTATATAGTTATGCAACTTCAATTCGTATGTCCTGCATCCTTACTTGGCAATACCCTCGACAATGGCCTGCTCTTGAGGAGTCAGTCTCTGCCAGATCTCGTAGAATCCACCAACATTGTTGGCGGCTACTGACTGGAAAAACGCTCTCAATGCACCCATGGTCTCCTTTTGGTCGCCGAGACTCTCCTTGGCATCATTCTGAGCCCAATGCACCAACTCCTCCAGTCCTTCCAGCTCCTCCCATTCATCGTCATCATCCTCGTCGGCTTCGTTTACGGCAGATGTGGCTTCTGACATGGCTGTTTGTTCTTGACGGTTAAGATCGTTTTCACATGACTTGAGATCCTCCACCAACATCTCGATGATTTTCTGCTGGGCCGAAATCTGCTCGTAAGTCTGCATTCGCTTGGCCATGGATCGGGTCACCACAACTCCACCTTCAATGGGCAGAGGCTGTCCATCTACAACCATTTCAATAATTCTGGGGTCCGACAACTTGAACAATGTGCCCAGAGCAGTCACAGAAGGGAGAGAAGAGGTGCTGGAATAAATGAACTTCTCAAACCAGCTTTTCAAAAGCACCTCAAGTCCAGTCTGAGGACCCTTCGGGGTATCGACTTTCATGTCGGCCAGAAGATTGACTACACTCTCAGCAGACTCTTCGATGAAATGGCAAAACACCATGATCAAGTTGGTCACCTGAAGAGGTTTGTCTGCAGTTCCTAGTCGTCGAGCAGTCGCATTCAAAATCTCCGTGCTTACAGCTCCAAGCTCATTACGGTACTTGTCAATGACTGTGGTGATAAGTTTGCCAATAAATGTGGGAGCATTGTCGCCAAGAGCAGGATCCAGCAAATGTGCAATATACTGTACCACGATTTCTCCACCAGTTTGGTTGTCGACTTTGAAAGAGGCGATTTCTGCAGAAGCTCGCTCCACAAGAACTTGCAGCACGGTGGTAGTGGATTGAAGTACATCTGCGTCGTCAGAACGCAAAAACGGAAGCAGTGCTGGGAAAAACAACGACACAAACCCAGAGGGAAGAGTCTCGCCAGGGAAATTGGTGATTAGGTTGGTCAGAACATCCATGGCTGATTCCGAAGAACTGGAGTATCCTCCTTCAGCCTGGTTGAGAAACTTTGTGATATATGGAGCACATTGTTCCACGACAGACAAGTACTGTTGTTCAGGAAGGTCTTGTACCAGGTACTCCACTGCCTCTGCAACCTGTTCGCCAGTCTGAATATTTCCTAGATCGTTTTCCAAAATGCCAAACAACAAGGGAATGACGTTCTGGACATTGCGATCTTTTCTAATAGCCACAACCAACGCTTCACATAAAAGTGCAGGAGTATCGTCTTCAGCGTCGGGAGCGAGTCGTGCTACTGTTGAAACAATATCTTGAGCAGCAACATTAGGAGAACTATCTTTTGTAAGTGCCAGCAAAGCAGCACAGGCCGCCAGTTCGCTTGGATCATCCAATTTACAAGTGTATGGATCTGAGAGGTACGCCCTAGCTCTCAGCAAGGGCTCGTTAGAAGCAGCAGACTGGGCTACAAGTTGAACCAGCTGAGTTTTTCCGCTGCAAAGGTACAGCCAAGATTCGACATCCAGCCAATTGGAGAATTGTTTGTTCCAGTCGATTTTGATATATTCACACCAGGTATCGATGACCTGAAGGGCATTGTAACGAAGAGACGTTCCTAGGAATAGATCTGATTCTTCGGTGACAAAGACGTTGATATCCTGCCACGAGTCGATCTTGGAGCCCGAAAGTGTCGCGCATTTGTGGATTGCTTCAGTCCAGGATTCAGTAAAGCTGGCCTTTAGAGTTGTAGCTACTGCGGTCTGAGAAGAAGTAGAGTCGATGAATTGAAGCAATTGAGCCAGAAAAGCCACGAGCTCGTCATCGGGATTCTCTAAAGTTTGTCTGTAAATGTCAGCCGACTTTTGAAGCGTCTCCAGACATGCACTAAATACAGGCAGAATACAGTCAGCAAAGGGCTTGGGGGCAAAAGCACGGAAATCCTGCAAAGCAAGAACAATCTCTTTATGAAGAGCAAAAGTTTGCTTATCGACATCTTGCTGTAAAATGGGCACAAACAACTGGCACCATCCCTTGATGGCCTGGGCTACCGTTTCATTGTTTGTGTCAGTCATGGCGAAGAAGTTGGTGGAAACTCGTAAAACAGCGACAGCCTCGCATTTGACGTCGTTGCTGGGGTAACTCGACACCACATTGTGTAACATGGTCATGATCTGGCTGGCGATGCTGAAAAACTGGGTTTCAGAAAGAGTGTCAGCAAACAGTTCTCGAAGCAGCTGCAACCCACCCAATGGAGCCGTGCCCGACTCAATTAGCTGCACAACCGTGTCAATAAGCGTGGGCCACTCATCAGGGAACTCACAGAACGCAATTTTCGCCAGACATTGCGCAGCAAGATTCTGAGTATCGGAGTCAGCCAACAAAGGACCGATCAAAGCTGACTTGATACGCGTTTTAACCTCCTCTGGCAAAGGATACCCGTTAAACTCTTCATACGCAATCGACCAAGACTTGAGAATCACCCGTCGTAAAAGATTAAGAGACAGCTGTCTAGTTCCACTGGGGTTGGACGTGTTCTCGGCTTCAGATACCAGGGCAACAGAAAACTGAGCGGCATTATCTGGAGAAGTCAGAGTGTCCAACTGAGCCTCGGCAGCTTTGATTCGCGCGTTATCGGGCGCTTGAATGTCCAATAGTAACTGCTTGATCATGACGGATAGTAGGGATTAGAGTTTGGAGATAGGAGTATTTATTGGTTTGGTCACGTGAGTTTCACGAAGTGGAGCATCAGGGAAGTTCGGAGTTCGGAATTCGGAATTCGGAGTTCGGAATTTGGAATTCGGAGTTCAGAATTTGGAGTTTTGAAATTTGATCTTTTTCTGAGTTTTGAAATATGAGTAGGTAACATTCAAGCGTCACCGTTCAGGTTCAACGCCAGCTTCTCGAAAGTTCTCATCGTTACAATCAGAAGTTTGTGTGTTCCCTCTTCTCTATTTCCTTCAGGTGATATCCTCTCGTGCTATATATATTCCTTCTGAGCTGTGTTCTTGCACTTAGAGACTCGGCCTTTCTCCAATTTGTTGAACCTCATGAAACTCAGTCAAGAGCTTTTCGAGTCGAATTCGAAAAATCTCCTGATCAGCATGATTCGGTGACTATCTCAATGACTCATGGAGTCTTGGATGCTTACACAGGATCGCTATGTGGTCAATTGGTATATTGGTAACGGGAAGAGTTGGACCGAGTTCAATGGATAATGATCGGTTGGAGCACAAATTATCTATCTGGTGCTACAGAATACAAGTAATATCAATATTATGATGGAACAAAGATATCAATCCGGCTATAACGTACTCTAAACAATTAGCTGGAAACATTATCTTCCTTGTCGCATCTCTGACAACCTCACTCCACTGACTGGCGAGATCAACGGAAGTATGGCAGAAACAATTTGCGATTGTCCTTGTAATTGACAACTTCGAGGTGCAAATGGTCTAACTTGCCTTACAGAGCGTCATTCAGTCAAACTCACACAGACCACAGAGAGTACGCCCGGAGTGTGATTCTGAACAGCTTGTGCTATGTATTACTCGGCCATTATTATTGTACCTGCAACTGACTGCATATCAGCGTTGTGAACCCTATTGACACCTCACCACATCCAGACATTGAAGCAAGCAAAATGTCGACGGAAGGAGCGTCCCCCTCGGAAATTCTGCTGGATGCCGCCCGCCGAAATAACATTGACCAGCTGGAAAGTGTGCTTTCGGGAGGCGCCACCCTCATCAACCAGTCCAGAGACCCTCTGGGCAACACAGCCCTCCATCTGGCGGCTGCCAACGGAAGCTACGACACCCTCGACTTGTTGCTGGATCAGGAAGGCGTAGAGGTGGATCCTGTTGACCGTCTCAATGGCGACACCCCACTACACGCGGCTGCCCGGGCAATTGCCAGGGCCCCTGAGGTATCCGTGGCAATTATCGATATGCTGATTGATGCGGGCTCAGACGTCAAATTTGAAAATAAGGAGGGTCTCAAGCCCGTGGACTTGGTGTCGGAGGCCGATGCACAGTACGCCAAGAGTTTAAAGGCCGCCGAAATGGCGTTGCTGATGGGCGACGGTGAGTACAACCCAACCCTCCCAACTTTCTCAATACTAACACAGATGACGGCGGGTTTATTGATGATGACGATGGTGATGATGACAATGGAACCGAGTCGGAATAGCTCAGTACATACGTAGATGTAGATGCATTACTCTAAAACGAAATTATCTCTATGGGTATGATGCCAGGCTTTGACGGCTGTACGTCCTGACTGTAGCCGATGTGTTCTGGAATCGTTACATTTGGCACTGTAGTAGTCGGTAAACGGCTGTTTGTGCAGCAACGGCTTAATTCTCATCCACAGACTCTGCCGACTCAGTTTAGAACAACTTTTCAAGCTTGGATTAATGGGTTTATGGCCCATTTTGACGCCATTCAGCACAACCTCGCACCCAGTATTTTCAGTCCAAATCACACAGTTGGAAGACGATTTTCTTCCTGGCAGTTGTGAAAACGGAAATTCCACATCTGTAGTACTTACACAAAAGTGTCTAATCGGTGGATTTCCTTCCAGTCGCTCTTTAAATGCTCGATTCACACCAATATCATTTCCAGCAGGTAATATCAACTCATCAAGATAAACTTGTTCAAAAACCTGCTCTACCAACCCCATAATCAGCCCCGTATACTGTTTCAAGGTCAATTTGTCACTGCAACTCTTGGAAAAAGTCATTGGAGAATCTCTTCTGCCTGGCTTGGTTCTCACCCGTCCAACTGTAGAGTAATATTCACGTCCTCGAAGAACACCATGCTCAGGAGCGTTTTCCCAGTCGTCCTCCACGTCTTCCTGAACTGTCTCCATGCTGGAATCTCCACAGGGAAGCTCACTGATCCATAACGAGATACGAAAGTGACGCTTGAGACGATACTTGTCTTGTGACTTCTCCACGTATTGTGACGACTCCTTTTTGGCCTCCTCCACCAGAAAAACATTAAATGCACGTAAAACTAGAATCTCAGCGTGCATATCATGTAATAAGAACCCGTTAGATTCCCCCAACTTTTCATCTGGAGTGGCCTTCACCCCAGTACTGAGACATACACATTGTGACGAGCGATCCAGCTGATTTGATAAAACTATCCCCGCCAAAGTAGTCCATTCCGGTACACCATTTCCTCGAATCAGCGGTTTTCCTTTTTGTGGTAACGAGTTGAACTTTTCGATCACCAATGATGGTATCATCAGATCAGAATTTCTAGAAAATTAAAGTTTTGAAATCAGAAGTTGAAAAAAATTGAAAAATTGAAGAAATCTTGCAATCTATTTAATTGAATCGAAGATTTCCTTTCGTATTTGCTATTTTCTTTTTGGGGCCGCCGTTTTGTGCTCTCAACCACTAAACACCATCATTCTAACCCTAACCCCCTCTCCAATTTAAACCGACTCGCGTCACGCGTTTACACACTATATGATGAGTGAAGAGTACTTGACGGTGGCGATTCTGGGAGAACAGCTTTCGGTGACATATGATTTTTTAAGCCGAAAATTCAACCTTTCTCCAGCAGAAGCGAGATTGCAATTGTCCAAGTTTGCGGAAAGCCATACTGGGGACCAGCTGAATGTGACATGGTGCTTACGAGGCACTAAACGACATGGAGTGAGTTGCATTGAGCTTGTTGACGATGAGTCTGTGACACAGAAACGCTCGGAGTATGTGGAGCCTGTTTCTCAGCTGATATATGCTGTATCTGCCTCCAAGGCCACCACTACGGTTTTGTACAACTTGGCCATGGAGACTGCAGCTCTTGGGCGCAATAAGTTTGCAATTGTCAGCGAGTTGGTTGGAGAAGACATTCCAGATGTGAAGCCTGAGCCTAAGAGTGTTCCTGAGCTGAAGCCGGTTCAGAAAGAGCCCTCTGTGTCTACACAAGAGAAGCAAGATAAGCCACAGGATAAGACGAGGACTAGTAAACCTGTCAAGGCGCCCAAGCTTGATTTTTTCGCTGGTCATAAGAAGAAGCTGAAGGAGGGGGAGAAGGAGAAGAAGCAGGAGGAGAAGGAGGAGAAAAAGGAGGACAAGAAGGAGGAGAAAAAGGAGAAACCGGAAAAGGAGAAACAGGAAAAGGAGAAACAGGAAAAGGAGAAACAGGAAAAGGAGAAACTGACGAAACCAAAACAACCTGTGAAAACAGCAGCTCAGCTGGCAAAGGAGAAAGAATTGGAGAATGCTCTATTTGCAGACGATGTAGTTGTGGAGAAGGCACAGAAAATCTCGGCTGATGATCTGGCTGAAGATTTGGATGTGGAAATGAAGGATGCTGACGAAGATGATATTGTCGATGTCGATGTCGAAATGAAGGATGTGGAGCCTGAGCCTGTCAAGGCTGAACCTGTCAAGGCCGAACCTGTCAAGGCCGAACCTGTCAAGGCTGAACCTGCCAGTGTGCCCGTCAGTGTGCCCAGAGGAAAGAAGAAGGTGATTAAAAGAATACAGGAATTGGATGAGGATGGTTATATGACTTTCAAAAAGGTGGAAACATGGGAGTCTTGTGATGAGGAAGAAGACGAGAGTGGAATGAAGGATGTGGCCGCAAAGCCCAAAGAAGCTAAAGCCAAAGAAGCCAAGGAGAAGCCGGCTGCAAAGTCTGAGCCGGCTGCAAAGTCTGAGCCGACTACTGCCAAGAAGGGTAAGAAGGCAAACAAACAGAGCTCTCTAATGAGTTTTTTCAAAAAATAAACAAATGCATTATAATGAATCTTATTTTAGAAGTTGTCTAGAGCAAAATGACGCAAGTTTGCATTTTATTGTGTAAGTTTGGGCATTGTTGGGAACCCGTGTTATGAACTCGTCCACACCTTGCTGAACTTGCTGAAGGATGCTCGCGTAATGAGATTCCAAGCGCGATTTTTGAATTAGATATTCGTTCGGTGAGACGCAATTCGCGCAATCTCTGCTCAACATTCATATGTTTACCCGATTTAGCATGCATAGTAATTAAGCCCAAAAAGGTAAACCAAGTGGAATGCGAAAAACGTAAACTGGAATGTGATTAAATGAGATAATGAATGACGAAATAAACTGGAAAACGGTATCATTCGCGATGTCGTGAAAAACACTGACTGAACGGATACAACACACGTAACACAATCCTTTTAACCCAGTGAACTGGGCCCCTCTTCGCCAAATTCCATAGCAACTACAAGGCCTTGGCGATGCGCACCGCATGATATACATTACGCACGCCACGAAGAATGCGTGTTTTTTCGTGTTTAATGGAATTCGTGACTAGAGTTTAGATGAATCCAATGTGAAAAAATTTGCAATTCGATTGATTAGATAGGGAAGATGTAGCAGGAAAGTCGTCTTGTGAACCTCAAAATCCCCTACACTAACTCTACACTAAGAATATAATATCCCTCTCTCCAATATTCATATCTGCTCATCGTGGACTCAACTCTAACCTTGTCACTCGCTCAGGTCGTATCTCATCTGATTAAAATTATCTGATGGGCATGCATAATACATGCATTATCCAAAACAGCCGAAATGGGGGGTTCCCACTTTTTGTGCAAAAACATGGATTTCTTGAGTAGAAACAGCCGTTTTTTGTGCCACTACGCAATATTCATGAATTTCCATCAGCCTGACCACGGCCAATTAAACTCTAACTACTAGGGTTCCTGACTTATTAATTTGTGAGAAAAAAGTGAAAATGGCTCCTTGTCATGTGGAAAGCAAAGTTAATTAAAGCCAAGCTCCAGGTGTTCAAAAATAAAGCGTCTATTCACATGTCCATTCCTAGTCTTATTTTTTTGAGTTGTTGAGGGAGGAGCAATCTCAGCTTGAAGGTGTGTAGAACCTGTAAGAGCTGTACAGTGGTAAAGCCGATTTTCTCAATTTATTTGTGGCCAGTCTCTTCACACAAACACAAACACAACCCCCCCGCTCTTTCTTTAATCTCTTTCACTGGTTTAAGTTCCACACGCAGGTCAGACCACTTTCATTCAACCCTCAAACAAACAAAGCTGCATTTCTGCAACACCATGCAATCCGCTAAACTTAATTAATGAGAGGCCCAAAATATATAAATAAGAGGAGGGGCTCCATGGTTGTTAAACACAAACACAAACACTCACCTTCACTCCCACTACTCCCACTCTCACCACTCCCACTCTCACAATGCTCAGAACTGCCCGACCTCTTGCTCAGCTGTCTAGAACCTCTCTCCGACACTCTCGACTCCATTCTACACACACACAGTCGTCCAGCAGCACTCTGTTACTGGCATACATTGGTACTGCTTTTGCTGGCGCTTTCGTTTGGCCTCTCAAGGAGTCTCTTAACCATTGAATTGAGGCGAAGCAGGTGAAGGAGACAGCCCATGGTGGTGACTTCAATAACCCAACTCACCCAACTCACCCAACTCACCCATTAACATTAACATAATTTATCTATCTTATTTATGAGTAATGATTGTAGATGTATTGCGTAATGTGGTTATGCCCAGTATGCATTTATTAATCCACAATAGAACTTTATTACTCGAGACGAAGGGAAGGGCAAAGGTAACCACCGTACTAGTAACTGTAGAGACGAATTAATGACAGTATCAACGAGTGAGGGATACCACTGTCTCGTTCTGTTTTCGTGGTTTTCAGCCCAACAGCTGACCTGTGGATGTCTCAGTTTGAGTTCACAGCATCACGTCATATAACCACCCCACCAATCTTAGATTTGGTAATGCTGACTGGAGGAAGTAATACCGTTCATGTGAAAGGGGCGGTTGCCAAAATGGCGACATCCAAAAGCCACATTCAGTGAGCAAAAATCTTAATAGCGATTGTTAATTAACCATTATAAGGGGTCACCAACTTATCGGTTGATGTCTAAGTCTCGTTGGATTTGCAGCTGCAACAGTACCCCAACAGTACTAACGAGGTATGACCCTGCGTTTGTCCCAGCGAGTAGGGTAACTTCTTAGAGCAGCATTATTATGAGTTCCGCTTGCGTTTGAGCCTGAGTTGAGTAAGTGGTTGGTCTCAGACACACGGCAGCAACTAATGGATGAGTTCCAGCTGCAGCACTCATCTCATTTGAATCTGTGGACGCCTAACGAACGGTGGTGGGAAGTGGACTCAGCAATGGGGCTTCAGCTAATGGGTTCTGCAAATGGTCAATGGGGCTAATGGGCTTCAGCAATGGGGCTTCAGCAATGGGGCTTCAGCAATGGGGCTTCAGCAATGGGGCTTCAGCAATGGGGCTTCAGCAAATGGGGCAAACGGGGTTCCGTAAATGGGCCATCTGATTGGTTCTGATTAGGCTCCTGGTCGATGATCACCGTCCCACCGATTAATTCCCTAACCCAATGGTGTCAGACCGAGACGACCAAGGGGCCAAAAAACTGCAAATAATCATTCTTCATTTTTCCAAACGCCCCAAAATGATTGCGCACATATTACACATGACGCCACATTGCCAGTCTCCCCGCCTTTCCATGCACTAATGTATGCCACCCCAGATGAATCTTGTCACACTTAATCCAAAAAGTGAGACACGCCCTCAAACTCACCACTCTACTCAACACTATGACTACACGAATGACGACAGCACAGGCCGTTGCGTTTGAGAAGCGGGAGATGCAACAAACACAAACGCAGCCGCAGTTGCAATCACAATCACAGATGCAGCAATCCAGCGATCAGACACAAACGCAGCCCGCCCCACAAAACCCCAGAACAATTCCTGACGTTGACATCACCATGACCAATGCTTATGAGCCAGAGGAGGAAGATGACGAGGAGGTGCCTATGCCCGATCATGTGCCTTATGACGACATCGCGTTGAAGGAGCATGGGAATATCAAGGCCGCCATGGCTCCTGGAGATGACTGACTGAATGAGATGTACTATTATATTTGAATGTATGCACGTGCTATGTAATGTGCAACGTGGTCCATGTAGTGCAACATGCACACATGGTGACAAAGTTTACCCCCTAGAATTGGTGCGCAATGATGCTTTCGGAAAAACTCTTGGAAGGTCTGGTCTAGACAACAGTTTGAGTGAGACTGACGGGGAGGCGTAGTTTTCATTCCATTTTCTTTCGTTTTCTTTCGTTTTCTTTCATAATCTTTCATATTCTTTCAGTATTCTTTCGGTATTCTTTCAGTATTCTTTTCGCATTATCTTTTTCTTCCTTTTGCCTTCTTTTAATCCGCGCCCCTCGCTTGCCCCACTGCCCCAGTCAACATCTCAACAGTGCATGACACTAGCGCTGTTGGGGACCTAGCGACACAAACGAGCTGACACAAATGGGTCCGATCCTGACACTACAAATGTCACAACATACAATCCCACCAATCAGATTACTCATGTATTCAATTGTCTCTAGCTGCCCCATCCCAACTATATTTAGATCATGCATGACACGTCTTAAGTAAACCTACACGTCGTAATCCTACTTCATCTCTCACACACACCATGACACTAATTCAACTTCAATGTGGCGCCCAGACTTACGACTGGGGAAAATTGGGTGACACGTCTGCTGTTGCCCGGTTTGCCGCCAAATCGGACTCCAGCCTCGTCATCTCTGACACCACCCCTTATGCTGAGCTGTGGATGGGCACCCATCCTTCTGTGCCTTCCAAATGCGTTGACGAGTCAAAAACTCTACGAGACTTGATTCAGGAGAACCCCACAGAGCTGCTGACAACAAAAGTCGAGAAGCAATACGGGCCCGAGCTCCCGTTTCTGTTCAAGGTGCTGTCGATCCGAAAAGCACTGTCCATCCAAGCACACCCCGATAAAGAACTTGGAGCGCAATTACACGCGTCGGATCCGGCACATTACCCGGACGACAACCACAAACCGGAAATGGCCATTGCCCTCACCGATTTCGAGGGCTTTTGTGGCTTTAGACCACTTCAGGAAATTGAACATTTCCTCAACACTGTGCCAGAATTCAAACAGCTTGTGGGCGATGACACTGCTACAGAGTTTGCCGCAAACAGATCTGAGGACCCTAAGGTAGCACTCCAGAAACTTTTTGGGCGTCTCATGCGTTCTCCAGATGACCTGGTAGCCTCTCATGCTGCTGCCCTTGTTAAACGGGCAGAAGCAGAAGGCGCCCAATTTGCTGGAGGCTCCCCCATTGGTGGATTTGAACTTGCTGATCTTATTATCCGACTCAACGGACAATTCCCTAACGACATTGGCTTGTTCTGTGGAGGACTGATGCTCAACTTTGTAAAGTTACAAAAGGGCCAAGCAATGTTCCTGCGAGCCAAGGATCCTCACGCCTACATTTCCGGTGACATTATCGAATGTATGGCAGCGTCAGATAACGTTGTTCGAGCTGGATTTACTCCCAAATTCAAAGACGTTGATAACCTCGTGGATATGCTCACATACTCTACCGCGCCAGTAGCCGAACAAAGAATGCAAGCTTTGGATTTCCCACGAGCACATGGAGCCAGCGCCAAACTATTTGATCCTCCAATCAACGAGTTCTCTGTACTGGAAAGTGTAATTGCCTCGGGAGAGTCCCAGTCCGTGGACGGTATTGAGGGTCCTTCTGTGTTACTTGTTTCTCAAGGAGAGGGTACCATCACTGTTGGAGGTGAGTCCAAGACGCTTGAGCCCGGCTTTGTGTTTTTTGTTAGTCCTAACGACGCCGTCAAAGTGGAGTCCAGCGGGAAGGACAGTCTCACACTGTACCGTGCCTTCTGTGAGGTCAATAATTAATTAGCATAGATAGATAATAGAGTGTCGTGATAAGTTATGACTGGATTGTCACGTCAGGGCGATCTGTCTCTACCAAAAGTTGAATAATCTCCTACTGGAGTTCGACTGGCTAAATGCACTCAGTAATTCGAGTCATGAACAATTTTCCGTACTGCTCTCTGTTATACGTCCCACTACTGACAGTGGCGCTACTAGTCTACTAGTCTACTAGTCACTATCTTAACTTCTCATTCACTCCACCAAGTCTCCTACTCGATTCTTCATGCTTCTTAACTGTCTGATTCCATTATTCTCGTTATGCATCTATAAAATACCTAAGCCCGTTTGTTACCCTGCTTCCACTTTTTGATTCGCCGTTTGAGATCGCCACGGCTCTGCTGGTAAATGTTCAGCTCCTTGTCCCAGAACATTGCGTCGATGTCATCTCCATGCTTGTTAACCAGCGCCTCGATCCACGACTGTTCTCTTTGGGATTGGAGATGGGGGTCAGAGACGGCCCGTTCAGCACGCTCTTTAAGCAATCTGACCGTTTCTGTTTCTTCCTCTTCAACTGGAGCATCGTCAAAGCCGTTCCAGTTTTCGTCGTCACTCTCGGGTTGCACGTCGTCACCGTAAATGACCTCCACGACTTCTCCCTTCTCATCACGGACAATAAAGGCCTCTCCGGGACTCAGTTTAGGGATCTTACGCTCGCCAACCACCACGTTATTTTTTTCCAACTCCTCCTCAGCATTCTTCTCCATCAGATCCCGAAGCTCCTGATCATGGGGGTTTTTCTTCTGCAGAATCGTCAGCCGTTGCGATTTCTCCACAATATCCTCCTCAAGTCCTCGGATCTTCTTGGATCCTGTTCGAGACACCAGACCCAGTTTCTTGTAGTTGCGTGCCATGGACAGGTTCTTGTCCCATCGCTGTCGGATGATATCTGAGCCGGTCACGACGATCCGTTTGTGGTTGTCCTTTTCTCGTCGGACCACCTTGGTCACCGACGACCGGTTCAGTTTCCGTCTTCTTACTCCAGAGGGCATGTTTGTGTTGTGGCTATAGAGTGTGTAGGGTGATAAAGAATAAATATTTTTAAACTTTTTCAATTTTATGCAAGTCTCGAACTTTATCCAGAAAGATGGGCTCTGATAACCAGTTTGACGGTTGTATTTAAGGATTTTTCATTATACAGACGGGGTCTTTCTGTCTTTGTCTATTTGTGGATACTTCTTTTTCCAACCCCAAAGGCCGTTTTGTGTCCAGTTGAGGTAACTCTATTTTTTACCTGAAAAATTCAATCCACCATCATAGACTTGGTGAGCATGAAAATGTCAGAGGTCGTGAAAATGTCGGAGATCATGTTCGAGGTAATCAAAACCCTGCCTGGATCGGCTAGAACTGCCTCTCTTGCTCTGTCCAACAACAAGATCATCAACACGCCATCGTTCATCACCACCTCAAGTCGTGGATGTGTTCCCCACTTGACTCCTGACAACGTCAATGTCGCTAAACATGTGCCTGCAGCGGTGGCTGTAGCTTTGGAGGACTTTGTGGAACGTCCTGGAGCCCCAATCTTGCTGAAGGATCTGAATGGAGAGCCGTCTCGATCTCGACTGGCTCTTCCAGATGACGTGAACCTGATTCTACAGACCAGGAAACCCAACAATGTGCTTCCCGTCAAACCCAACGGCAGAAATATGGTATCTATGTATTCTTCCGTGGGTGTGATAGAAGTCGATATAGATTTGTTCCCGGAGATGGCGAATGCGATGGCTCCTGAGATATTTGTTGTGCCTGCGGATATTTCTGGGCTGAGTGCGTCTGGAGCGTGTCCAGGATCCAATAAAGTGAAAAAAATGGTTATGCGGTCTCAGAGATGGTTGGAGAAATGTGTTGAGGAGGTTTCTGTGCCTCTATTTGTGTCGATTCTTCCGTCACTGCCCGTTTCTCATCAGAGAGATTACCTCAAGACTATTGTTGAAAATCAGGATAAATTATCTGGTCTGGTATTTCACACCCGTGCTGAACATTCCGAGTATCCTGAAACAATTGATATCAGCAGGTTCGACGCTACACGAAAAGCGACGGATTCGACAGCTGCTGAAAGCGCTGAGCGGAAGGCTGCTGCCCAAGGACCTACAGACGGCTGTGGAAACCCCCTAGACAACAATACCGAGCATCTTACCAGTCCAGAACCAGTTATGAAGGAGCTAGTTCAACTAGGACTCACCAGAAAACTTCCCTTATACCATTCGGGACAATGTGAAACCCCCCAGCAGATGCTTCTACTCATCCAGCAGGGATTTGATCTCATCACGGGCTACTCCGTGGAAATCTTTGCAGATGCAGGTATCGCGCTGGATTTCACTTTCCCGGCGACCGCGGGTTCCAAATTCGGCCATAATCTGTGGGAACCTGAATTCAAGAACGATTTTTCGCCTTTGGCCGACTCAGATAAATCTCTTAGTGCTCCTCATCATCGCAGCTACCTGTACCATCTGATGGACGCGCGAGAAATGCTGGGCAACCTGATTTTGGAGCAACATAATCTGGAGGTGTATAATCGGTTCCTGCAGGGAGTACGAGCAAGCATTGACGCTGGAAGTTTTGCTGAAGACGTTGCACAGTTTTTCTCGGTTTATGGCGGTAGCAAGGAGGTGCTGGAGATGGTGGAAACGGCCAAACAGTTGCAGAAGAAGAATGGGGGTGAGAAGGATCGGTTTTAGGAACAGCGCTAATAGATATAGAATAATAGGTGTTGGTTCAAAGGCTCTCCGACTAGGAAATTTAGAGTGATATTCAGTCAGTAGCCATACTCACCAACTTGTAGTAAGGGTCTACATCGCTCTTTACGTCAGTGAATCATTAGCCAACGATCTGTTGTACCAGTCAGGTCAACTGAGACCCACTATTGGTTGGTGCACTGCAGTCTGAATTCTCAAGCCTGGGGCATTGCACGATCCGCGAGGAGTGGCGAGGAGAAGCCGTTGTATTTTTATTCATGCGTGATGAAACAACAGTAATCCTTTGTAAGATCATTTGAAAGGCAATAATCTCCGGACATGAGAAGAATGAAGATGAATGACCGTTAAGTGAAGTGCACACATTCTGAGATACGTCATCTAATAGTTAGTGTTAGCCGTGAGTGTAGTTCACAGCTGCATCTCACGATTAGTTCTTGTCAGCTTAAGGAGGTTGATCCCTCATCTGGGATGCAATCGAAACTGGTCTACTCCAGTGAGACCAAACCGATTCTTCTTTAGAGAGGGTAGTGCAGAATGAAATACTCAGCGGCAGATTAACGGTATCAACTGTCCATGTTTACACTCTCAGGCTTATGGTGTGAAAAGTGAAGTGAGAAGATCTAGCTGGTACAATATCGTTTCTCGCATGGAATCTCGCAGGTGAGAAGAGATAAGAGGAAGAGAGAAACTAGACAGGGAGTTGTTTAAATAGAGCCATACAGGATTAAGGTGGAGTAGAAACACAACTGGAATGTCATGGAACTGTGAGTAGAAACAGAACAACACAAACGAAATGTAATACAAACACATCAATATTGAAACTTCATTATCTGGACAGATATTTGATGAGTGCACTTTTTCTCAGCATGATCATTGTGATTGAATACAGCGCTTTGCACACAGTGAAGGTCTAGTTGTGATTGGTGATCTCATTCTACATGGCGACAAAATCACTGAGATCAGCATCATCGTTAGTGAAGTTACTCTATCTGTCACAAGTCACCAAGGCGGGCCGCGCCAAGGGGGCAGTGGCATCAATCGTGTCACCTGTCTATCGTGGTATCAAAAGTAGCGCTGGCAGACTGTGTGTACTACTGACTTGTGCCAAATGTTTTCGCCTAATCATGACCCTCTCTCGTCGACCGCTACGCTCATTCAATCGTCAATTAATTTACGTCATAAATAAGTGGCACCCGTCTAAGCGATAATCTGGCCGCCGTTGACCTTCTTGCCGGTCTTGGAAATGGTTTCGAGAACGTCATCGTACGACACAGACTCGTCGGTCTTGACCACCACCGATTGTTTTTCCAGATCGATCTCCACAGAAGTCACTCCCTCCTTCTTTTGCAGCACCCGGTTGACGGCGTTTGAGCAGCCTGTGTTAGTTTCTCCTGACGCTTCTGACGCTTCTGACAATCCTGACGCTGACTAATCCCCAACAGACTCACCTGAACAAGACATGGAAACGTCGTATTTGTACTCGTGGGCCATTGTGTGATTGTGTGTGTCTGTGTGTGTGTGTGAAAAGGGTAAGTTTGTTGACGTTTATAATCTGGGGCGGCGTAGCGAAAACAACTCAGACGACGTGCTGCCACGTGATGCGGACGATCAACTTAATGAAACTGTATTGGCAAGCACAAAACCGAAATTGAAATCTTACTGCCTTTATACTGTTAATATGCTCATATTGAAGTATATCTGTTGTGCGTAATTTTTTTAAGATTTTTCACCAGCGAGGCAGGGAGGCAGGGAGGCAGGGAAGGAACTGTGCTGTAGAGTGAGAAGATGCTGTAGAGTTGACAGTAGATGACACAAACAGAGTCTGCCGAGGAGCTGCTGGAACGTTGACCTGCTGACCCTCTGGAACGTTGACCTCTGGATCGTTGACCTGCTGACCCCGTTGACCCACTAGCCACCGCTGGAACCGTTGACGCCGCTACCCCTCCAACTACACTAACAATCTCAGATCAGATATAGTCACATTTGAAACGAAACTTGTATGATAGAAACTTTTGGTCTTAGTCAAATTGGCTCCAACTCTGCCCTGAAACTCAACTCTATGAAATGCTAACTGGGTTTAACGTAAAACCTAACTGTGTACCAACTATAACTTGTTTAGCGTAATTAACTTAGGTTTGAATTCTAATTTAAACCTTGAGCGAGCTACGAGTGAAACGGCGAAGCCATTAGCGAAGAGCTACGATGAGCTACGATGAGCTACGATGAGCTACGATGAGCTACGATGAGCTACGAGTGAAATGAATAGCAAAGTAGCTGATACGCTCACTCCCTACACTCTCCAGTCAACAGCAAACACCATCCTATTAATACAATCTATAATAAAAAAACTGGCCCAAGCGGCGCCAGACGTTAACTTGATTACCACGAAGCTCTGTAGGCCAGACGTCAACTTGGTTCTTACCACGCAGGGTTGTTGTAGTTAGCTCCGTAAGGCCGCTGCTGGCCGGCTGCTAGCGGTCCGCCGTGTGCTGCGGGAGCCTGGGACGCGCTGCTGGCAGCAGGAGTGCTTCCCTGGCTAGCCTGGCCCTCGGGCAGCTTTCGAGGATCCATGGCTGAGTAGTTGGAAGGAGCTCCAGAGCTGTATTCACCGCCTAGAGGAGGCAGGGAAGGAGAAGCACCTTGGGCAGAGCCTCCCTGGGCAGCCTGGGCGTGGCTGGCTGATCCACTACCGTTGGCAGCAGCTCCACCTTGCTCGGGGTGGCCAGGAGCGCCCTGGTTGTAATAGTAGCCATGGTGGGGCTGTTCCGATGAGCCTCCAGAGGGAGCACCGGCGCCAGCGGCTCCTCCAGCAGCTCCAGTGGGGGTGTTGGAGCCGGAAATGCCGGGGAGAGCTGATGTGAACGGTCTGTATCCTCCTACGTATCCTCGCTGATCACCAGACGCGGCTGCGGGATCATAATCGGCAGGATAGCTCTGAGGGTACTGTCCGGGGGCAGACTGAGCTCCCTGGGGATGGGAAGGGTAGCCCTGAGGCCGTCCAATGGGTGGGGGCATCTGAGGTTGGAATTGCTGGTTGTAGTATGATCCCTGGCCATAGTAGGGCATCTGCTGGGGCTGAGGGGGGACAGCGGGGGCTCCAGCGGCTCCAGAGCCTGCAGAGGCAGTAGCGGAAGCAGCAGCACCGGCTCCAGAGCCAGCTGCGCCGGAACCAGCAGAGTACATGCCGCTGTTGTGAGAGTAAGACTGACCAGGGGTGGTATTAAGAGAATCAGGGGGGATTCTGAAATTCTGTCGCTTGATCAATTCCTCGGTAATGGCAAGCTCTCGAATACCTTCAGTCTCACTGGGGGTCATAAACTTACCCTGAAGAACATCCTCAGGCTTGTAGTATGAAACCATATGGTGGTGGATTCCAGAAACTACAATGGAGATGGTTTTCTTGATAAGTCCATTCTCCTTGAATCCGTAGGAGTCGACGAGAGAGCCGACGAGAGATCGCTCAGAGGAAGGAGAAGGGCCTGTGGAAGCGCCGCCAGCACCAGCTCCAGAAGCTCCATCATAATGGTAATCTCCGTATCCGCCAGATGCACTTCCTCCCTGGCCAGGGTAGGGGTTGTATCTGGATTGTCCGGAGGCTCCAGAACCTGCAGATCCGCTGCCTCCTCGGGCTCCTCCAGGTGAGGGCAATGTAGGAGACGCGTCTTCGATTTTGGTTTTCTTGGCAGCCCGTTTCTTCTCGCCAGGACCAAATGGCTTCTCTAGCTGTCGGTAGACCAGAAAGTTGCCGAGAATTCGCGAGGGACTCCAGGAAATACCATCGGTCCATCGCTTGATACCGGCACCTTGCTCTGAGAAAATAAACACGGCGCCAGACTTGATGATACCAGCACGCTCTCGATCATGGGGTCGTCGAGACACGGGCATCAACAGACCATTGATGGTGGCCTGGAATAGGAGCAGCGCATCATGGATGGTGCCCACGTATCCGTTAAAAGTTGGTTGGATAGACATTGTGAGATTTTGGAGTCGTGACTAGGCTTTGAGTTTATGGGTCCAGCTGGGTTTAAGTATGTTGGCTACAGGGTTTGGATAAGGTTAAGGTTTGGCCAGGAATGAAACCGTGTTTGTAGTTGTATGAGTTGGTGACAGTCGTGGGGGAGTGGCGTTGGGTTTGTTGTTGTTGTTTTTTTGTTATTTGTAACTGCAAATAAAAACAATAATGGAAAGCTCAATAGATTGGACTTCTGGATATCACACCAGTTATATCAATATCTCTGTCGAATTGTGCATTTTAAACTATGCAACTTAAAGCCGAAATAAGAAACGCAAAGTGAAAGAACGAAAAAGCAAATAAACAAAGAAAGTTCAGTCAAAGAGTTTAAACAAAAAAGGTTTACACAAAGAAACCAGTGGCGGAACCTGATGGAATTAGCAACCATAGTATTGAAAAGTGATTGGAATCAAGAGAAGACACGATTTACAAATAAAACAATAAATTAAACACTATTATTACTGTCATATGGTACCCATTATATCAATTTGTCAAACCCTCATTTACTCACACTCACACTCGCACTAGCGCATAAAATGCCGCAAACCATAGCAAACTCAATGACACACAGCAAACCATGTCACCAGAACATACAGAACACAGAGTTAAATACAGATATGGACACAAAACCACAAGAGTAAACGGAGAAGAAAATCAACTCAAATATCCGCCAATCAACCTCAATATTCTCGTTAATTTCTCACGTTCACTGTTTATTTTTCATCTCTCAGTTGTAATGCCACCTTGTCAACATATGCGCGGACTCTAAATCCAAATAAGGTTTGTACGCTACTAAGAGGTTCATTACAACAAGGTTAGGGGACACAAATCAAGATCTAGGTTGCACGAAACCTCCGTGCAAAATCAAAACCGCAATATACTCGTCGTCTCATCGACCCAGCACATTCGCCTATGGCGAGCTTAAGCTTATTTTGAGTAGTGGGGGGGGTTGTACAAATTGATAGGGGGTTGCTCAGAGTGTTAAGAAGAGAAAGGAAAGAGGGGAATTACTCACAGGTCAGCTGGTCGACCGAAGTCCCGAAAAAACAAGCCACTGGGCCGACAAGGTCTACATAAGGAGTTACCCTAACCGGGAGATACCAGATTGGGTATGAAAGTTTAATTGGTAATAGATTATAACTGGGCTACCCTAGCCCTATTTGTTTGGGCGACAAGGCCGTATATTAGCAAATTTGAAGAGATAAAATTGTTAATAAATGGAGGAATTTATCAGAAATAATATTGTATTCTGAAATATCCCTTGCAATATTCCGTAGGATAACTTCTTGTGTTTTCCCTAACCCTATTTCGGGTTGGATAACCCAAAATAAGCCAAAACGTAAAATCAAACTGACTTACCCCTCTTCTTTATAATAGCAAACTCAAACTCAAGCTTTTCAAGAATAACCGAAAAGGCTAAAACTGTGTTTCATTGGTCAGTGATAAACTCTTGGTTTAATTTTTCGTTTTTTTTTGCCTCTATTGTGTGACAAGACAAGCAAAAAAAAAAAACATGAGCAATGTGTCGTGATTAGTGGAGAAGAAGAGAGGGGGTGGAATTGTGCAATGTATACTCTATATGAATGATACTTTTCGAATGGTTATTTCCTGACGGTTTTCTTGGCAATCTATTCTGCCTCACTTGCGCATGATATATCACAGGTGTATATGATGAATCGTATTATCTCATTAATTTAATAACTACTAGAGTTCTCCCCACGAAGGTCTATCACTACCACGGTTTGGTCCAACCTAATCCAACGATAAACTACTCGTCTAAGTTGTGGGATGTAGGGACGGTTGGAATAGCAGACACTCTTAGACAACCACGTGCAATTCGATCATGTCGTTCACGCGCAGGTTGGTCGTGACGTTACGTGAAACCACCTCGGAAACGGCTCAATTCTCCATTTTCCGTCACCTAGCATAGCCCAACCATCATGCATGTATCAAATATGTGGATGCATCTTGTTGACAGGGCTAAGGTTACAGTTATCGTAGTGACGAGTGTGGAATAAAGAAATCGAGAAACAAATGAAACAAATAATGGAGAAATAACTGAAAGTGTGGTTCCAGCGAATGGATAAAAAAAAAGAAAAGGAAAAGGAAAAGAAAAATGAAAAGGAAAAATCGTTTCCCTTCGCTGGTCACAGTTGCCTGGTCGACGACGCACCTCCACTTTTTCTTTTCTGACACTTCTCAGTTCGGCCACGTGCATAACAATGAACATTGCAGACAAGCCCCAACAAAGTAACAAGGGTGGGCGCTGTGAATGCGGTGAGTGAGCACAAATGGGTATGTCCGAATTTGGACGCGCAATTAGCCCCCCTCCAGTGACACAATCAATGTGTTGTGGTTAATGTGTGTTCAGCTATGATTTTCTATTCTCATCCTCGCTAGTTTACACTCAAGCTCAGAAATCATAACCTAACACTGGTGCATGTAGATGAAAGGTTAGTTGGAATAGAATAACCAGGAAACATGAGAATATTAATAGTTTGACTGGTTTCGTTTCCGTTTTCGTTTCAATTTCCATTTCCGTTTCCATGACTCGAGTTCCTGGCTCTTTGTTCCCCTTCCACGCTCCACGTTTCACGTCCACTTTCCACTTTCCACGCTCACCACCCAACTCCACTCGCATTAAGTTCAATTATTAGAAAATTAATACTGATACACAATCCACCAGAGAAATTCCAGAGCGGAAATACATGTGCACTTATTGATTAGTAAACATGCCTTTCGTAAAACAAACCTTTCGTAAAACACACCATTCGTAAACCAAACCTTTCGTAAACAAAGCCATAGCAGTTGTACACACACAAACTTGCCATGTGAGACAGCTGTTGTTACTGTTACCTGAAGCGTGGAACTGGCCGCACTGGTGAGCTCAACCTCAGCAGTCATACAATGGGTCACAGGTAGTCGACTGGATCTGGGAGCTCGCTCAACCTCGGAAGAGACATTCGCTCACACTCGGAAGAGACATTCGCTCACACTCGGAAGAGACATTCGCTCTCTATTCGTTCGTCCATTCGTTCGTCCATTCGCTCCTTCGTTCCCCATCATCCTGTCCCTCTCGTTTCGCTCCTGAAGTTTAGCGTCTGGCACGATCCACAAGTTCAGTGCTTCTAAGATGTCATTACAACATAGTTCCTCAGTAGCGTCTGATATGACATAGTGAATACTGTTTCAATGCATGTTGAAACTTGAAGTAGGCAAGTAAGCACCAGGTTTCCAGAAAAACTTGTATGAACCTAGGTTGATGCGGTGTAGCGCTCCAAACTAACTCCAAGCCTATGACCCAAGAGCCCACCTACCTCTGCTCTTTAACAGTCTTCACTGGGTAATTGAAATCGCCATACCTCATTTCCCTGGCATCATAATAAAGACTATCGTCCTCATACAGTTCGTGGTCACTGACGGGCTCCACGATCTGAACGCTGAGATCTGTGGACCCGTAGTCGCGCGATTTGGCATCGTCATCCTCAGTCCGCCATTGATCAAACTCCTCGTCTCGCGCAGCTATAGCAGCCACCTGAAGAAGCGACGTGGTTGCCGTAGCAACAGGAGACTCACGAGACCCAGTTGCTGGCTCCTCATTGTATCTCCCACGCTCATCCACCCAATATTTACTCTTTCCTCCATTGGTGTATCTCAAACCATGCATAATCTTGCGGATCCTACTATCTGCATCAGGATGGTCGATAATGACACTCTCAATGCTGTCGAAATTCCTGTAAGTGTACGATTTGCCCCACAAGGTGTTTTTGAAGTCGTGCACGAGATCCGCAACCCCCACAGCGTCCCGGATAGCATACTTGAGTGTCAAGCGAGAAAACCCACAATCTCTCTGACTATACTCATCATGAGGGAATGCCCACAGATGCAATAATGCGAAAGGGGTCATTTCCATGCACATACACCAGTCTTGTAATGGGGCTGAAGATTCCGGACGTAATATTCCCAGTAATTGAGCCAGCGCCAAAAGTACTCCTTGCCAGTACGAGAAGAAAATGATGAGTTTGATGGACAGAAACTTTGGCCACGGTCTGAACGGTTGTAGATCGTCATGAAGACACATCCAGAACACTCCCAGGGCGTACAAGCTTAAGGAGACCGAGAAATTGTAGACAATGCCAATCCAAGTGTATCCGCTTGCAAGACTGATTTCGCCCTGTCGATATACTCCAAAGACCTTGCAAAGGACAATTGCCAGCGAAATGAACGGCTTGATCCACACGTACTGTAGCACAGCTCGTTTGACTTTCAGAAACTCCAGAGGGTCGGAGATGTTGACTTTTCCTAATACGGCATGCATTGGTGCTCTTCCTTGAGTCGTGAAGATGATATTGCGTTCGCCACCCAGCAGATTGGTCAACAAGGAGAAGAAAGTGTACAGAGTGAACGCCTCATACATTTCCTTCAGCGGCGACAGCACAATGTTGAGCCAGCGGAGGGGGACAGACAGCTCTGTTTGTGTCTCCATCAGCGACAGCCAGCTACACATGGCGTACAAAGGCACCAGGAACAGGATCCGCACCACCAGCCGCTGGTCTGAGGGGCGAGTGTAAGTGTATAGCTGGAGGAGGATGGCGGTGGCCGAGATGGGGATGGCCACAAACGTGCTCCATGTTGCCAGGGTGATGAGACTTTGTGGGAGCATCAAAAAATAAACCACACCAATGAACGAGCGAGAATGACTTACCCTGGAGACCCAGTTCTGTGTTGCTACAAGTGTAGTGCAGCAGGGTGCAGCTATGCAGAAAGTTAAGTTTAGGAGGTGCTATGACGATAAGACTAAGACTTTAAGACTTTACCACTTACACAGTACTGCCAGTGACATTTGTGTTGTAACACAGCGTGACATGTATGCCAGTGACATGTTGTTGACACAGCCAGTGACATTTGTGTCGTAAGCCACTCACACAGCCAGTGACATTTGTGTCGTAAGCCACTCACACAGCTAGCGATATGTTGTATGCTCGTCACACAGCCAGTGACATTCGTATCGTAAGCCACTCACACAGCTAGTGACATGTTGTATGCCACTCACACAGCCAGCGATATGTTGTATGCTCGTCACACAGCCAGTGACATGTTGTATGCCATTGACACAGCCAGTGACATGCTGTATGCCACTCACAGCCAGTGACATTCCCTGGGTCATCTACAAGTGCCACTAGTTCACAGTTTGACGCCAGACTGTCGACTCATCCAATTTCGTCACGTTTCTCCATAGGGTGAGGCGTCGAAACTCTTGAAGTTGTTGACAGTAAACAAGCACACAACAGTCTGCGCCTCTGTAGAATGCGAGTCCCAAGGATTGGAATCGTTCCTGACCAGCGGTGTCCCAAATCTGCATGTTGACCTTTCGACCTTCTACTCCGATGGTCGCCTTGTATTGTGTGCTGAATTTGTTGTTGACATACTGCTGCATGTATTAGTACAAAATGATAGTGCTTCCTTCAAATACCGTGGCTGCTAGTGTGAGGTTTGCTTGAATACGTGCCATGTGACGACCAACGCGATATCGCGCAATACGCCATGCTGTCAGCCAGAGTTGTGGAAGTGCACAGAAGGACAAACCGTTAAGCAACTGGCTTGGAATCATCTCAAAGTCGATGAACTAATCTGTTCAACAGAAGTTTTGGCTCAGTGCTGTCGCCATGGAAGTCTGAATCCGCTAAGGAGTGTGTCACAACTCACCGGCCGAATGAACTAGCCCTGAAAATGGATGGCGCTTAAGCGTGTTACCTATACTCTACCGAGAGGAGCGTTCCTCTCGAGTAGGCAGGTGTGGGGGTTGTTGAGAAGCGAGCGTAGAGGTGTGTTTCTGCCAATCCATCAAATGCTTCTAGCCATTAAATGAGACTATCAAACTCACAAATTCGAGCCAATTGAGCGGATTTAGAGACATTCAAGAATCGTATAACCGACTATTGACAAGCCGTTTAGAAACAGCTACCATCTCATCTCACTAACAACACGCTCAACCCACCAAGGTTAGCACACATGCCGATCGCAATTACTGAAGGCAATCTGCCACATAAAGTAGTCTGATCATGTTCAGCAACTACAAGGTTGCCCAATACAGAAGATGAGCTAGATTAAGAGGAAAGAGTCTCATCCGTGTACTTTCCTTGAAACCATGACTCAGCCAAGAATCAAGCATTCCAGATGCGATTCCATGAGACTGACAGTTTCGATTTCGTCAAAGAGGAAATTCGTTTGGTCTTCTGAGGAAAGGATCATCTTTCATAACACTCTCGAAAACACTCTTCACAGGTTCACTCAACACTGATCGATACTTTCTCACAACTCTCGGTGACTCTTTCGAGCACCCTCCTTAAGATCGTGGACATTAGTGCCCTTCCAGGAAGTCAGAAGAATCACTTGCTGAATATCTTTCTGAGAGATTTCTTTCGAGTAGCGAGATGGTCAGAGGTCCAGTTCACAAACATCTTGTACTAAGCCAAGAATGAACATCTTGAACAAAACCCATAACGGGCTTTTTGGAGTGAGGGGAAAAATCTGTAGAGGCACCATACGTGGCTGGGAAAGTTTTGCTTCGTCCAACAAAACTTTTCCACAATGGAAACACACAGTCTCGCTTATTTTTTTTTTTTTTTTTTTTTTTTGATTTTGCGGATAAATCCGATATGGAGAACGTGCTTGGCGAGTTTAATGTGTCCGAAATGGCCAGGGCATTCTGTCATTCCTTCTCCCACGCTGTAACCGCCATGCCGAAATTGGACAAGCACAGTGAGTGGCTGAAGAGTGTCCGTTAGGAAAGCCCAGAGGCGTGGGAGTCCGTTGAGGGCTTTGAGTTTGGACCATTGAGTCGCTCCTCTCACCTTCCTACAAATGAATGATGACTTCCGAATGTACGTCTCAATCATTGGCATAGACCTGCTGAGTCAGAGCTTGCTGTCAGCTAGCAATGCGTGCTAGACTCATTTGGAGTCTTCATCGTACCTTGCTCACCATGGCTCAAGTCAGGGCAACTAGGAATCGGTTTGATGTGGGAAGGTCGGTACAGTGACGAGCGTGGAGCAGGAACTATGTCAGAGCTCTTTGAAGCCACGTGAGAGAGGATTTCGCATCTTGCTGCTTTGCTGCAGCTGTTTCAATTCTTCTCATTCTACCGTAAAGTTGACCTAGATTATTGATCACCAATCGCTCTTCGGCAAGGTCTACCAGTCTCTGTCATTACATGTCCAATTTGTCTATTGCTTCAATCCATCTGAAGAGTTCACATAATCCTGTGGATGTTCTGACAGTATTAGAAGAACGTTCCTGAGTCACCCAATGCTTCCGTAGAGGCCATCGGATCAAAATGTTACCCAGAGGTACTTACCCAGAGGAAATGGCAATTCTGGAGTACCAAGAACAAGCAGCTCATTGGTGCTTGCTGAGCTAGGACAACTGTGAATATACGGGGGATGACAGGCCAGGTTTTCGCTGGGCTGGGGGTGCCATCACACAAGGACCCATACCACCAAGACGGCAGGGTAACAGGAACTACCAACGCCTGGCCATGTTCCCTCCTCGCGACCAACTCCCACTTACGACATTGGTTCTCCATGAGCACACCACCTACGCTGGTCAGATCGCATGCATACCTGCGAGTCAATGAACAAACTTGACATGGCCGAGAACTTTCGAGCGTCTCCAGAGTCATCTAGTCCATGAAAAGATGTCAATAATGTGGTTTCTTTTTATTTCTTCCACAATACGATTATCAATACGATTATCAATATCATTATCAATACCCATTATTTCTGTTTCGAATTTTTCATTATAAATAAATAAATTGCCATAATTCTATTCCGATAATCCAGTTTCCTTATTCTGACAATCATTCTATTGTCATCTTGTTTATTTATTTATTATTTTGCCAAGTTTATTTTAAATAAAGTTCCACCACCTGCATCAACAAAACCTACTCCGAAAAATATCACCACTTACACAAACCCACATAACCGTTGACGCAAACCCAGTTGCACAAACCCAGGGACACAAACCCAGTGACACAAACACAACCGCTGACACAAACCCAGTGACACAAACACAACCATGGTCAAGATCAAAACAGTGCGTTCCAAAGCCCCACCGGCAGGATTCGAAGATATAGCGGATATCCTCAAGGAATTCAGCGATCAGCTCAAAGACGCACAAAACGCGCCAACAGAAGGAAAAAAGAAACATCAGCTGATGTGGGACATTTTCCGTATCCACCACCAAAGGTCACGGTACGTTTATGACTTGTACTATAAGAAGGATGCGATCACAAAAGAGCTGTATGCGTATTTGTTACGCAAGGGCTACGCAGACGGCAATCTCATTGCCAAATGGCGCAAAAAGGGTTATGAGAACCTTTGTTGTTTGCGATGTATTCAGGGCAAGGAGAATGTTCATGAAGGCGTGTGTATTTGTCGGGTGCCTCGCAAAGACATGAAGGACGACAAACCGGTTGAGTGTGTCACCTGCGGCTGTCGTGGCTGTGCCTCCACCGACTGAACAGCTATTCGCAAGTATATAACCAGAATAGTTAACGGTGGGATTCGAGAACATTCGAGAGACGCTTCTTTCGTCATACTACCGCCGGAGGATATTACTGGATTTCCACTGGCAAAGAATGCTAAAGTATTAGTTACACTTGTTCATAACACGTGGTGGTCGTCACATTACAGCAATCTCATTTCGAACGTCATATTCTGTTAAACATTTAAAGATTGAAGTGATCATAGAGAAGGGTCATTCATTATCGTCGGACTTATCAAAATCTTGTGTCAGGCCGCATGCACAATCCGGCCAGTCTTGTTGACTCTTTCTTTCTGGTGGCGATAATCCAGATTAATGTTCACGACGTTCTGGGAGAACGAACCACGAGAGCTGTGCCTAGGCCGTGCCGAGAAGCCTTCTCAGAGTATCAACGCATATCATTTGGCAAGGTCGTCAACAGGGCCTTTCATTACTCACCGTTCACCAGTCCAAGTCTGAACAACGACACCTTTGTTTAGGACATGACTTGACAGGGCCACTGTACGCAGCGTGAACGTTTCGAGATATGTCAAATACGACGCTAATACGGCTCAGAAACCTCTGTAGGAGATTCGTGGCGTCGAGGATTCTGTTGTACGAAAGTCATGGCTTGGTAAGGTATCGCTGATTCCGTTATGGTGACTCGTTGAAATTGAGTACCTATTCACGGAGTTGTCATTCCAGAAGCTGGTGACTTGCGCTTACTAGGAATTCCTCGTTCAAGAGCAAGAATTGAACTGTTCTCCCAACACGACGGAGTTTCACATTACCTAGCCGTCTCAGGCTTGGCCATCTCGCTGGCTTCGTCAGTGTAGCGTGGACATCACAAACCTGTTATTGCCCCATACTTCCGACGTAAGTATCGCTAGTTAGCAGGTCAAGATTTCGGTCGTTATTGCAATTAAGCAGACAAACACTCCACCAACTAAGAGCGGCCACCCACAAGAGATATCAATCTGTCAATCCTTATGTCTGAATCTGGCGCTTCACTGCTGCCCATTCGTCCTTAAGTTTCAGCCCACACCATAATTGCAGCGCCCATCCAGTCGCATAGTTTACGTTAAGCTACGGCGGTATGTCTAATGAGCTACAAGTACGAAAGCGCTACAGTCATCCAAACAGTATAGAAATAAATAAGTATAGCGAGGTGTTGAAACTAGCATGTAGTGACTAGCGATGAAGATGCCATCAAACCGATGCCTCAAGTAGCGAAGGTGCCATTAAGCCTGCAGCCAGAATAAGTCATTAAGTGCGACGCCAGTGAAGACGCCATCAAACCGGCGCCTGCAAGACCAGATGGACGCCATCAAACCGGCGCCTGTAAGACGAGATGCGACGCCACTGTAAGGTCACTGCAGCCAGGGAAGATGTCAAGAACGTGTGACAACATTGCAAGACCACCGCCAGACGCGACGCCACTGTGACGCCATCAAGAATGACGGTGTGACGCGACGCCGTGACGTGACGGCGCCAGTGAAATGCTATTAAGCCAGTGAAGATGTAGGCCACCAAGACTACCACCAGACGCGACGCAAAGACATTGCGAGACGTTACATTGCAAGACTAACGTCTCGCAATGTCTAACGTCTCGCAATGTTCCACCACCGCCTCTTAGGCTCAACAATTTGTCTCTGCTTGAGTCTCATCTGACGACAATACACCAGTGCCAAAATCATCCCCCTCAGCCGAGTTTCTGACACCAGAGGAAAACAAGTTCGGATAGAAGATGGAATCATGAATAGGCCATTTCTTCTGCAAGCCCATACTTGTTGTTGGATCGAAGAGGTCACCAGGAAATCCAACGATCTCCATTCGTTGACGGTAGCAATATCGCGGGAGGTGGGATGAGCCGGTTCTTGGACGTCTGAAAGCCGTCTTTTCAATGAGGACGAGTTTCCAGTTTTTTGAGCTGGCTGAAACGGTGACAATATCGAGTTTTGTCGAGTGTGACTTGGAGCTGGTGGAGAGCGAGGCGGAGGGGCTGACGGCGCTGTGGGAGGTGGCACTGTGAAATCTTCACTCTCTCGCGACAATTCCGAAACGCTATAATAAGCTGAGCTGTCTATTGTGTTTTGTGGAGAGAGGGACTGGGCTGGATGAGCTGGATGAGCTGGATGAGCTGGAGCAACGCCTGAGTTCTGAAGCGTGTGATCTCCAGTTTCTTGACCAGTTTCTTGACCAGTTTCTTGACCAGTTTCTTCTTGACCAGTTTCGACTCGACCAGTTTTGTCTCCATTCACCTCCACATCGTCAAATTCAACTTCACTGAGCTCGGAAATGTCAGAGTCATCTACATCTGGATCGGGAACTTCAACATAACTAGACTCATTCACCCTCCTGCGTTTACCCAATCTTTCGGCGCGCTGGGCTTCGAAACGCGCCAGTTTTTCTCGGTCTCGAGCATCTTTTTCGCGGATCTCCCGTTCCACCCGTGCCAGTTTCGTTTCCGCAAGTGGCTGGCGTGTGTTACGTGAGTGGTGTGGCTGGAGTTCCTGCTCTGGCTGACGCGAATGACGTTCTGGCTCTGGCTGAAGCTGTAGGTGTGGTTCCTGACGCTCACCAGGGTTAGCAGGTTCCCCACGACCAGTAGTCTCCTTACTGCCACGACCAGTAGTGTCCTTACTGCCACGGCCAGCAGGCTCCTTACCGCCACGGTCATCACGCTCCACTTCCCGGTTAGCACCCTCCCGAACAGGCATCTTATCTCGCAGATACCTCGACCTGAACCTCCCTGAGATACCATTCGTTGATAAGCTCGATTCCGACTCACTTCTGTGAGACTGATCGCCATTGGATTGATCGCCAATAGACATATTTTCGTTAGACAAATTGCCACTAGCCATATTATCGTTAGACACATTTTCGTTAGACAAATTGCCACTAGCCATATTATCGTTAGACACATTTTCGTTAGACAAATTGCCACTAGCCATATTATCGTTAGACACATTTCCGTTAGACAAATTAGAATCGTTGGGGTCTGGCTGAGACTCTCGCTGTAACTCGGTGTCACTCGTGTCGCTCGTCTCACTGGACTCACTCGTTTCGCCCTCACCCTCCATTTCCAAACTCTTGTTGATTTCTCTGTTCTTTGTAAAATAATTAACTGAGGAGAAAGACGACCGATCTGGTTTTTCCCGTTGACTTGGCTCCTCTATGAACGACCGCTCCGGATTTCCCCGCTGACTCGGCTCCTCTGTGAACGACGTCTCCAAAGCAGAATCTGGAGCTCCTCCTGGACTTCCACGTTCACGCGAAATGCTGGTTTCACGCGCAGTCGACATTGACGAAGATCTAGCACGAGGAAGCGGGGTGGCTTTGTGTTTCGACAGCCCAGGCTCGTCATTCAGAGGAACAGATATTGTGTGATAACTGGCCGTTTGAGAAGTGCTGGAAGCGCCCACATGCTCAGCTCTCGATGCATTCACGTCCACACCCTCAGCTTGAGTCTGAGAAACCTCCGCTTGCCACGCTTCAAGACCAGCAGTACGCAGGTTAGGACGCATTGTGCGTGTACGTGTACGTGTCTGAGCCATACTCTGAGCCACTCCTGCAAACAAAGAGTCTTGTCCAGGGTCAAGGTGTCGAGGTTCGGAATTAGATTCTGCTCGCTGGTCAGCCCTTTCTTGCGCTCGCTGGTCAGCCCTTTCTTGCGCTCTCTGGTCAGCCCTTTCTTGCGCTCTCTGGTCCACCCTTTCGCCCGCCCTTTCGTCAGCCGATACTTCTCCAAGTGGAGCTAAGATAGCACGCTGACGAGTACCCGCACTCTCCGTGAACAAACGCATGGGTTGCCCCATTCCAGAAGGTTCGACGCGACGAGGCTGACCAATGGCGAAATTGGAAAATTTCAGCCGTCCTGCTGATTTCACGCTCTTGGGCGTCTTTCGTCGTGGTGACAATGAAGATGACGGCTTGGGAGTACCTATGGGTGCAGTCCAAGCCGGCCGATCTGTGTAAGTAGACGAGACGGTTTGCCGCAACGGCGTTTCATTTGGGTAATTCATGTCACCGATTGTCGGGCCAGAGAATGATTCAGTTTCACAAACTGACCTGTTGAAGTTGGAAATGAAACTGGAAGTGGAAGTGGAAACTTAGAACGCGATTAGGTTGCATAATTGATAGATAGAGTTGGACGTGATTAAGGTTAGGTAATTATGAGAACGGTGACGTTTGAGGAGGGGCTCAGGGCGCTGAGTGGGGCTGCCAGGTCACTGAAAACTTTGACATAGTTGTGATAGTAACTTGATAACACCCAAGAGGTTAGTCATAATCGTCAAATGGCTTTTGGAATTACAAAGTAATACTTTTTATGGAATACTATGGCCAGAAATGTGATCAATGTTACAAGAAAAGTTCTAGATGGTTCTAGAACACCCAAACTTCAGGTGACAGTGGCAATGAGACCCCATTAATGACCTACCGTCACCGTTTAGTCGCCACGTCTGTCACTCTTCAGTGGTCACGTTCGTCACCGTCCGTTGCTGTTTAGTGGTCACGTTCGTCACCGTTTGGTAGTTACAATAGTCACCGTCTTAGCAGTTATTCGTCACTGATTTAGTGGATACCATTCGTCACCGATTCAGTAGTTAACTTTTCATTAGTCACCGTTTTGGTAGTCACCCTTCATTCGTCACTCTTAATTCGTCACCGTTTTTGGCAGTCCCTTGCAATCACCCATTCGTCACCGTCTGAATCAGTTTCACCATGTTAACATTTCGAAAATGAAACACATTTTCATTTAATTTCGTTTAATTTCATTTAATTTCATCTTCTCTTTACTTTCTCGTCGAGCTATTTTCAGCCATCGCATTCTTCGTTTTCATCGTGGTGGCTCAAAGTAGGTTTTCGGGGTTAAAGATTTGGAAATAAACAACGCTTTACACAAAAAGATCTGGAAAAGTTATCACGATTCTGATTGGTGGGTTTTGTTCGCAGAGATTTGAGAATTCTTATGGTACACAAATGGCCACAATTGCCTTTTTACCCGCCTCATTAACTTCTTACCACTTTCCCTCCCCAAAAATTACAGTTGCATATAAACTGTACTTGGCTTCACACCACATCATCATTATCACAACTACACTACACAAATTGCATAGTGAGTATGACAGGTATTGGTGACAGAAGGATTGTTGTGGGAGGAAATGGAAGGTCGTGGGAGGAAATGGAAGGTCGTGGAATGTGGCGGAAGCTGAAGGAAGAGTGCTATTAATTGAAGGCGGGAGCAACTCAGAAACTTAGGGTGGCAACAACTGGATGTATCCGTTCGTACACAAACAGGTGTTACACAAAAGGGTGTTACACAAACGGGTGTTACACAAACGGGCGTCTTAATTCTCTTGAAATCGCTTCCCCAATACATTTTTCCACACAGTCACTTCAGCAGCACTGCTTTGTCAGTACCGGTTATCAGGAAGTCACCATTGCACGAGGCATTGCTACGGCAGTTCTGGCTATTAGGAGGTCACCATCAGACATTCGTTTGTGTTTGTTTGCAGTTCATTCAGACACTCGTTTGAGTTTGTTTGAAGTTCAGTTGTGCCACTTAGTCTTCTCAGCACCAATACCACCTTCAGTACCTCACCGCGTTCGTACAAGTCTAACACAGATGACTCGTGACGCACATTCCCGCCGACGATCATCCAGTATACTGCGGCACCTGGAGCCCGAAACCATCACCGAACAAAGCGACCAGAACGCGCTGCCCAACCTCAACGCCACCTGGGTCAACAACAAGGGCGCATGGGGCGTGCATTTCTTCATCATTGGCATTCTGAAAATCTGTTTCGACCTGATTCCGGGGGTTTCACGGGAGTTGTCATGGACCTTGACTAACGTGTCCTACGTGGTGGGCTCATATATCATGTTCCACTACGTTACTGGTATTCCGTTTGAGTTCAATGCTGGAGCGTTCGATAACCTCACCATGTGGGAGCAAATCGATGACGGTGACCAATACACCCCTGCCAAGAAGTTTCTACTGGGTGTACCCATTGGTCTGTTCCTCATCTCCACCCACTACACACACTATGACCTGAACATGTTCATTTTCAACCTGGTGGCGTGTCTGGCCGTGGTCATTCCCAAGTTGCCGTCGTCGCACAAGCTGCGAGTCGGTCTTCCCGACCTGTCCCCTGACACTCCTTCCACCTATTAGAGGTATCATAGTAATTGGAATAACAAATGATTCTACGTAGCTGAAGTAGGTGACACTGTGTAAGCTGAACTGTAGATTACTCTAGACTTTGTGGATATGACACTCCAGTTGCTTTGCGATGAGCATTATCTAAATTCTCTATTCTCTCTAACATAAATCATAAATTGACTACTCAGGCTCACCTATATTCTCGTAAGAGAAACTGCTGATGTCTTTACCCTCCGCTGCGGCGGTCGCATTGTAACAGCAGCGATCACTCGTCACATTCGTAACGTCATCCTCACATCGTACTGTCACACTCGTCACGACATCTCCGTTACAAAAGCGCCGTCACATTCCTCACAACATCGCCGCCACAAACATCTCCGCACACCATCCCTGTCATCGTACCCATCACACTCGTCACGCCATCCTTGTCATCCTCACTCGTCACCCAGCCACCGCACCACTACTCCTCACACTTTCTTCGCACACCGCCGCAACCGCCGCAACCGTCATCACAGCCTACGGCTGATCAGGCGGTAACGGCAGATCAGACGGCAACGACTGTTCAGACGGTGCTAAAACTCCAACCGGTACACCCGGAACAACAACATAGCCGCCTGGGCATCTATAACCGACGAATGTTCTCCTTGTTGAATGTTGAGATTCACACACTCTTTCATGACCCGTTTCAACGATGGAGTGGTACAAAAACACACCTTCCGGAAGTACTCGGGCCACTGGGTGTCTCTGATATCAGACGTGGGGTGAGACAATCCCAATACTGCCAGATCATTAAGCAGGGCATGACCCACGACAACCCGGCCGTGCAGCAGTTTACGGACCTGTTTCTGGGCGTCTTCAAAAGAAATCCCGCCGATAACCTTGGCAGGAGTAACTCCACTGACCCATGTACGCCAATCAGTCACCGTATCTATAGGCTTGACGTACTCATCCATTAACACATGCCCATAATAGTTGACGACCGAGACTCTTGCTAGAATCGAACGAGAGCCATTTGGACCAACACCAACAAACTCACAATCCAGAGCTACAAATTTCCCGGCAACACATTTCCATTTGGCTAGAGTGGGCTCTTCAGCGGAAGGGGGTCCCCGAAGAGCCATATTCACATGATTATCGTCATGTTGCAAAATCGACGCCAAAGAAGGCCGAGAATGATCAATTTTCTGAAACCGGGCCCGTAACGGAATCTGAAGAGCCTGGCATTTGATCACTCTAGACTTGTGTGCAGGTTTCGATTTGTGAGCTGGAGCCTTGGCAACTTTGGTTGTTGCAGGAGCCGGGCCAACCGACGGTTTTGCCACAGGAACGGGTTTCTTGGCAGGAACGAGTTTCTTGGCATTCTTTTTTTCCCGCCAGGCTTTGGTCCGATTGCGCTTGGACTCGCTTTTCTCGGCCTTGTTCATCCCTGTCGTGATGTTGGATTGGTGCATGATCATATGCATATGATGGCACGTGACTGGACCGATTTGACCACTGACCAATTTACGAGTGTATGGATAAGGAGGGCAGAAATATTGTTGGTCGGTGTTTGCTGGTCGGTGTTCACTGGTCGAGACAGTTTAACTTTGTTGAATGATACTTGACTGTTACTTATCAGGTCAACTGACAGGTCAACTAACCTCAGCACAACCAAACGAAATACTTCAGGATAACTGGCTGTCTAAAACGGGTCGTTCGTTTGTCAATATGAACTATACCAAGGTTGGCTCTTTTGTAATTACGATCTGAAGTTACAGACTACCAGAAATACTCACAAATAAGCGGGCACAAATCGCATTAATCTTTCTGCGGGATCCACCAATGGGTCTGTTTGGACAGTTGAGACTCGTAGGATACAATTTCCGATAACCTGGTTGGAGTGGTTCATGGGAGTCTGAGGGTCCACTAGGATTGTCAAAAGGCAGAGTTCGCATTACCTGGCCGTTAACAGACCAAGTAATCATCTCCGAAGTATGCAATTGGCCAATAGGATCATGGATTCGATGGAGCTGACCTCGGTTGTACCAGATTGTCTTCCTTGAGCATACGTGTGGTGACAAAGACGGCAATATTGGCCAGAAGGCCTTCCCTTCTATACCAGACCCAAAGAAAGGTCACCTCCTTGAGCCAGCATAGCTTCGAAACATTCTTTCTGAATATTCGTTAGATACGACAACTACGTCAAGAATCGTGTCTCGTTCAGAAACACACAAACTTCCTTCCATGACACTCTAGTGTTGCATTTTGGTTTGGGTAGCTCGCATCTCCTGTGGCTCAAGAGATTTATTTATCTGATAATGCTTTTCCCAATCCACAGCGCCACGATTACATTGGGTACAAGGAGCTTTCAAACAGTAGACATCATCTTTTCCTCGTACCATGGATGTTTACCTTCTGCACTACTACAGCCCTACTTGTCTACAGCTCGCACCGTTCTCACTTCAACTTCTTCAAGTAGCAATATGCTGTTGGTTCTTCCAAACATGTTGGCTGGAAAGCAGGTCCAGTCTGGTAAGTAGAAAAGGATGTGGAAAAGCCGGACCATGCAATCATTCATGGCTAAAAATGATAGTGATATTTCAGTCATACCCTAGGGATATGGACCGGGCACATTACACCACTCAAAAGAATGGGACTTATTGCGACCGAACCACCCTAGATTATACTTACAAGCAGTCGAGTAAATGCTCTTTCTCATTAGAAAAGAAAAACAATAAACAGCAATATCTGTACTCTGACACCAGGATTGTTCGCTTCGATTTCAGCACACATCCAGAAAAGTGTTGGTGAGCTTTGACTATGTCTTTTCCTCCAATTCCAGCCTGATCGAATTCTCATTGTTCTGGAAGGCTACAGAATTCTGGATGCTCGAGTTGGTAAGAGTAATACAGGAATGGATTAGCCTGACGCAGTAGCCACGGTTACGTTCTCATTGTCAAATATCTTGCAGTGGATAAGAGAAGTCTGATTGGAAGTATCTGCAATTGTATAATGATTCATGTGTCACCTACGTCTATGGTACCATGAACTTCAGATTGTGCGTTCCCACTCCAGCTTATCATTCAAACAGTCCCTACTCTCATTGTGCTCACCACAACTTCTTCGTTGCAGCTCACTCACTTCCATGTTAGGCGAAGGTTTAACTTTTGAATAAGATTTGAGTTTAACTGGATGTAAGTTTGATCGATTTCTAAGTTTGGATTGGTTTGTTCACGTGAACATGCAGAGTGGTCTTCCCAATCAGGAAAAGCCAGTCCCAACGTCAAGGTTTGGAAATTTTCAATACACCATAGCCATTTCTTCCACCTGTTTTTGCAGTCATTCACAACGACAAAATGTCCAACAAGTTTTTGAAGTCTGGCAAAGTTGGTATGTTCAAACGAAACGGAGAGACGGAGAGAATCGGGCAAAGGAAAAGTTGAGACTAACACAGCTCTCGTTGTTCGAGGAAGATACGCTGGTAAGAAGGTGGTGATCATCAAGGCCCACGATGAGGGAACCAAGGCTCACCCTTTCCCCCACGCCCTTGTCGCCGGTGTCGAGCGATACCCCCTGCAGGTTTCTGCCAACATGGACGCTAAGAAGATCGCCAAGCGAACCAAGGTCAAGCCTTTCATCAAGGTCGTCAACTACAACCACATGATGCCCACCCGATACACTCTTGATCTGGGCACCAACCTCAAGAACGTCATTGGCACCGAGACCTTTGCTGAGCCTTCTCTGCGAGAGGACGCCAAGAAGACCATCAAGGCCGCCTTTGAGGAGCGACACAAGTCCGGTAAGAACAAGTGGTTCTTCACCAAGCTCCGATTCTAAGTGGGTTAGCCGAGAGGTTAGTCTGCGCTCCAAAAATTTGGGTACTGTATTTAATACCATGATTGCAAAATGTTGAGTGAGCCGCAACTTTGAAGAAGTTGTGGTGAGCGCAACAAGAGTAGGGACTTGTTTGAACAACTAAGAAGTTGGTGCGAGTAGATGTAGTGAGCGCAACGAGAGTAGCGACTTGTTTGAACGAGACTTGAAGAAGTTGAATGACTTCGATGACGTTGTGCGAATTGTAGATAAGTAGATGTTGTGAACAACCGACTTGCTGGAGTGTGTGACCGTGCGCAAGTAGCATGATAGCATTTGTTCGGTTTGAACGACAACTTGAAGAAGTTGAGTGAGAACGTGCGAGATGTAGTGACAATCGTAGACTGAACAACTGACTTAGAAGTTGGAATGAGCGCACAGTAGGGATGGTTCTGCGAACTTGAAGCAGTTGAACGGTGAGCTGTGTAGTTTGGTGAACTACCGACTAGGGCTTGTTTGAACGATCACCTTCCATCAATGTAAAACTAGAGCTGTCGAAGAGTGTTTTCCCTTTTTCTCATATTTCTAGTAACTGAAATAATTCTAGTAACTGGAACAAGTCTACAAGTAGACTGTGCTCAATTGTGGTCACTGGTTACTGGTGTCTTTCCGAAGCAGGTCAAGAGGTTCAGTGAGAGTGAAAGGTGATTTCCAGCACTTTCGAAAGCAGGAGAATTTAATAGTTCTGGCCTTCAGCCAGTTCTTTCTCTGACTGTTCGTGCTCTCTCCTTCACTAAATCGATCCACAACAGCTCATTTTGGGAATACGATCTGGCAGGGAACCCAAAGAATTTCTATTTGTTACGTGAATGGCGATAAGATTATCGTGGAGATTACAAAGTAATATGGTGAGATACAGAACTGGATTGGATTGGTGTAACACCTAAGACGGAGGAGTGACTTCATCAGGGTTTATGGGTGTGATCTGATCAGAAGCGGGTTTTTCCTACTGTCGAACAGTGGCATGCCGTCGAGATTGACCATGATACTGTGTATCAGAAGAAGGTGGATATTTACCACTTGGATACCCGTGAGCACAAACAACTTATAACTGTTATGATTTCTCAGACTCGCCAGAAGTCACGGTTTACCAAAAAAGCGAGTGCCATCATATTCACACAAACTAAGGTCTATGGCCCAAGTGCATCTGAATCCTCTCAGAGGTCGTCTGAGTATTACACGATTGTGTGAATAACGCTAACTGAACGGAATTTGAAATGGAATCTTCAATTGACAACATCACACGAGAAACGACTATCTCAGGTTTCTTGACTTAGCTTTCTCAATGCTCATTTGAGCGTCGAGGCTGTCTTCTGGTCGTTTGTTTTTTCGCCAATACTGTATGGAACGAGCTGAATCGTCAGGAAGGCTGGCCTGAATATTTCTGATGTGGCGTCAGCGGATCATTGGCTATCGTTGCGACTGTTCCATTATCAAACTCTCCATTGCCTCAATTGTAGCGATGACAGCAGATAGCGCGCTTAGGAATTCCTCATTCAAGCAACCCAACGAGTTTCACATTACTAGTGTGGCTCTGGTTGCCTGGTAACCCTACTGGCAATGGCTCTGTTCTTGTAACTGGAACTGTCGATATCGGCAATGACTAGTCTCAGTAAGCCTACCGAGCTCTGGTAAGCCTACCGTCACTTCTCTGGCCCTAGTTCCGGAACAATCGACTCTCAGATCAACTCGTGGCTTCGTCTAAGGCATTGAATATTATCTACTTCAATTTCCACTTAGAAGCCATGTAACAGTCAGTTGCCAAGAATGGATCAGTCTCTGGCCATATAAAGCCAGTATCACGGTGCCTTGACTGTAGTGCTTCTGGAGTGATGGAACAGGAATTTGGAGATTATTCAATTTTCGGAGTTCTCTTAACATATCTACTATTAAAAATCTCTTTTTTACGTCTCTCACTTGTAGATTATTAACCTATTTTATTTTTCTTAATTTTCAAAACTCATAAAAATAAGGTTAAGGTACACGTGATATTAACTTTATTCCATTATCATACGATCTGCACAGTGTACGAAAAACGAGGTAGCTTGAGAAGCGGAAGAGATGTAACGTAGTTTAATCTTGAAAGAAGGGATTTTTTCGTCAGAAGGGGACGGCCCCAACTCCTGCTGAGTAACACATTAATAATTCCTCTTCTTCTTTGTTGAAACTCTATCCTAGTTAATCTTTCGTCCGTGCATACTACCAGTCAAGTTTCAGAGCCAAACACACAATCAACCCATCATGTTACGACGGTTTCCACAGGTGCGGCATTTTTCGACAACGGCTATTCGAGGCCAGTGGAAGAATCTCAAGGCTCCAAAACATGATTACAAACGGAAAGTGGCAGTGATCGGCCAGCAGCGAATTATCCAGGAGGCGATCCAGAGACAGCTTCCGGAAGATACAATTTCGCAATTGGGCGGTCTGGAACGTGCGTATGAGAATTTCCGGGATTGCAATCAAAAGTACGATGAGGCCCGGAATTTCCAACGCAAAATCTCCGATTCCATCAAAGTTGCCAAGGATAAGAGCGCTCTTGCTGAGCAGGCAGCCGAGGCCAAGAAAAATATGAAGGCCATGGAACTCAAGCAAAGAGAAGCTACGGCGAAGTTGAATGCGTTGATGGAACTTGTTCCTAACGTGATTCATCCTTCTGTGCCATCTGGTGATGAAGTTGAGGTGGTGGAGATTCTCAACCCCGATCGAGAATTTAAAGCTCAGGTTGGACATTATGAAATCGGGCATAATCTGAATCTTTTGGACACAAAGTCGTCCGCACACATTTCCGGCTACGGATGGTACTATTTGCTTGGCCAAGGAGCCCAGCTGGAGCAAGCTCTGGTGGCTTATGTTCTTGATAAGGCTCGAGCAGATGGCTGGATGACTGTAGCTCCTCCTACCATTATCCGAAAGGCTGTAGCCCATGCATGTGGTTTCAAACCTCGAGATGTCGGTGGTGAGAAGCAGATTTATGCCATTGAGGACCAGGATCACTGTCTTGCTGGAACTGCTGAGATCCCCCTGGCGGCCTGGGCAGCTGACAAGTCTTTCAAGTACACCTGTGACCCCGTACGAGTTTCAGGAGTCAGCCGATCGTACCGAGCAGAAGCAGGAGCTCGAGGAGCAGATACCAAGGGTCTCTATCGAGTCCACGAGTTCACCAAAGTGGAGCTTTTTGCATGGACGATTTCTCCGGAGTCAGCCGACACCATTCTCGAACAAATGGTGGAATTTCAAAAGTCCGTGGTTCTAGACCTTGGCCTTAAAGCCAGAGTACTCAATATGCCAGCTTTCGAGCTGGGTTACCCTGCCGCCAAGAAATACGATATCGAGGCTTGGTTACCTGGACGAGGAGACTGGGGAGAAATCACCTCGACCTCAAACTGTCTAGATTACCAGAGTCGACGTCTGCATACGACTTTCAGGCTCCGAGACGCCTCCAAGGTGTATGCACAGACTCTCAATGGCACGGCTCTAGCGGTTCCTAGAGTTATTGCAGCGATTGTAGAAAGCAACTTTGACCCCGAAACAAACACCATTGCCATTCCCAAAGTTCTCCAGAAATATATGGGTGGGGTTGAAGTTATTGGAGAGCAGCATAGATGCGATGTTTTCGCCAGCTGATGTATATAGGAATGAGAACAAGATTATTGAACTGCCTGACAGCGATAGGAGAACAACGAGTAGTGGCGTCTGGGGGGTTCATTTGTCACCATGGTGGAATATTAGAGGCAACATTGGACTTGACTTATACGAGAAGCCAGACTGTTCGGTTTTGTCCCTAGTCTTCCACTCAATCGCCGTCCCAGCTGTAGCTTTGTATTGCGGCTTCTGGCGAAAACAAATCCTGATTCTTTCGTTGGTTTTGTTCCACAGATGAGCTGAAGTACCAAGGCTTCCGTCGTTGCTGCAGGCATTCTCACTCTCAAGGAAAGCGCCATAAGCAGGAGTTGGAGGAAACACGAAAGTCAAAGAAATGTGTTGAGATGCGTTGGCAGATGTTGTGTTGAATTACTGAACCGAATTGGTCATTCCTTAAGGAAGTTGATAAATTTCTTGGTTGAGTGCTAAGAAAGAACATTTTCAGACGAAGGGAGTTCACACTTTCAAATTAGTTGATCGCGTGTTTGCATAGACGTCTGAGACTGGCTGTGTTCACTTGAACTACAATAACGTAAAGAATCTCTTCGTTTCGCCAGAACTTCCTCCTCTATTGCCAACTCCAGCAATACTCTGGCCGCCTTGAGGCTTGCAGGCAATTGTCAGTGCATGTTTACCATACCTCATTGACATCCATCAGAATCACAGGGCTCAATGACTCCACTGAGATGACCTTCAGAATGGTCACACACCCGATTAATCTAGAAAGTGTGTTAAACGTCGTTCAAACGTCTGATTAGTAATCGAAAAATGAGATCTCCTCTTGTTCCTAAGATCACTTCAGTAAGGTTCATCTAACACTCCCAGTACGGTTCTCCGTGGGTGATGCTACCGTAGTAGAGTTTCCAGTGTAAGGAGCTTAGTAATACAGTTACCCTGTCTTTGTGCTACTCTGCCTGTGCTACCCTATCTGTGCTGGTCTGTCTTTGTGTCGCATCTCGTTTGTGCCGTTTTGTTTCATTTTCGAAATTGTCGTTTATTTCTTCGATATATGCAGCCCAGTTAACAACCTTAACTGAGGGATAACTTAGTAAGTAATATGTGATAATGAGTAACAGAGGAATCTCACGCTGCCATTGTGACCCATGGGACAGAAAAGTTAAACTTTTTTTTTTTCTTTTTTTTTTCTTTTTTTTTTTCTTTTTTTTTTGATATTCATTTTTTTTTGATATTCATTTTTTTTTCTTCGTTTAATTTAACCACATCAATTACCCGGCTGCAGTTATCGACGAGCAGGAAACCTGCAACATGGTGTCACCAGAAAGCTTATCAGCCGTATTATCTCATTGAGGGTGCGTCAGTAACTGGTGAATAGCACAATGCCTGTTGATAAGCGATCTGCTGTCATGGGTGATAGACATAGTTGTATTGCACGAGAGTAGTGATCATCAACGGACCTACCAGCGTCTAGAATTCGTTCTGTAACGGTCTGTGTCTCTGGTCTAAGCGCTCCAGACTGAGTGATTGAATGTCGCAGGGCCTACTGGGGACGACACTGACAACCTGGTTGCTTCCAGAAGGTTCCATTCAGTGGATAACATACTCTTGACTCAATTTCTGTGATCTTGTACTTAGCTCAGCGTTATGGAACACCTTGAGTCAGAAGTTTAGAAAGTAATAATCTCACGGTTTCTCATAATCGCGGGGTTCTCATAATCGCACAGGTCAAGGGCTCTCGCTGGTATCGATTATCTGCTCGTGAAAAATGGACAGAGTAGATTGAGGAAATGACCTTGCAGCTCCAAAAACACACTGAGGCATGCTGGCACTATACAAGAGTAGGTGCTCGAGCCAAGCCAAGTTCAAAGTCGCAGCTGATTCACAGTTGAAGGTCACAGGCTTCACGTCACCAGCCGAAGCACAGGTTTCACGTCACCGTCCGAGGCTCACAGGTTTCACGCACCCTCCGAAGCACACAGCTTCCAAAATGTCGTGCAATTCTCAAGAGCCGCAAATAATAAATTCAACCCGCAGCCTGAGCATGTTTAAAATCAGACACGTCAAGATCACCTTTTTATCGGTTGGAATTAGTTTGAACAACTCATTGTGATTGTTATTCGCATGGTTCTGTGTCTATAAATCTTCGTTGTTCTGTTGAGTAAGAAGTCAAGTTAAATAGTCTCATCCACAACTATTTATACTGTAGTTTATTGCACCCATCACATTTTGAATGTCACATTCCAATCGACATATTCCAATTGACACTAATACTGATCACCAAGCTACTCGACTATCCCTGATCAACACAAAACCAAACAACTACCTTCGATTCGTCTACTGTCAGCAAAGGCCGTTACATCTCAAGGTTCATTGACGCTCACTATCAGCTCATCACCTCACTACAGTACTCTTGTCGTTATGTGCTTCCAGGATCAGTCAACAAAGGCAACCAGTCAACAAAGGTAACCGCTCAACCACGTTCACACGTAGCGAAACGTCGACAAAAACGCCCCAACCCGAATCTGGAATATCCGTTCACCTCAGCCATCCAATTAATCAGTCTCATATCCGTTTCCGCTGCATATAAAACGCACTCATCATCCACCATGGTTGTGGGCTTAGTAATGTTAAAGTTTGAGGTCCCTTTTGCCATCTCAACTCTCATGCATTCTCTCCTCATACTCATCTTGACATAGGAGTAGATTTTTTGAAAGACCATCACATAAACGACACAAAAACGAGTGACACAAACAGACACAAAAAGACACAACCAGACACAAACCGATTGACACAATTGAGTAAGTGAGTACCCTCCACAAGGACCCCTTCAATAACCACACAGTAAGCTAACACAGATGAGAACGCTTACACCCACACAAGTGGCAAGGCTGGACGTTCAAACGGTGAGTACAATCTTTCTACATTTTCACAACCGCTCCTTTGGTTTGTCTAACACAGCCACCGGACCTGAGACGGTTTATCGACTCGGTGACTGAGGCTAGCGACACAGATCTTCCCCAGTTGCTGGATGGGCTGAGAACACAGAAATGGGAACGACCCAAGGGGAACCTTTATTTGTGGTACAGAGTGCTGGAGAGGTTTGAGAAGATTATGGAAACAATTGTGGGCGACAAGACCGATGTGATCATTGTAGTGGATGAACATGAAGAACGACTATTGGTTTCTGTGTTGGAGTTTTCCGCGTTTCTTTTGGAACATTGCTCCAACCGGTCTTTGTACTCCTCTGCAAAGTACCTTTCTTCCTTGTTGTCATGCTCTTCTCTACCAGTTCTCAACGCCACCCTGTCTGTATGCATCCAGATCTCACAAAGGTATAGTGATACTCGTGGAGGACGAGCTGCGACTGCGGCAATTGATATTCACAAGATGCTGAAGATTGCCAGTTTGTTTGCTGCCAATATTGCCCCTCTGGCAAACTCAGATAAAATTTCTTTGGTGGATTTTGTTAATGACGATAAAAAATGGCCCGATCAGTTGAGAGCAGTCAGTATCGAGTATTTCTCCTCAAAGATTAAAGATAAAGAGGTACAGTCTACACCTACTAAAATCAAACCGATGGCTGCCTCAAAAACAGGATTACAAACATTTACCATTAGTCACCATGAAATGAGAAAACTCTCGGTTTTGGAAGCTTACAAAAAAGCCACTTCCGTGCTCCCCCAGGATCTCCATCTGGACGCTCTCATGTACATTCGAGTGGCCAAATCATTCAGCACAGGAGCTAGTTCAAGGCTATCCCTGGTACGAGCCAAATGCATGGCTATCACGTTTTCTGTTTTTCTGTTAACCGCAAACGTTTTGGCCGTGAAATTTTTCGCCCCATACCCTAACCTGGTGCAACATATGGTGGATCTTCTTAACCCCGATTATAAGGTGCCCACTGAGCTCCGAATCAGTGCGATCGAAGGATTATATGCCATGGCTCGTCAGCGGACGAAATTGCCCGAACTTCTCACATGTATGAGTGCAAACGTTTCACATGGTTTGTTGATGCATATTGTGAGGACACTAGTGGCAGACCTGAAGAGCGGTAAATTGGATGAAAGGTACGCCTGTGATTTTTGCGGCCTGGTTGTCAATTTATGCGTTTCTTCTACCACTGGCCAAATGCTGGTTTCTGCAGGTCTTGTTCCCGCTCTGATCGAGTTAATCGATAACGACTCGCCTTACCTTCGAATCAAGCATGCTGCCTTGACTCTTTTGGGCCAGCTGAGTCTCTCTGCTCCTTCAGGATTCACCGCTTTGATCAACGCCAATGGAGTCGATTTGATTGCTCGCCTAGTGAAAACAGAGGTGGACTTTGACCTGGAATGCCAAGATCCAGTCATTCCCACTCTTTGTAAAGTCGACTATAGCATGAGTTACCATCGTGCAGGCTGGCTCAAGGCGATTCTCAAGTTTATTCTGCAGGTGATGCCAGCAGGAGGTAACGGAGAACGACTGAGAAACCTCATTGACTCCTCGACACTACTTTCTTCCATTGGTGCCATTTTACAAGCACCACATACATTTGGTTCGGCGATTGTATCATCCGCTTTAGGATTGATCATCACCGTTCTTCATAATGAGCCTACCAGTTACGGCATTATCTCTGAGGCTGGTCTCATTGATATTTTTTTCGCCTGTGCTGACGACATTCTGTCTCTGACTTCTAACGATATTCTTGTCGCTTGTCTCAACGCTATTGGAGCCATTTGTCTCAACCCAGACGGTCTAGAGCGAGCAGCAAACGAATTTGACTATGTCTTGGTCTTCAGAGTACTTGAAGACCCCACCCGGTCTGAGGATATCACTCGACATGATTTGGCAACCGAATTGGGAGCCATGGTTGATGAACTAATTCGACACAACCCCAAACTGCTTCCTTCAGTGATGGAGGCAGTTTGTCAGATCATGAGAAACCTCGCTGACGGAGTTTCTGAAACTGGCACAGATACAAAGAGGACAGATGCTGACGATAGTGAAAGAGCGTTTGTGGTGGACAACTTCGGACGGTTTTTGGATAGCGTGATTGCCAACGACCGTGCCAGCGAGTTTCTGGCTAAAAAGGGTGGCCAAGAACGATGTTATGATTTGCTTAGAATCGTTACTCTTGGTAATATGCCTTACGATTTTGGAGCCTCAGAAGCAGTCAATGCTCTCAACGATTGTTTACGACATTTATCTGAGAGAAACATTGATAGCGTCGTTGAAGCATACCATCAAAAGTTTAGCGATGTTCTCAATTCTCCAGAAACAGAATTTTACAAGTTCTGGAAAAGTGAGGCATCATGGGACCCATCTATCATTCCTACATGTACCCCCAAACTTTTGAACGAGCTCACGTCCATCCACAGCTTACTCAACTCCTACGAAATGGTGTTTGATTGGACTGCTCAAATCAAGTACGTGGAAGCCCGTGAACCACGAGAAGTGTTCACTCTCATCGAGTCGCTTTATTCTCGAGCTTCCTGGGAAATTGTGCGGATTTCCAATGCTGTGCCTGAAGACTGGAAAAAGGCTGCTCGGCTGCACTACTTTTCCATGGCATTTGGCCCGTCGCGAAAAATGGAGGAGGACAAGAAAAAACAGATTGCCGAGATCGAAGATAAGATTCCTAAGGACTCGGAGTACTGGGATCTTCGACAGTACTGGTTTGTGCTCAACGGAATCACCATGGCCACCCTGAGATGCCTTTCCAATGTTGCCAAGTTGATCTCTGCCAAACGGCTCGTAGACCATTCCACCAACAAAAAGTTGGCTCTGATGATCGCCGAGTGGGTTGCCAATGGCCTTATAAACAACTTCAACTACCTAGGATTGATTCTGGAGTCGGACTTGCCTCTTCGAGCACGTTCTGGTTACTGTATTTACGTGATTGCAGCGTTGAGAGAAACAATGCTTTCGCAGCTACGAGCCAGTTCAGCTTTGGTGAGCTCATCGTCTTTGCGAACTTCTGTTTTTGCGCCTTTCAGGCAAAATGGAGGTTTGCAGACTCTGCTGGATGTTCTGCATTATTTCTGGGACCATATGGAGGACGGAGATACACCCGAGGAAGCAGAGGCTGCCAAGAAACTGCCACGAGACGAACAGGAGAGCCGAGAATTCAAAAAACCAGCTACTCTTACCGTCAACCGAATTCTTGAGTTCATGCTGGCGCTAGTCACTAAAGAGTGTATTGTGGACTCATCGTTTACACATACACTCAATACAGCTCCTACCCATCGACCTTATTTCGATGGAGGACAGTTTTTCGTCGAAAACAAGCTTGCTATTCTAAATGGAGTCAAAAAAATGCTGCTCGATAAGGAATCACAGCGAAGAGTGGACGCTCGTGTTTTTGAGTGGCTTCTTCAGCTGGTTTCACGGTTATCACAGCCCCAAGGCGAACCCGTTGGGTCCCCTGACGTCAAGATGCTGCCTACGTATCTGTCGTCTAAACTGTGCACTCCATCCGACTACAAGGTTGAGTTTTTGGCGTCTACCTTTGATGCTGTATCGGTAAAAGAGGCAAAACGGTCGCTGGTCAGATTCAACGATGACTTGCCGCGGGTGCTGGAGTGGCTTGGAGAGAGAGGTGTAGAGTGTCCAGAGATGCCCCAGTACGACGTGTGGGTACCTCGGTCAGACGACGGAACTGCGTTGTTGACAGTGGCCCAGCTCAACAGTATGCGAATCAACCTAGCGCACTCCCTGGAGGAACGGTCGGTAGAGTTTCTGGAAAAACATCCCGACCATGCCAGCGCCGTCAACGAGCTGCTGATGGTGTTGTCGGAAAATATGCGAGACCTGCTGTCATCGGATCTTAGCAAGGGTATTCCTGGTCGTTACGAGCTTATGGCGTTGAGTATCCAGGATGAGCGGAACCGTGATGGCCTTCTGAAGCGAGGAATGTACACTTTGGAGTGGGCACAGGAATACCTGGTAGCTCATGAGGACTTCATTTCTCGTCCAGAGTTTGTCAGCTTTTTGGCTGTCTACGAAAGGTGTTATCTTGCAGCCACAGAAATCCCCTTCGTGCAGCCTGAACACATGTATGCACGACCAGCTGCAGGATGTCCGGACTTGTACGGCAATATGACAGTTTCCGAGGACGCCAAGGAGTTTGTCTTCGAGAAATTGCGTTCCATTGAGTCATTCAACGATGCAGACACTCTTCTGGCTGTAGGACGAGTTTTGTCTCTATACACCACCAAACTTGTGTATTCTGAGCGAGTCCGGGAAGCACCCGTGTTGCGTGCTCTTTTCAAGGGTATTCGGAACTTCCCTGAGGCTGCTCATATGGAATCCATGCAGCAAACCATGATGGTGGTGCTTCGGAATTGTATGGAGACTCCAGAAATGGTGGAGACGATCATTGCGCATAAGCTTGCCCAGAGCAGCCGCACCACGATCGAAAACCTTGTCCAACACTACTCCTACTTGTATGCGCGAAGTCCTGAGTTGTTTATCGAGACTGCCAAGAAAACTCTGACTTGTGATCTGAAACATTTCCCAGACGTGAAGCCCAAGAAGATGGAGCCTGACACCACCATGAACTGTGATGTTGTTCATAGTGGTATTGTCGAGCTTTTGGCTAACGAGATCACTTCTGTGGGAAGCTCGTGGGTGCCCCAACCCGCTTCAGATAATGTCGATGTCCCTGCTGAGGCCAAGGATTACCCTCAATTGGCATATTTGACGTTTTTGCTCAACGCCATGACTGAGCTGTTGGGCGCATACACTGAGGCCAAGCTTGAGTTTGTTTCACTTGGAAGAAAAAAGTATGGTTTGTTGTCGTATTTTTTGACCAACTTGTTGTACTTTTCCACATCCACCAGTGATCCTGATAACACCGTTGTTCGAGCTCGAATGTCGGTTTCTGCGTCAGCTATTTCCTGTATTCATGCTCTGGTTTCGTCTACTCAAGAACGAGACATGAAGGTGGATTCAGCTGAGAAACGAGATTTGCTCATGGTCCGAAAGGCTCTTCTTGACACGATCATGCGCCTTCTCAGAGAAGCTACACATTTGGATTCACTTGATAAACGGTATACTCGTTACTCTGTGCTTTTGGATCTTTGTCACAAGTTGCTGAGTGCCAAGACTCTATCCACAGCCACCAGCAGTGTTGGAATCGCCTCGGAGTATGCTCAGAACGATTCTGCAGAACTCGCATTGGTGATGTACGATAAACATTTTGCCAAGGCTGTGACGTCACTGATTGCTGATCTGGATCTCAATTTCCCCGGAGCACGAAAAGTGGCCAAGACACTTCTCAAGCCCATTCACAGGCTTTCGCATTTGACCATGGAGAACCCTGACGCTCTAGATCGAGGTGATGAAGAGGAAGATGAGGAGGAAGACGAAGAGGAGGACTCAGAGGTGGATTCTGAAGAAGACACTCCTCAAAACATGTTCCAGAACTCTACTCTAGGTATGTTTGAGGCAGAGGCCGATTCTGGCGACGAGGAGATGGAAGATATCGACTCGGACCAGAGTGAGCTCGACGATACTGACATGGACGAGCTTGAGGAGCCTCTATATGGCGATCAGGGGGAGGACGACTCTGACCTCGAGCTGGAAGATATGTCTGACGACAGTGGAGTCAGCGACCATGTTGCCGAAAGCGACATCGAGGAGGTGATTGCCATGGAGGAGGGAGAAGACGACTGGGAGAGTTATAGCGAGGATGATGAGGAGGGAGATGACGAGGACGATGAAGAGGGTGAAGAGCTGGATCTCTCGGATGATGACGATGATGATGATGATCTGGTTGAACCTGGAGATGCTGCCACTGCTGCAGCAGTTGCCAGTTTGCCTCGAACTGCTGTCAGCAGAGTTGAGGATTTACTGGCAGCTCTAGGTGGCTCAGCTAGTCCTACCACACAGGCTGACTACCCCATTGACCTGATCGAGAGTGACGAGGACGACATGATGGAGTCCAGTGGTGGAGGAGGTGTAGGAAGTGGAATGTTTGTTCCACGTGGAGGCGATTCACATTCCAGCAGTGGTCACCCACTTCTGGCAACCCGAAGCAACGGCGGACCTGGAGTTATTCGAAGCTTTGGAGTACCTTTCCGAACCAGCTTGAACGTGGACCGGTTTAACCAGCCCATGGAGACGTTGCTCGATCATATGATGTCTCGAGCAACTGCGGGACCGGATGGATCTTTCACTATTGGTCTTGGATCGAACGGAATGGAGGTTCAGCGTAACGTGGAGGCTCTTCTTTCGTCAGTAGGGACCTTTAGACGTCCTCGAAAGGCGGGATGGGACGCTAAGTTGCTCAAGGTCGAGCCTAGTTCCACCGTCCTACGATGGACCATGTTTGCGCAGATGTTTGATATTGGCAAACATCGAGGCGCATACTGGCGAGCTGTGGCTCCTATCATGAACGCGATTGGTCCTCCAGTTGAGGCTGAGATTGAGGAGCGGGAGAGAGAGCGACAGCGTGCCGAGGAGGTGCAGGTTGAGGAGCATCATGAGGAACATGAAGATGAAGATGAAGAAATGGTTTCTGCTGTTAGTGAAGAGGAAGTTGAGGAGGATGAAGAAGATGAAGAAGATGAGGATGTAGAGGTGGAAGTGGAAGAGGAAGAGGAAGAGGAAGAGGAAGAAGAAGAAGAAGAAGAAGAGGTGGAGGAACATGTGGAGGAGCCTACTGGCCCACCCCGAGAACCAGTGTACGTCACCATTGCTGGCCGTGCAGTGGATATCTCGGCCTTGGATATCGACCCCACTTTCCTGGAGGCGCTTCCTGAGGATATGCGAGAAGAGGTTGTGTTGCAGCATATTCGAGAAAGTGAGTTGGATGATTCTGTCATTTCTAGCTTGCCTGATAATATGCTTGCAGAACTACGACCTGCCACCTCTCTTGGCGACACTCAGGACTTTGCCACCTTCTTGGGCACTCTGGACTCCAATCTACGTCAGACAATTCTCATGGAGCAAGACGAGGCCACTCTGGATGCCCTTCCTGAAGAGTTGGTGGCCGAAGCTCGTCGTCTCCGAGTTGGAAACGTTCATATTGAAGATGAGGATGACGATGAGGACGACGAAGACGGAAACAGTGATTCGGATAATAATGCTATGGCTGAAGACGACCTGACTGTGTCCGGTTCTACTCGTCGAACCACCAAAAAAGTGGACGTTTTTGCTGCTCGAAATTTCGTTGATAAGAGCGGTATTACGGGCTTGATCCGGTTGCTCTACCTTCCTCAAGGCAGCAATTCGCGAGACTTTTTGCATGAGCTGTTGTTGAATGTTGTTCGCAACAGACAGGCTCGAGCGGATGTGATTTCGATTCTTTTGTCGATTTTGCAAGACGGATGCCGAGATCGTCATTCTCTGGAGAGATCGTTTGCCAACCTCACTGCCACTTCCAATGTTCAAGGAACCCCGAAATCGCCCATCAAGGCTGGTTTGGGAAGTGCTTCCAGTGAGCTCAGTACTGATGTGACCCCCATGACGGTGACCCACCAAGTGTTGGATGCCCTGGCGTACCTCATTCGAAACAATGCTCATATCCGACACTACTTTTTGACCGAGCACGAGATCCCTGTGGGTCATACTCGGGTGAAACGTAAGAAGGCGCTCAAGAGCATGAAATACCCAGTCAACATTTTGTTTGGACTGCTCAAGAACCCTGTTGTGACGGAACGAAGTCAGGCGATGGAGGTGTTGGCGACAATGCTACAGGAGAGTACTAAGCCGTTGCAAGCGAAGAAGAAAGCAGTCGAAGCCCCAGCTGAAGAGCCTGCTGCCACTGAGTCCACGCCTGCAACTGATGTGGCTGAGGCTTCGGACACTGCCATGTCTGTAGATGAGCCTGCTTCTGCTACTCCTGTTCCTCCCACCAAAAAGAAACCCACCAAGGAACTGTCACCTTACATTCCTTCTGGCAACCTGGCTCTCATCACCCAGAGTCTCACTGCAAACGAATGTTCCACACTCACGTTCCAGCAGATTCTCAACACCATGCTCAACTTGTTGCAGGTCGATAACGCCACCAAGGTGTTTTCCAGCCAGTTGTCTAACCAGGCGATCCGACTTGGAAAGACCCTCATCACTGATCTGGTGAACCTCAACTCGTTGATCCATACTCCTGGCAATCTTATGCAAGGTTCGGCATTGTCCAAGTTTTCGCTGGCGTCGTCGGACCAAGCTAAACTGCTGAGAGTGCTCACAGCTATTGACTTTTTGTTCGATAAACGAGGCGACACAAAGATGGAAATTTACAATAGTTTGACCTTTGGACCTTTGTGGGGAGCTCTATCTGACGTTCTGAGTTACGTGGCTCATCATCCCGACTTGATCCATGTTGCTACAGCTCTTCTTCCGCTTATGGAGGCCTTGATGGTTGTTTGCAAGCATTCGTTGCATCACAAGGCTCCAACAGCTGAGCACCATCCCAAGTACTCAGCTCGAAGCTATGATTTCGCCAACGAGCCAATTGAGAACTTGTTCTTCTCGTTCACGGACGAGCACCGTAAGATTCTCAATCTCATGGTGCGTAACAACCCAAAGCTCATGTCTGGGTCGTTTTCGATCCTGGTCAAGAACCCCAAGGTGCTGGAATTTGACAACAAACGTAACTACTTCAACCGTAAGTTGCACTCCACCAACCAGAGCGATGGAAGTACCATCAATCTCAACGTGCGACGAGACCAGGTGTTTTTGGACAGTTACAAGAGCATGTACTTCAAGTCTGCCAACGAGATCCGGTCTGGAAAACTCAACATCCACTTTTCTGGCGAAGAAGGAGTGGATGCAGGAGGAGTCACGCGAGAATGGTACCAGGTGCTTGCTCGGCAAATGTTCAACCCAGATTATGCGTTGTTCACACCTGTTGCATCAGATACAACCACTTTCCACCCCAACCGAACCTCGTGGGTCAATCCTGAGCATTTGTCATTCTTTAAGTTTATTGGCCGAATCATTGGTAAAGCCATTTACGACCAACGACTGCTGGATTGCCATTTCTCACGTGCTGTGTACAAGAAGATCCTAGGCCGAGGAGTGTCTCTCAAGGACATGGAGACTCTGGATATCGACTACCACAAGTCGCTGGTATGGATGCTGGAAAACGATATCACTGATATCATCACCGAGACCATGTCGATTGAGACGGAGGATTATGGAGAGAAGAAGACGATCGACCTGATGCCCGACGGACGAAACATTGCCGTTGACGAGACCAACAAGGCCGAGTTTGTGCAGCGAGTGGTGGAGTATCGGCTCATCACGTCAGTGGAAGAACAGCTAGACCACTTTTTGCAAGGATTCCACGATATCATTCCTCAAGAGCTGGTATCGATTTTCAACGAACAGGAGCTGGAATTGTTGATCTGTGGTCTACCTGAAATCGATGTGGACGACTGGAGAAACAACACCACCTACACAAACTACTCGGCTTCGTCTCCTCAGATCCAGTGGTTCTGGCGATCAGTGCGTTCGTTTGACGACGAGGAACGTGCCAAGCTACTGCAGTTTGTCACAGGAACCAGTAAGGTGCCTCTGGACGGCTTCAAGGAGCTGGAGGGTATGAATGGTCCCACCAAGTTCAATATCCATCGAGCGTACGGAAACAATGAACGGTTGCCTTCGTCTCACACCTGTTTCAACCAGCTGGATTTGCCAGAGTACGAGAGCTACGAGACCCTCAGAGGAATGTTGCTGTTTGCCATCACGGAGGGAAGAGAAGGATTTGGTTTTGCTTAGAATTATGTTATGATTATTAAATGCTATTGCGATGTTATCTTATTGAGTAGAGCCAGTATTAGATTGTCTCATCGAGTTGTACCGTCTCTTTTGTACCTACTTTTACAGCCATTCTTCAACGTGAATTGCAATTTGGCATGGCGAACTGACGTACCATTCTGCACAACCCATGCTTCAATGCAACAGTGGTCGTCATTTGTTCGACACGGCTATAGCACCATTGCGGTGCCATGGCTCACGTCACGTCACGTCAAAGTCATGTCAAAGTCACAACGGCTCACTATCATAAACTAAAATACATTCAATAAATAACCCTCTTGTCTGGTCATCCTCCTACTCTAACCACTGATTCCCTTGGCCTGGGAAACAATGATTCCTCCTTTTTCAAGCCCACAGTCAGTCAATCTGGTTTTCTCAACCTGGGTGATAATTTCACTGTTGACGGTATAAATGTCTGTTCGTTTGGTCTTGAAATTCTCGGGCAGGTTGAAAATGAGCTGGGAAATCCTAGTATGGGTAGGAACTTCACGGAAAGTGTATCTTCGCAAAATACCATACCCGTCATAATGATGGAAATCGATCATCACTCCCTTTTTCTTTGGAGTGGCCTTGGGAGTACCCTTTGGTGTGACCTTGGGGGTGACCTTTGGAGTAGAGATTGTCTTTGAAGGAGACTTCTTTGGAGTAGACGGAGCTAGTGTCTTAGAAACAGGTTTGACGACCTTTAGAGGGGAAGATTTGGAGATAACTGATTCAAAGGCGGAAGGCTTCTTGAATGGACGCGATGATGGAGAACTGCCCTGTTCTTCACCACTGCTTTCGTAAGTGTTACTATCTTCACTCAATTCCTCCTTTGCCTGTCGGTGAGCTTGAGGAGTGGAGCCATGGGGGGCATCGTCACTATCTGAAGAAAACCCGTCGTCGGCATCGGACGATTGGTATCGGGCTTTGGCCTGGGTCTTGAGCACTCTAGAGATTCCCGAAATACGTCGTACCATTGTGATGTGTAGGTGACAAGTAGAAAGACGCGTTGCGTTACTTGGGTTACAGAAACGCGGTGGTTAAGAAAAAAGTTTATTTAATTATAGGTTAAGCTTAGGAGTTTAATTGAGAGCAATGTGGGGAATGACAATGTGGAAGGTAATGGGGCTGGTGCTTAAAAATTACGGACACAAAACACAAAACCCCATTGATAAAGCCTTTTGTCGCGTTTGCGCAATCTTTGCATAGTTTGCTTTTGTGTTATCCCCCTAGTTATGTCACGTGTAGCCACATGCATTCATGTATTTCGATGCAGCTATGCGCCTTTCCCAAATTGGTAAGTTTATGAGTTAACAAGATTCCAGTATGAGAAAGTGAGGAATGGAATTGAATTGCCAGATGTAGGATGCGAGATGTAGGATATCTGGTGTCAGGTGGTTTAATGTTATACTTTTTTTTCCAACACTCTCAGCTGCACATTCTTGAATTTTTTTTTTCTTTATTTTCTCTTTATTTTTTCTTCTTCTTAACAGCAAAATGACGTGCTCAATTACAGAAAATAATTCATCTACTATTGACTTTTCCAGTTTGACCAGCATTTCTTACATTTCTCAATAAATTCCGTTCTTTACGCGTCAAACTCAACACGTAGCTGTTGACTCCAAAAGGTCTGTAACAAGGATCTCCATATTCATAGTTTGAACAAGTCTGTTAAACCTAAGTACAATTGTTTTACCACCATGAACTAGCGCTGATTTGAAGAGCTGAGATCGAGAGGGATACTCAATTCGGACATTCGGAAGAAATTTACTCATTTCTTTTTTGTAGAGAAGTTTTCTATGCTCTGAAGAACCATCTCTTCCTTTGAGAACATTACAACATCACTGAAGAGTACGTTATTCTCAGTAGAGAAAGTTTTTTCCTGACTGGAATTCTCCGGTTATCGGGCTACAATTGTGTTCTCAAAAACCTGTTATTTCATGTTTTCTTCCTCATTTCTCATTTTTTGTTTTAGCTCTTCTTTATTTCTCGTTGTTTCTGTCTTAGTGCACCATCTACCCATCTTTTGTGCTATAAGAAGTTCTCGATTCAGCATTTATCGGTTTGTAGGATTTAACGGTTTGTAGGAGATTCGGGATCCTTTCAGTTTGACCATGTGCTTGGCCTTTACCTCTAGTTTGTTGCCATCTTCGCCTGACATTCTCAGATCCCGTTCAATCTTCCAGATACCAGCAGATAACTTTCTGAAGCTTCCCAGGAACTCTCCAAGGGTAAATCTTTCAATAATCGACAGCTAGGATTCCGCTGCAGAAAGTGTGTTCTTTGAACGTGAAGGACTCTGGTTGCGCGCCTCACGACTACGGACCTCCGCTTTGCACTTGGCAGTAGTGATGAGAACCATTAGCTGCTGCTATATTCCGGCTTCAGCCTGGTCTCCAGTTCTCGGGCTGCTGTCACACGATAGTTCGTGCCTATCGTAGGTATTCCCACTCCACCTGACTCAAATGCCAAGTCATCGTTCCTCTTGAATTTTGAGATGTAGAACTCTGAGTGGCTCTGGAAATTTCCAGTTGATCATTGTAAGCTTCAATATGGATTTGTGCTTCTGATCGAGGACTCAGATCCGATCTACATCTTTCCAGCGACCATCGCAAAGTTGAGTCTCGTTCGGCAGAGATTCCCAGCGTTTGTATTCACTGTAGAATTGGAATATTGCGTCCCTCAGAGCAGGTGTCCGTCCTTGGAAGAATCGGAGTGCTCTGGCTGCCCGTAGGGCTTTCGAAGTCCCGAACATGTCACGTAGGTCGATACCGCCCACATTTATTGTTGTGTAGATAAACTCGTTTTTGAATCTCCGCTTAGGGTCTCTGGATCTGTTGGAGAGGTCGTGGTCGTAGCCAGGCCAACTCCATGACATCTTTGATGAAGAGGTACTATCTCACGTAAGGGGTCAGGTGATTGAGCTTGGGAAAATGTGCTCAGCAGCAAGGACTGGCTAATATGGGAGACCCCACAGCGGTCTAGGAGATCTTTCTTCAGTATTCGTCGAGATATCGGAACATGCCTTCCCTCGGATACTACGGCCTAGCTGGACTGGTATGTAGACGTAGTGGAAGCCAGCAAAAGAAACACCCAACCGGAGGTGGCTTGCATTCTGTTCCCCTATTAACTGGAGTATCGTTTTTGAGGGGTTGAGAGCTAGCCCGGAAACCAGTTGAAACTGAATTACGCTCTCACCACCTTGATGTCGTGATCGTTACCGATGTAGACCGCAACGTCATCTGCATAGGCCACGACTCTTGCGTCTGCCTGCGCATTGTCAGGTGGGGAGTTTGGCTGGGGTGGCACATCTATTAAAAGATAACGCAGATGTCACTAAGAGGGACTCATTGAGAACAGAAATCTCAAGTAGAACAAAACGGTCAAAGTCCCCTTGATTTTGATTTTCAGTGTGAATAGAGGTGCCAGAAAAGTTACCACAGGGATAACTGGCTTGTGGCAGTCAAGCGTTCATATCGACATTGTTTTTTGATTCTTTGACTTTTTTTTCTCATACATTCAATTAACTATAACATGAACGACGGCTTTTTTTTTTCTCATACTTTCAATTGACTATAACATAAATATGAAATAGTTCTAAGTAATTGAAGTATTACTACAAGTAGACTGTGCCTAATTTGGTGTTGTCACTTGAAAACTGATCGACTTGAAGTTGTAACTGGCGAACTGGTTAACAGGTTCGGCTCATGATCTCGGAAGAAGGCTATTCTTTGTTTTTGTTTTCTTTCAATCTCCCTTCTTCTTCTTTTTGTCGTGCTAGTGCCTCTCTCATCTTTCTTTTGTCTGCTCTTAATGCGTCATCTTCCCATTTTTTGTGCCATGAGATGTATTCGAACCAGCTTTTGTTTTTGACGGGTTCGTAGGAGATTTGGGCTCCTTTTAGTTTGCCCATGTGTTTGGCTTGAACTTCTGGTTTGTTCAATCTTTCAGATACCAGCAACCAATTCTCTGTAGTAACTCCCCAGCAACCAATTCTCTTGGCTCGATCTTTTGTTTGTCTTGCTTTTGGAAGGTGGGGAGTAGAGTAAGAACTCTCCGAAAATCCAGTCTTCTAGGTATTCAACCACCGGAATGTCCGCTTTTTTAAGCATCGAGATTACTACTGGACATTGACAGAAGATGTGCTCTGTCAGTCCTTTGGTCTCAGTCGATCTGCAGATCCCACAGCCCTTTTTTTTCCACTTGAATGTAGAGGACTCCGGGTAGTCATAATGAGCCACCCTGAGCCTCAGAACTCTGAGAAAATGAAGGACCTCCGCCTTGCGTGCGTCTTGGCAGTAGTGTTTCCGCATGAGAACCATAAGTTGTACCCATATTTCGTCGCTATTGCGCTCGTACCCGGGCTTCTGTAGCCATGCTTTTGGTCTCCAGAGGTTCTCGGGTCTGGACTCGCACATGCTCGTCACCATAATCCCAAAGTTAGTTTTTGGGCCCGTTCCCCATCGTAAGTGCTCCAACTCCATCTGGCACACGTGCCGGATTGGCCATAGTCGTCGTTCTTCTTGAATTCTGAGATGTAGAACTCTGAGTTGCTTGGCTCTGGCGATTACTTCCAGTTGGTCGTTGTAAGCTTTAATATGGATTTGCGCTCCTTCTGGATCTGGGGTACCGAACGGAGTAGGGTGTGTGATATGGTCCCGGAGAGGCCGATTTAGGTCACTCAGATCCGACCTAGCTTTTTCCAATGTCGGTGACACAAAGGGTAACCAGCGCTGGTCAATCATTGCTACCCTCAACCCAAAGCAAACTCTCGAATGCATTAGACTGCATAAAAAAATTGCTAAATCAGCCTTCGTGGCCAAGTGGTAAGGCGCAGCACTAGTAATGCTGAGATCATCAGTTCAAATCTGGTCGAAGGCAATTTTTTTGCACTGAGTACTTCATTAGAATAGTTATTCATTGTTGACATCATTATCAGTATTTAGTTATTAACCGAACTTGTTCAAGTGGCCAGCGATAAGACAGCTTGCCATCTTATTGCCTACGACGTGATGTATCTCGAAGTAATCTCGGGATTACATTCGAGCAGTTTCACTGTGACCAACTGGGTGCTACCAAACTGTAGGTTTGTTAATTAACTAGATATGGATAATGCCTATGTCTGATCTCTAGATTTCCAAGCGTCGAGTCTCTGAGACAATAGTTCTCTATGGAATATCAAAGTCTCAATTCTGATTCACTGAATTCTGATTGCTGATTTACTGAATTCTGATTAGTGACAGATTTAAAGCATCTCAAGCTCTGTCAGCTTTCGGAGTCGTCGGAGAGACTCAGCGGCTTTTGGTGCTTGCCCTTCTTAACCCAGAATCGAGGAGTCTCAGGAAGCCACAAAAGACCAGCAGCAAGAAGGACAGCCCACAGGAGCTGGATACCAAGAGGAATCGGTAAGAGCTGGATACCAAGAGGAATTCGGTAAGAGCTGGAGTTATTTCGGTCCTTGAAACCCCACCAACACCAAGACCAGCGATAACTTGACCAGTAATGACGGTTTGAAGAACAGCTCCAACTCAGAAAATGAACTCAGTCTTGTTCTCATCGGGCTCACGCTTGGTGATGGGCTTGTAATGTGACAAGAACCCAGTCCCGAAAACTGAACCCAGATCCATGGAGTAGTATCCAAGTGTATTAGTAAGTTGGACTCTGCGATAGCCGATGACAACCAGATTCAAGTCAACTGATGACTAAGTCAACTAATGACCAAGTCAACTGATGACTAAGTCAACTAATGACCAAGTCAACTGATGACTAAGTCAACTAATGACCAAGTCAACTAATGACCAAGTCAACTAATGACCAAGTCAACTAATGACCAAGTCAACTAATGACCAAGTCAACTAATGACCAAGTCAACTAATGACCAAGTCAACTAATGACCAAGTCAACTAATGACCAAGTCAACAAATGACTAAGTCAACTAATGGCCAAGTCAAACAACTCTGCGATATTTCTGAAGACCGTATCAGTTCTGGCGTCGAGATTTACCTCCCACGATCTGTTGCTGTTCAAAAGACACGCCTGGCATTCTCTTCTCTTTGTTCAAAATAATATGGAGTTATTATATTATTGTTACGAACAGTATTTTATTGTGAATAGTAGTTAATGCGATCGATGTTTTCGACATTCTAACCCAGATCTGGAATCTTACAATTATTATTCTATGAACAGTTTTATTAAACAGTTTTATTGTATTCCCGTATAAACAATGGTAAGAACGTATGACGATATAATTACTCGTACTGGAGTCCTCAATCAGAGTCCTCGTACCCAATCCTCCATACAGAAACCTGGTATTGTCTCGATCAAGTACGGTACCTGAATGCTGAAGCGGATTCTCCCTCGCTGAAATGTTCAAGCAGCATCGATGCGAGAAGTACTCAGATTTCTTTATGAAAATCTTGAGTTGATGGTGATCCACTTTCCTGATTTGTTCAGACTGATTTTATTGAATCGTATTCTGATTCACTTTTCGAAATCATTCTTTCTGTTTCTTGAGCTGACCTAGGAATTCTGACAGGCAACTGATTTGATACAACGATAATATTCAGATTGACGAGGGCTACACTTGGAAAGACGATACTGCGCTTGTGTCAGAAGATAAATAATTAATGCTATAAATACAAATCACATAAACTGCTTTTCCTGGACCACATGGTCATAGGACTTTTGGCTTGCGGTGTCCAGGAACGAAAAGTCATTGTGAGGAGGGAGAAAGTCGGGGCCCATTTCGGCGGCCTCTTTAATATCTAAAAGTTGGTTACAGTCGTCGGCAATACCGTCTTCATGGAAATGAGTTTGGTAGGGGGTTTTCGATTGGTGGTGGTAGTAATCCAGAGCCATGGACGGGGTAGTTGTAGTTGTTGTTCGGTCCTTATACATTTCTGTGTCGTAATGAATGGAAGAAAGAGTTGAAAGTCGTTTGCAAGATTCGATATCATTAACATGAGTATCGTTTGAAACGCTGGTTTCGTATGCTGCTTCATATTCCTGTTTTTCACCACCATACTGCTCCATCTCCTTCTTCTTCTTTCGTTTCAGTCTCTGGTTGCTGATAAAGCCGTAGATGAAGTTGGCGAAGATAAGAAGCGCCAGAACACAGAAAAGCACCGCCTGGACAATGATCAGGGCGATACCGGTGGCTGTGGTGGAAATTTTCGACATACTCAACTCCTTGGTAAATGTGAGAATCAACGCCATGGAAATCACTCGAATCACAGCAATCGCCATATTGAAATAATTTCCCATCACCGTATTGAATGGCTGAAGATAGCAGATAAACACAAACAGACCGAAATCAATCACAAGCTGACCTACAACCTGCACCATTCCATGGCCATAACCAAGGGCCAAAAACGCGTTTCTGCCAAACGTAGCCACCAGGAAAACAACAAAACACCACCAGTACTGGATTTGGAATTGGTCGTAAAATAATCCGTACTTTCGGATCCATGGTTTATGCGAAAAAAGATATTCTAAACCACCCTTTTCGCGGGATGCGTATTTGGCGAGAACATAAATCCGGGCGGAAAACCCCGCCAGAACAAGAGTCATCAATGCAAGAGTGATGGCCGCTAATAACGTCGCTGCCCAAGAATCCTTTTGTTTAAACTGGAAACAACAATAAAGTACACCCAGACCATAAAGAATCATGACGACACGAACAAGATTAGCTCCAAGATGGACCCAGTACCGTTTTCTGAAATTGTCCAGGTTTTTGCCCAAAGGCTTGACAAACCGACTGTATAGTTCAAGTGCAAGTTTCAAAGTCATGATCAGAGTGATCACAGCAGCCAGAATAATACAGAACCAGATCAGAACGGTCATAAACGTGTTTGTGGACGGAATCGACAACTCTTCAACGTATCCTTTGATTCCCTGGACCAATGAAACTGAAGTCTTTTGAGGCTCGTCATCTACAAGAGTAGGAGTTCCGCCCATTTTAAAAGTAGCAGTACCTTCGTCACGAGTCCACAAATCTGCCATTCGACGCATCAACGAGTCGTCGTCATCAATGAGATTTTCTCCATACATGTTGGCATTAGTCTCATTTTGACGAATCAGAGTCGTCTGTTTCAGCTGGGTGATGGAACTTTTCTGAAGGTTTCCACCAGTACTATTTCGAAACTCGTCAATCTGGTGCTGCAGACCGTCCCAAGAAATAATCCCCACACTCCATCCAACGTTCTGGGAGAACGAATTGTACACCGAAGGGTAGTTGACTGATAACATACCTGTGGTCGCCATTCCTTGGACTGAATGGAACAGTTCGACAAATCCCGGTGGATGGAAACCCTTAGCAGGGCCGGGGGTAGGTGTTGTGCCTTGTCCCGCTGCTGTTGTGCCAGCTCCTCCACCCCCATTTCCTGACCCTCCACTACCAGCACTACTACTGGCTATTGAACTTGCAGCCGCAGCAGCCAGAGCGGCCGCAACTATACCCATGGTGACAAACTTGACGGAATCCACCTGCGTACTGTTTCCGTTTGAAATTTCTGATCTGAAACACCCCAAGTTCTTGCCGTTGTCGGCATTAAACAACTCAATCGTGACAAGCCCCTCCAAATCGGGAATCTTGTATGCAATGGTGGCAATATCCCGTGTATAGTATTCGGGGACCGCATAGGTGTTGGTGGTGCTGACCCTGCCTGGAGCAATGGGACACAACTCGTTAATCTCTTCGTCACATAAATTCACCCGCTCGTTCAGAACCTCACGGCCATATGCAACAAGGGTAATGTGAGCAATGAGCGAAACTTCGATATTGGAGTATCCTTCGACGCTGTATGTGACGTTGCCGCTGTTTCGGTCAAAAACGAATGAGAAGTTCGATACCGACAAGGGCGAGTCCTGCTCATAACAGGGATACGCTCCTGTGGATAGTAGCCTGTCCTCTGCCGCTACCGTCCCCAGTAACGACAGCAGCGCCAGGAGCATTAGCCCAAGCCATTTTGCTGACATTCTTTGCGGTTTCAAATGATGTAGATGATGTTATCCTAAGCCATGGAAAAACGTTGAGTTTACATTTCCGTAAATAAGCTTTTCTCTCTGGTTGTTTAGATTAAGGTTTTTAGCTCTAGGTTTGAAACCATCCTCCAATGTAAGATTAAACTTTGGCCACTGGGTACCAAATGGACGCAAATATAGGTCCTTTTCAAGATGATTCTTTATTTAAAAAGTTCAATAATCGTGGTTTCTTCTGGGTTCCTAATTCCGTGGGCCTAAATATCTTAAGCTTTACTGTAGTGAAAATGAGCACTTTAAACTTTCATAAGGTTACTGACCTAAATGGGCCACTGTCCAATAATCACGTGGTATTTACCTTGACAGATGCTATGGTAAATATAATCAAAAATAAAACTCTAGTACTATGGTTATCATCTTTCACACTTCCTCAGCCCCACAGACCGTTTCTTTTTGTGTGCCGTTCACTTTATCCGTCTTTAATACCGCCAAGGGGAATGCACGGGTGGGGTTGTAAATCAGGGGCTACAAAATTAAGTTATAGTTTTTGAACATACTGTGTACAGTTAAGAAAATAAGGTTAGAGTTGATGAGTCTGACGTAGAAACCTTTGTTAGGCCACTAAGTGTTTACTAACAGCGTTCAACACACTTGTCTCAGTTTGGATGGCGTATCGCGAAATAATATTATGCAGTAGCATCTGGCATGTATAGAGTGACAATATGGGGCTGTGTTGTGTTTGTGGCCGCATGGTTAGGGCAGAATATCTTCATTGCAGGACCCATTTCACACTAATGTAGGATCCTCACCGCAAACAGATGAGCATTTCACACGGCCAAAGCTTAAGCTTCAGAAATTGAAAAATGTGCATTAAAAAACAAAAAAACAAAAAAACAAAAAAACAAAAAAACAAAAAACTATGATTTCTAAAATAAAGTTCTGGGAAGGTGACTAGACAAAGACAATGCATGGTTTATTAACAAAGAAACCTCATTTAGGAATAATAGCGAAACGACACCGTATTCAACTGACTGAGTAAGGCACCATTGACCAAAAGTGGCATATCGAAGAGAGTTTCGAGATTTTCGAGCTTTTGTTCTTATAGAGACATATTGACTTCATCCAGGATTCGTATCAACTCTTTTTCTAACGAAGTGAGCCAGCAGATAACTGAAATAATACATTTATAGCTTATGCTGCGTATTGCGTATTGTCCAAGTCTAGAACTTCTACCGTTTTCAGCTTGCATCTAGATTAGCGCAATAACTCAACCAGTGGCCCAACATGTCATGGAGAAATCTCATGAGACAAAATAGTGTTGCATTCTGCTATATTCAGGGTTGGGCTTCTGACCACGTCTTTTTGAGCTAGTGGATACAATGCATTCGCATGTGAAGAGACCGCCGTTTGGGTAACTCAGTGGTAACTGTCAGAACTATGCCAGCCATACAAATTCTCGATAGATCTTTAAGAGCACAATAACTAATGCTCCTCTCTGAATATTTAGATCCGTTCAATATCAACAGTTACACAGTAAGAAGCAGAAATTATAAATAGAAGAGTCTCTAGGCTCGCCGTTCTCGGCTCATGAGAGTCAGACTAGTCGCTATAAACCCCAATTCTCTTCCACTTATCTCTGAAACCATTTCTGGCAATCAGAGTATGAACAATCGTCACTTATGGCGATTATCGGTGCTGTTCCTTCGTTACCTGCAATTGACATATCGTTAAAACTATTACAAACTCTTGGCTGTGACTTATCAATCCAAGTAATATTACCCATCTACTTACTAAGTAACGTCTAAGTCAATACATCATTACAAACACTCAGTTACTGAGCAGCAACCTGCTTTGCTTCCTCAACAGGCTCATCAACAAACTGAGGCACAGATTCCTCCAAATAACTGGGAACAGCTTCTCCCTCAGCAGCCTCAAACTCCAGCTCTTCTCCTAAAGCCTCCAGTTCAGCATCAAGCTCACTCTCAGACACATCATCTGGGACGTTGTAATTTCGAGACATGGTTTCCTGGATTTCGGCAGAAATATCCAACAAATCGGCCATCTCGTCCTGCAAATCCTCGATCTTGTCAATATTGATTTTGCCATACTGTTTTTTCAACTCCTTGTTGGTCTGTTTCATCACATCCACTGTCACCATGACATTCTTGAGATTCTCAGTGGTCATCTGAGCTTGTTGCATATTCCAACTTTGAGATTGAAGCTGATCTTTTTGTGCCTCAATCTGTTTTCTTTGTTTCAATACTTTCAACGCTTTTTGCTTGATGGCGTTCTTCCCAGGCCCATCTCTCATCTTGGACATTTTCTGCTGATAAGCCGAAAGCTCCGAGTTAAGTTTGGACAAAGAAACGTCCAGAGACGCGATTCGGCCATCAATCGAGTCAACGGCATCGTTCAAAGTCGGTTTAGGCGCTTTGTTGCCTCCTCCAAAAAGTCGGTTCATGATGTTGAGGTGTGCATAATCAAGCAACCTTATTTATGGGAATGTCCAATTGTGAAGTCGGTGACATTTAAGAACTATAAAGTCGTAACAATTAAGAGTGTGACCAAAACGACTATCAGTGGGATCCACTAATTGGATTGTAATAGAATCGGTTACTACAGAATTAAATAATGCAATAAGCTATGGACGTTAGAATGCTAGAGGAGTGAAGTTCACATGGACTAAAACAAGAATTGAAGGTCTGAATCAAACAATCACTACGTTTTTGTGACTTGAGGATGATTGTCAAGTTTCCTGGTTTGGATACGCACTGTTAAAGACGTAATCGGCTCTGATACTCGATTGCATCAATGGCTTTAGAGATATCTTCACAATATAGCTGAATCGTTCGGAGTCAACGATTTCACCTTTTTATAACAATTAGGAAGGCAATTGTGACCTTCAGGGGTGTTCAGAACGGCTAGTAGCCGAATAAGATCGATTTTAGATTCTCTGGCTCCAACTTCAACTCCGAATGGATGAGTGTAGATTGGTTCATAATTTGATTACGTCAAATTACCTCTTACCAGCAGAGCGGTTTCTCAGTGACGGTGTCTGGGAGCGCCCAGATTATGTGCCCAGATTATTCGCTGTATAACCGGCTGTACACAGCTTTAGATATATCTCTCGAACAGAGGGAGGCCTTGTAGTTTAGTCGTGGAGTCACATCCAAAGTCAGACAGCACCTATTGATCATCAAGGATAGATTTAGCGAGTTTTGAGGCCATACATTCCCTTGACTTTGAACTACATCGCAAAGCCTTCTGATAGGAATTCACGTTGCATCGAATGAATGATCTGACCACGAATGAATGATCTGACCACGAATGCCATCCTTGACGGTCAGTTGACTATGACAGTTTATGGCACTGAATAACCTCGGTTGCATCTTCAGTTATAACTATCGAACAATCATTGGTCATTTCTATAACCATGAATCCAAACATTCAGAGCAATGAGGGCGATTTTGCTAAATACTAACACCGAATTCTAACACTGAACGAAGTTTCTTGAGCTCTGCAAACGTTGTCAACTTCACAAACCTTTTCTAATGCACTTTCCTAAACCGGAGTTCTTGGTGCTGATGCATACATGGCTGCAACAAACTTGATGGTTTAAAAGATTTCTAGAATTCACAGATGGTGAAAGATTTTTCATTTGAATTGATAGACAACTGGAGAATATAAATAATGCAATCTCTTTCACGTCAATCCACTTTAAACGGTCTGCATCATCTCACGTCATAGGCGGCTACATCCACAAGACATTTGCTCTATCATGGAACTCACATACCCGTTTGCAGGATACGGCAGTTTGACTTTGGGCTGTAACATTTCCTGCCTCGGTTATTCCTGTTGCAGTGTAGATAGAACACAACTTGATTATTCATTTACTTCTACTCCCTCTAGTAGTAGAGAAATGCGTCTTTCACAGTAACTAGCTCTTTCACAGTAACTAGTTCTTTCACAGTAACTAGCTCGTTCACACTAATTAGCTCTTTCACACTAACTAGCTCTTTCACACTAATTCTAGACCCACCATGTGCTGAACCAATTAAGATTAAACTCAAATAATATGACCCTTGTTCTAAAAAATAAAAAGAAAAGTAAGGTGCAGAAGTGTAAATAAATCAGATAAAATACAGTGATATGTACTTTAAATTAGAATAAAGAAGTTGTTCTTATACTTTTTAGGGTTTCAAAAATAGACATAAGAATTTCCACTCCGTTGAACCGTTTCTTCAACCATGAGATACTCTGAACGCCTGACTAGCCACTTTACATATTTTTAAATCCTGCCACCTGTGCATATCGTTAAACTCTACATACGCATGGGCTAGGGATAACATAATCTGGTTTATTCCCCCCCAACCTTAAGTTTTTTGTTTAAGCAGATTTGATTGGTCATATTGATACTTTAAACCTTAACCGTAACATTAGACTTTCAATTAAAGAGCTTAAATAAGGTTTCCAGTTTCTGAAAAACTGACCTTTTAGTATTTTTGTTAGAGTAGAAAATTTCTTCTGGAAGTGCTAATAAGAGATATCTGCGTCTAGTAGGAGTCACATGACATCCAGCTTCGATATCTTGGAGTTATCATAAATATGTATCTTTCAGGGTTTCACGGTTTCAGAGCCTCAGGGTTTAGAAGTTACAGGTTCGCAGAAAACGTTCGAGGTTGAGTGAAGTTAATGCCGTCGTTAAAGACCCTTTTTGAGATATATAAACTTTCTTGCAAGTGGAGACGTGAGAGAAATGGTACCAGTCTCACAAAATCCTGCTTAGCGATTACCAATGCCATTAGCGATGAGTTGAGTGCTTTACATGAGTTTTTGTGAACTGAGTCAACTCACCTGGGTCAGGTTTATGTTCATGTTCGGCACAGAATTACTTGATCCTGTTCAACAGGAATCACTCAATATATATGAGATTCGTAAGGTGGCAATATCAGGCAACATTATTGTCGCACCACCAAGTGATAATTGTTCCGGGATTTTTTCGGATGTAGTGCTGCAAAGAACTTCCGGGTTATTTGCGGAATCTGATATAAGTATATCACTATTCAGTTACCGTGGGTTAGAGAGCAACATTGGAATTCCACAGGTAATCAGGCAACGACCAGGCAACATTCTTTCCTGCCTAAAGGAGTCAGACAGAAATTCAACTGAGGTAAATAAATTTAAGGAACCTAATCAAGTCAGTTTATCTAGATTGTAGATTAATTTTACCATCTCTGAAGTGGTTGTATAAAGATGTCAGTTATATTTAACTGGCTACACAAGTGATTAGCCACAACCTGACCTTAGCCACAATGTGATCCGCCACAACTGACACATCAGAAATTCTTACATTGTCAAAACCTTAACTCATGCTGTACTCTTTTTTTAGTGAGGAATCAGCGTTCCTGTCATTACCGTCATTAGCCGCACGTGACATGGTCAAAGTTTGAAAAATCACCCCAGTTTTAATATTCTCCACGTGACCGTTTAAGCATCCCACATGCATTGTCATATTAGTCAGTGATGAGATAACAGCCGAGGTGACTCAAAATGAGATAAACTATTTCCACTGTTTCACGTTAATAAGGTGAGATGGCGGCAAATAAAGTAATTCGCTTAATAAGCCATAACCTTAGAAAGTCGATCCGAAATTTCAACGGCTGACCAATAAGGTTTGTCATGTTAGTTTTGAAATATAACCTGTGGAGGATCACCTTAAGTGTTTATTTGTTTTTTACGACATTAAACTGAAACAATAACGATATTCTGGATAAGTCCGAGACGCCCCTGATAACTCCGATATCGCCGAAGATCCGAAGATCCACTCCCCCCAACCTTTTTCATATTTCAAACCCTATTGAAGATCATCTGCTGCACACCACTATGAGCGAGTTCTGTGCGATCCCCGAGGCCCTTGAGGCGTTCAGTGAGTATTCTGAGGGGTTGGTTTTGTGTCACTTGGTTGTGCTTGGCTAATACAGAAAATGGAGAATTTCTGGTCGTGATGGACGACGAATCAAGAGAAAATGAAGGAGATCTGATTATTGCAGCAGGACAAACGACTACTGAGAAAATGGCTTTCCTGATCCGTCATTCTTCTGGTTTTGTGTGTGCTCCTTTGTCTAATGAGCTTGCCGACAAGTATGAATTGCCGTTTATGGTAGCCAATCAAACCGACAGACATGGAACTGCTTACACTGTGACCTGTGATGCGATTGAAGGAACCACAACTGGAATCAGCGCCCACGATCGAGCTCTAACCGCCAGATGTCTTGCAGACTCTAAAACTACCGCCAAGGATTTCATGCGACCTGGCCATGTGGTGCCTCTTCGAGCTGTGGATGGTGGGGTTCTTTCCCGAAGAGGACATACCGAGGCTGCTGTGGATCTGTGTAAATTGACGGGTCAGAACGCCGCGGCGGTGATCTGCGAAATTGTGCGGGATGAAGATGGTCTTATGGCCCGAACTGATGATTGTCTGGAGTTTGCCAACAAACATGGCATCAAGGCCATCACCATCGATGCTCTGGTGGAGTATATTAAGAGTCAGTAAATAGACGTGAATAGAATGGATAGTGAACACAACCTGAGACAAGCATCATACGAGGGCGAGAAGTCAGTTTTCAACTTCTACTAGTGATCGATCGTGAGGTGATCATGGCTCTCTTTCACGCACAATATTTATTATACATCAGAAGTCTGGGAGAAATGTAACAGCCTAGCCGTCAGTCCTGCTTGTGGGTGATGAATGACTCCATTTTCCACTGGAAAGCACCTTCAGGACAGTGCAACGTCTTGTCCAGCTACCCAGACTGATATCGATTAAATCATAGGATCAGGCTACACCGATCCCTTGGTTGTAACCAACTCAAGCAACGATTCTGGGTGTAAGGGTGGAGTGCAGATTACTAAATTGACCAAAAGGGTAATACTTTAACAGTGATAAAGTGGACTCCAGGGAATACTTTACGTTATAACGTGGCCAGCCTCCAAAAAGTGGTCTCCAAGACTTTAACAGCAATAATGCCATTAAGCAGTTCTAAATTGAAGTATATCAACAGAACTTATTCTCATCATTCTCACACCCTCAAGCATCCTTCGCTGGTCCTCGGTGGAGGTGTAGTCCTTAGGAGGGTGACAGTGATGGGGATGGCCAAGAATTCATTGTCTAATTTCCAGAATGGAAGTTTGGACGTTTCTTAGCTGACTGGCGAGTATGGAACATTGGCTTTAGAGATCGCAATCAGGCATTTGGGCGTCAAACCAGAAATATTGTTACTTTTGAAAGCATTTTGGAATAGCCACTACCTACCAGCTGAAGCTGGAGAATGAAATTCGATTTGGTCGAGTTGTCCAATTTAATCTGAAGTTCCCTTAAAGCTGTGCGCCTCAATTTCAGTAATACCTGAAGAACTTGTTGCTCCTGTTTCGATTCCATGGCTGTGAACTTTCATAATTTGAATGATTATAGTCTACGCCTCCATCATATCCGAGTTTGTGATGTCTGTAACTACTACATCAACAGGTTCAACGGGTTACGGCATTGGAACCGTCGAGTATAACTTCACTTGGAATGGGAAGATGAGTCCTCACTTTAACAATAACTCGTTCAGTAGAACAGAACTTAGAGCTCCTAATTCCAGGTAGCCTTTCGTTTCCAACATGAACCTCCCCTGTGGCAAACCCTGGAGATGAAAAATGAGCAAACTACTCTCAACAGCGTTCTAGTAAGTTTGCCTTTTTTGGGGTTGGCAAGCGACATTTCTCGAAAACCCAGCCGAAACAGCTCTCACCCTTTACTTTCCAACATGCTTTGAATCGATGGCAAAAGCGATTCAACTGTCGAGAGTTTCATTGGCCTTCTGCGATTTACCATGATGAAGTCTGGCATGTGTCTCTGGATAGAAAGTCGGCGTGGGAAGAGAACCGCGAGAGCAAACATGTAGTTCCAGAGCATTCAGATTGTAATCGTGACTTTGCCGAATCCTTGGCGGAACGACGAGCCAGTTGTGGTGATGAGACGTGGAGATGTGGAGATGTGGAGATGTGGAGATGTGGATGTGGAGATGTGGAGATGTGGAGATGTGGAGACGTGGCCATATCGGCGACGATCAGTCAACATCTGTTCACTAAAAGATAATCTCTGCAATGCTGTACGACATATACCCGCAGCTCAGAAGAGACTTGTATAGAGTTGAGTGTGTGATCTGATCAGCCCTGGATATTGCAAGGATCATGTCACACGGTACTAAAATGCGTCGAATTATGTCACCTTCATCCTGAATACTCAGCTTTCTGGTGTCTTCTTCAGAGGCTTACGCTTGATATAACAACTGGCACAGTTGCGTATTCGGCATACGACGATGTAGTTCAGATCAGGGAGTTCATACAACAGGTCGTCTGTTGAAACTCGAAGATCACAATCGAGTTATCGCCTGAGCCCTCTTCACCCTGGCTCTCTGACTCAGCTGAGAGAATGAGAAACCCAAGCATAGATTAACAGAATTCACAATTGTCAGTGGATGAATCTTAACTGGCCGCTATCGTGAAGTGGCACGCAGCTAACGAGCCTGAAGATTCTGTGACCCTGCAAGTGAACGATGTCAGAGAGGTTTACGCTTGAATGCATGGATCCCTTTCTTGGAATGGAGTTACAGTCCATATTAGCGAGAGTGGAGGGGAGGACTGAATCTCGATCCAACCTTTCCTGCACAACTCTGTAGGCTGGCAAGTTTGTATGAAAGGGTTTCAGTGATAATCATGGTTCGTTTCCAGTCTCGGAACTCGTTCTGGTGCAAGTAGAGTCGGACGCAGAAATTGCAAAAAAGAAATACATTCAGCTGCTACATTCAGCGGCAGTGAACCCATAAGAGCAATCAGACAATGAACGGCGATTTACCGCCTTGTTCAATAATGTAGTCTACAGCACCCACAAACAATGCCGATGGTGGGATATATACCGTCGTTGAAGATCATGTCAAATGCTTGACACCGAGCGTCATACAAAATGAGCCGAACCACAAGTTGACGTTGTGAGTCTCCAAGTAGTCCAAAACATTGTTGACAGCAAATCCATTTCCCCTTCTCCTTAGCTCTCCAGCCCGGACCATCAGGATGAAGTCAGCAGTGGAAGTCCATCATCTTACTTTTGATATTGTACTTGCTCAGTATGGTATTGCCTATATTTCAACTAAAAGATGTAAAGGCCAGGCAATCGAAAAAGAAGAAGTAGGATTGAAATGTCCGTATACAATAATGCTCCATTCACAAAGTATTGGACAAGACATTACATTGAAGCCAAGTATTGCTGGACTTAGTTGCAAGTGAATGGCTCTCTTCTGACTTACTAGGTCGAGATTTCACTAATTATTAATTATCTATGACTTGAGCCTTAGACTTTGTACAATTTCTGCTCTTGGAGTTCTTGGAGCTCTTGGAGTTCTTGGAGAGTAAAACCAATACACTCGAGACCTAAAATGAGCCTCAGCTTGAGCAATTGGCCACGACTGAATCAAAACCATGTAACAACACAAAGCAACAAAAGGACAGAAGCATTGGCTCTATAACGATGGCCAGGGCAAGAGTAGAAGAGCGAACGGTTGCTATTGAATGACACTCATCAGTTTTCAATTGCCTACTCAATGCCACTTCTCCGCAATTACTGAATTGGTGATGAACAGACTCTGCATACGAGTCAAGCGCTTAGTGAACGGTAGAATGCTACCAGAAGTGTACCGAGATCTTGCTAATTTCTTAGTATACTCACATGTGTGTGTGTGATATTCTTGATACCACTCTCAATGTTGTTGAATGTGTTACTTGTGGTGAGAACGGTGTCATTCGAAACCGCCCTGTGGAACTGTCGCCTGTATAACTGTCGCCTGTGAAACTGTGGCCCCAAAACTGTAGCCCTTCTCAGTCAGTTCAGTTGCACAGTGTTTCAGATACTGATATAATACCATTCATGCTCCTAATTCCACCCGGCCCTGCCACCCTCCCCAGTGGATAGACCGATTGTTTCCAGTGGTACTCCACTCCCTGGAACAAGACTTTTTGACCAAATCCTACAGTTTATTGCTGCTTCAGGACCTCCAGGTGAAGACTTGTATTGGTTCCTTCTATTGCTAAAAGACAAACTATCGTCTTCTCGGAAACAGGAGATCCAGGGGCCAAACAGAACAACGCCTTTTGGATCACTATCTGGATATTCCAATCGATTTGTCTGAAGTTTTGTTCGTGTGCACTTGCCTGAGAAGGTGAATGGATTGGGTGCGACCTGAACGCTTTCTGCCATAATTTAGTGCAATTCGTTGCAAAAACGAAAGCACCAAGGATTGAGGTTTCTTTCATTCACTACTTGCAGTATAGACTAGTATAGCTTTCCTGTATTAACCCCCTCCTAAGGTGGTAAATCAAGATCTACAGTAAGTTGAGTCCACGAGGGAGATTGTTCAGCTGTGTCGGCTGATGATAAGTCAGGCCAAAGTAGAATATTTCTATGTTCCTACTGATAAGTTACAACTCACTTGATTTCTATCATCCATATAGACTGTTATCGAGTTCTGTTTGCGAAGCATATCGAAGAGATTTACAGAAAGGTTGTGGTAATATCGTAGCTGCTACGAAAGGGGAAGTTTCTGAAGGAGCGAGTACCACTGAGACTACCTTAGGACTCAAAGGATAAGGAAGAAGATCCCCCCAGTTAGGGTCCCTGAATACCATGGCCTGACCATCCACGAAAGGATCTTCTTGAGTTTTCAGCTCGTCTCCTTACTGAGCAATGTTTGAGAATTCTCCCCAGCTGTGTCTTGCCTACTCTTCCCAAGGAGATTCCGCTCTTTACATCCACTGTATTCTTGATGGAGGTCTTTCAGCGGATTCATCTCCTCGATTGTCGTCCACTGGTAACCTGGGTAACATGATGAAGGAATCCACCAACATCGCGTGGTGCTATTTCCACTGATGAAATTCACTGACTGGTATACGCTGCTGGAGCTAAGACTATCGTCAATACTGGATAAGCTTCCTGATACAGTCAAGGTGGGTTGTCAGGACGTTCCACAGTAGTGGGAGTGGTTAATGAAAGTAGATCACTGATAGTTTCGCTACTGCTCAGGGCCCTCCGCTTAATGAACGGTTACAAAGATGTTGCAGTGATAAAGACGTTGTCTCAAGTGAAGATGCGCAAGTGACATCTATGTAACGGAACTGTGAAGGAACTGGCGAAAACAGTTAAGCCCACAGCAGATGGAACGGCTCTGGCTCTGGCTCTGGCTGCATTTGTCCTACCTTTTTTACGTTTCCTACGTTTCAGATCTGACGTCTATCATACTATTGTAATCTACTTCTTCTCCTTCTTCTCCTTCTCCACCACCTTAACAGGAACCTTTCTCTCCTTGTCGCCCCACTTGAACTGTCTATTGGGGTTCATAAACTGGGCCACAACCTCATCGGTAGCCTTGGCTCGATTCTCCTGGAAATCGGCCACAAACTGCTGCAGCACTTCAATGCACCGTTTCTTCAACTCTCCAGTCATCAGAGCTCCACTCTTGTAGTCCTTGTACAGTTTGTCCAACTCCTCGTCATCCTCCAGGAAAAAGGTCAAGTATTGGTAAGCGACATCGACGTCGGGGTCACCTCCAAACTCCTGCTGCTCAGCCAGAGTGGTTCTTCCACCGGAGAACGCATACTTGTTAATCTTCTTCTTGATCTGGTTGGCTGTATCGGTCATGAAAATCGCAGAAGTGTCGTCAGAAGCAGACATTTTGGTTGTGGAGCCCTGAAGAGCGGGGAAAAACTTGGCATGGATCAGAGAAGGCTTGGGGTACTTCAGCTTGGATGCTACATCTCTGCACACCCGGAAATAAGGGTCCTGGTCAATGGCACAGGGAATCAAACAAGGGATATCTTTCTTATCGCCAAAAATGGTGGGGAACGAATTGGAGAATGCAGTGGCGATCTGGATGGACGCAAAATGAACTTTTCCAATACAATCCGAGTCCTGGAATCCGAAAACAGCCTTGGCGGTAGAAGTGGTGATCTGTCGGGACACTCGCACCACATTTTCATAAAATGGTCCACCCATAAACTGTAGATCAGAAAACACAAAAGTCTTTTCCAAATCAAAACCACAAGCAATAATATCCTTGGCATTCTCAATGGCAAACTTCTTGACGTCCTCAATCTTCAACTTGGGCTTGAACAGGAACTTTTCGTCGTCAGTCAACTCGATCACAAGAGGCACGTCAAACACATCCTGCAACCATTTGGTGAACACAAACGGCGTCATATGGCCCAGATGCATACTATCTGAAGAAGGGCCTCGGCCAGTGTACAAGAAGAAGGGTTTGCCTTGTTCATATCGATCAAGAATCTTGGACAGATCTCGTTCAGAAAAGAAGACTCCACGTTTCAGGAAAATATGAGGCTCGTGTCCGGTGACATTCTTGAACCGCTCCAGAGTCTCGTCGGTGATTTTCCGCGTTCCAAACTGCTGGATCAATTTGTCATAATCAATAGCCTGTTGTTTTCCAGACTCATCCACAGCTCCTTCCACATCCCAGGGGGTGATTGTCTGTTCGACGGCTTTGTTCAGGGAGGTGTTCTGGAGCTCAGCAGCGACGGTTTCCACCTTCTCAACGGTTTCCTTATCTGTCATGGTGGTGATGAATGACTGTGAGTGATGAAGAACTTAAACGATGCTGCAGTAGTGGGTGGTACACAGATGCGAGGTGAGTTTCACAAACTGTGTGATGGTCACAAAATGTGTGTGATGGATGAATGTGTATTGGTGATGAAGAAGAAAAAACAACACAAATGGACTTTGTGTATGACTGGCTGACCTTAGTGACTCATGATGCCACATCAATTACCTCTTTGGGAAGGGTTCGATGAAGAACAAAGAAGCCAACGAACAAAGAATCCAATTAACAAAGTTATTGGCTGTTTGTGTCACTTATTACCAAAGATGAGTAATTAGTTCAATTTTTCATTTATCATCTATTTTATTCTACTCCAGAGAATTGGTTTATCCGAAGATTTTTAAACTTTCACACTTTTCATCTCACCAAACTTTAAGTATAGCCAGGACGGTGACATAGGGAACCACACATTACATCAAATAGAACATACTTCTTTGAGTCTGGTTACTCTGGCTTGAGAATGAGATCGGTGACATCTTAGACCTAATCCTGGACTCGGTCACAAATCCTAGCGAACTCTGACGTCACCTGAAATACCAAAGATCACCTGAGTTGATTTATCCGAACATTTCACGGGAATGCAATTCAATAGGTTAAGCACAGCTGAAACGCAACAGGAATACGATCTACAAGTTGTGGCAACCTTCAGTTTACCTTCAGATTAGCAAAGCCCAAACACGGGACAATAAAATCATGGAACTTCTACTGTACTTCTGTCGAATCAATTAACTAAGGCACATTAAATACCAAATCCAGCCTCACCAGCAAACCGCTTCTCGGCCTCCTGCCAGTTGATAACGTTCCAGATGGCCTTGAAGTAGTCAACCTTGACGTTCTTGTACTGCAGGTAGTAGGCGTGCTCCCAGGCGTCGATACCGACAAGGGGGATGTAGTTACCGACCACGGGGTCCTGGTTAGGCTTGGTGATGACCTCAACGTCGCCGGTGAGCTTGTTCTTGACGATCCAGGCCCATCCGGAACCCTGGATACCAGCCAAAGCGGCGTTTGTGGACTCAATCAGCTTATCGGAGGTTCCCCAGTTGGCAGAAATGGCCTTGCCAAGAGGAGAGTCGGGAGAGGGAAGCTCTCCTCCTCCCTGGGACTTGGGAGCAAGGTTCTTCCAGAAAAGAGAATGGTTGATATGTCCTCCACCATGGAAGTTGATGAGGTTCTGCAGAGCAACCACAGACTTGAGATCGCCGTCCTTCTGCGCCTGCACAATCTGCTCATTGGCAGCATTGAAGGAGTTCACATATGTCTGATGATGCTTGGTGTAGTGGATCTCGTTGATTTGTCCGGAGATAAAAGGCTCCAGAGCACCGAAATCGTAATCAAGCTCGGGAAGCTTAGCAGGAGCAGTAGCAACACCTCGCGAAAGCAAGGGCTGTGCGGTTCGTACGGTCTGTCGAATAGTTCTAGCCAACATTGTAAATGTGGAGTTGTGTGTCGGAAAAGAAGATTCCCTTGCTACTTAAATAGCTGAATTGAGTTTCATTGTGCATACAACAAAGACATGAAATTACAATGGGGAAGGAAGTAAGTCGGATTAATTGATTGCTTTCTTGCTTTCATCTTTTCTATATTTATTTAGTCGCCACAGGAATAGTTGCGCTGTTTCCGCCTTCCTTCGGCCGACTCGCAAACCTAATTATTCATAACGCAACGCTTCCGAGCCGAACCTTACTGGATAGCAAACACAATGGCGGCTCAAGCCACAATAGCTTATTCGCAAACTATACAGCATAGTCTTGATCAGAATTAAAGTAACATTCATGATTAGCCTATTGCTGGTTATTTCTGGGTATATCTAAATACGAATATGGTTGTGCCCTAACCCTACCCCGGGTGGGAAAGCCAATAGCAGAGCCGATTTCACTGGTTGACTCAGATTAAAGTTAAAGTTTACTATAATATAACAATACCATACTACCTTAGCGATTACTGATCAAATACCGAAAATTAGCCAAGGAAAAGAATACAAATAGTGAACCTATCTTAAACCTATAGATAAAACCAAAACAGATTTAAGGTTATCGGATTATGATAACTGAGACAAACTCTGATTATGCAAGGTTAAGGTAGGGTAACCAAGTTTACGGTTATCTAGAGCTTAAGTTTAACTCTGATGGGGAGTAGGCTCTCTGGCTCTGGTGGATATGGGCATCTTGAGAATGTTGGGAACGACTGTGATCTCCTCAAAATTCGAATTTCCAATTTAAGAGGAATATTCCATATCGTCTGTGATGTAATGGAGATTAAGTATGGTTGAAAGTGAGATGGGAGGCTCTCAGATTTAAGGGATATTCTGATTCAGCTTTGTTTAATTTTCAGTAAATTGTGGCATTATTATGAGAGGGGATACTCAATCCTGCCCTATATTTCTGACTTCCTGTCTAAAATATACTGTAATTTCATTTCCTAGCATGAAATAAATAGAACAATAGCCCTTCGTTCGGGAAAGCCCAATTTTTTCAAGAAGATTCGTTTCTGATGTGAGTCCTCGGACGTCCTAAAAATAAAAAAAAATAAATAAATAAATAAATTCACCTCTAAGAAGGAAAAAAATGGACGACACCGGAATCGAACCGGGGACCTCGCGCATGCTAAGCGCATGTGATAACCAACTACACCAGACGCCCGAACTTTAATTTTGAAAATATCAAGATTCACTGCATCGGTGCTGTGCTTATGTAAGCGAAATACAGGAAGGTCAACGAACGAAAATAATAAATACATCAATGGTTGTGGAAACATATGATGAATGAGATAACCCCAACTTTCAAACATTGTACGCCTGTCACGTAAATACAAACCCTCCGCGAGTTTGGAGGTTCTTCGCAATGACTGGATTTCCTTTTCCCGGACTCAAGTTGTCAATTATCTGCCACATCTCTCATTGTTCGCTTAGGTAGTGAAATGTTTTCTGGATGATGAGTTCACTAAACTGTGTGTTTTCACAAAACCTCAGGTTCTTTTGAGAACTGACAAAATATCTGAGCACAATAATAGCACGCACATAGTCTCTTCAGTCTTTGGTGTGATCGTCACATGGTTGATGTCATGCTTCTTGTCAGGTCCGTGCTGCCATTTGTGTCATGGAGTGAAAAAGAAAAGTAAAGTGGGAACATGGCTATTTATATTCCTGGGTCTGGTTTTGTGTCCACAACACTCTACGAGTAACTAGCTGGCCGCAGTCACTTCTGTGGAAGACGCCTGATCCACAAAAAGATTGCATAAGCTGAACGTAAGAACAAAGAGAAATTTCGTTTAATGATTTTTGGAAAACGAGAATTAATCCATTCCATTTTTTTTATTTTTTTTTATTTTTTTTATTTTTTTATTTTTTTATTTTTTTATTTTTTTATTTTTTTTGTATTTTTCTTTAAGGTACCATCAGTGCATCATACAACATTCCATGGCTGCACATTCCATGTTCTGCAACTTTATGTGCAAAAAGAAAAAATGTGTCATGGACTGTGTCATGTGTCACGAAGAATTGTGTCATAAATAAACACATAATTATTCCACTAATGTGGTTACATCTGTGTTAGAGATCGATCACATTGCGTAAGCTGTTCCAACGTGTTTCTGTCCACTAAACACTCAATTAAAGTACAATCATATTGTTAGGTTTTTCTTAACCATACGGCAACCGTTTCAGTAGTTAAAACACTCCCTCTTCCATTGCCTACTCCTCGATCGCTTATCTATGACCTTCCTAGAGCAAAATTTTCGGCAGGAGGCCAGCATGCACCCCTTCATGCAAGATTAGTTCCATGCAGCAAGAGTATGTTTGTAAGGTGATGAATGTGAAGGCTACGATTGGCTTGATTGCAATTATTTCTGTTGCTTTTTCTTCTTTAATAATACAAAATTCTCGTTTGTATATTTCTGTTAAATCTTTTTTTTCCTCAAACGTTTCGTATTATTTTGTACCCCAGCTGTTTGTAGTTGTGCCGATTATTTTATTAAGTTATTTATGTTCGTCACTCCTTCCATGTTCTCCTGATTAACTTTGTCGCTTGTGTGTTTCATGTCACAAATTTTGTACATTTTTGAGCTTTCCATATGGGTCCAGACCGGGGATTTCTCAAATATGACAAAAGCAATTCGAATGTAATAAAAAATACACATCAAAATACATTCCACATCTTGACCAACTTCCTCCACTCCTCCACATGCACACATGTACTATGCATGGGGCATGTGCAGCAGTGCAGCAGTTGAAACAACACAAAAACCACCCTCAAGCCTCATCTTCCCCTCCGTTGTTCTTCACCACCGACAGTCATGTTGGCGTCACCGTTTGAGCCCCAAACAGACACAGGCTCATGGAGGGGAGCTAACGACACCCCCCATACAGACTGGTACAGTTCTGCTCGTAAAGTCCAGCCCTTGAGGATGAAAAAGAAATCCAGAGCCCAGATGAAAACTCCACCGCCAAAACCGGTTTCTGGATGGTCAGATTCTGATGATAGCGATGAAGTTGAAAGCGGATGTGGCTCAGACACTGACGTGGAAGGATGTCAAAGACTTCCAAAGTACGCTGGGGTTACTGTTCCTGAGAGCCCCAGATCAGCAGCTTCTTCTCAATTTACAATCCAGGCAGTCAACTTGAGGAAAAAGAAGCCTGCCCGAACCGGACTACGAACTAACAACATGGCTCCAATTATGACTCCCGCAGAAATAGTCATGCAACGATATGCGTCGCTGGATTGGCCTGAACCCGTGTGTGAGACATTTAGAATGGTTCTGGAGCGACGGCAGCGGGTAATGGAGGACGCGGGCGTTTCACATTTCATCCAGATCGAGGCCCTACATAACTGCCTCAAAGATTTGGAATATGGACTCAGTGTGAGGCCCACCATGATTTAACTATTTATTTATAATTTATGATTTAGCACAAGGTTACAAGTAAGGTTCACCATCTTAATCTTGATTTAGCAACAAAAAGCTTAATTGGCCTAGCAACAGACCTGTCAATCAAAACAATATCACCATGTATTTTTGATAAGTCGCTTAAACTGTATATTACTTTATGATGATTTGATTCCATTGCTTGCCTTTATCATCTTCATCCAATGTCTACATCCGAAGAAACACACTCACTTACACTGAAGGTCCAATGTCGTAATGATCAGCTTGACATTGTGAACCAACGTCTGAATGAGGTTCTCCAAGGATTCAATTCCCTCAAAGGTGATAATAAAGTGGCTATTTCTGCATTGTCTACAAACATGATGTATTTGCAGCAACAAACTGAACAAATGGCTGTTCTTCAACAGGAGTCTGAGCAAGAGAGACAACAGCTAGTCAGAATAATTCAAAATTGTGTTCAAACCGAGTTCCAAAATCAGCAGGAAAAAATGAATCAGATTCTTCATGATCAACTCAACTCCTTCGGAACTGCTCTTCTCAACGAGCAAGGAGAGTTGCTAAGTCGACTTTCTCGAATGACTTCGGAAAATCAAATTCTCAGAGGAGAATTGGTCATGGAGATGAAAAATTACCAGCAGCAACTTTTGGAAATGGTACAAAACAGTCTGTTTGAGTTTTCAAGACAATTGAATAGTCTGGTTACTTCTGAAGAGGCAGAATCTTCAGTTGGAACTTTTAAAACTACAACTGATCATCGGTTTGAAGATGCTACATCACCATCACAGTTTCAGGATTCCATGGCGTTCACAAATCCTCGTCAACCTCCTTCTGTACCTCAACAAGAAAGCATTCAAAGCGACTATTCCATGGAAGATGGAAACTCACGAGAAAGACATAACGGCAACCTGTCTTTACTCGACTTTATTGCTTCCACCTCTTCTCTAGCTCATGGGGATGCTACAATGACTCCTTATAACGGAGAAGGTCCATCTGATATTTCTCAAATGGAAATCTATGTCAGAAATATCACCAATCAGAAATCCAGTGAAACTTTTGCTTGTGGAACCACCCAAGGTTCTTGTGAGACTTTTGCTCATGGGGACCAGAAGTTTTTGAGAAAGGTTTCTAGAATTTTCAAACCGAGAAAATGATGAATTTGAATACGAGTAATATAGCATTCTATATGTAACTTTTCTATCTTCACGTGTCAGTTTTCCGATTTGACTTCATCACATTGGCATGTTATTGAACACAAACCCAGTTCTTGTAATATAAATAGCCGTGTCCCCCCTTTGATTTCTTCTTCACCTTAATCACTCAATTGACACAAAAAGGAAATGTAGCAGGTTTGACTTGGCATGACACCAACCATGTGATTACGCACCAGACGCCATAATGATATTACGCAACACCCTTCCCATCGTACCCAAGCTCCCTACATCTCTGGATCCCGTGACTCTCCCGTAACATTGCCTTGACCCTGCTGATTGGAGAGTTTTTGAACGGGCACCACAAAAAACTCTAAGGCCTAACACAGTGGATCATGATTTTTCAACATGAGCTTTTTGTTGGCTCCTCATCAGATTGCACTACTCAACTTGAACATCCCTAGCATCTGCAGCTTATGAGAGATACAGACCGCTAGGGTAAGTTTTGTTTCACTTTCATCTGAGACTTTGTGCTCTGTCTTCCAGGGAGAGGAGAAACTAGTTCAGATTGGAGCACATCTCGAGATGAAGAAGCACATTTCTCTAGTGATGCTCAGCGTTAGAGTACTTATGATGCCCAGGTCAATTGTTAAGTTGATATTATGAAGGTTACAACTGTTCCTTTATACTCAGATGGAGGAAATTTCATTTGTCAGTATATACAACTATGGAACGATTCCTGAAGCCCAAATACCCGATACTGTGGAAAAACAATTCCACAGAATCAATAACGTTTATAAATGCTTCATAGAAAGTTACCTCATCGATTTCAGGATATGGACTTGGCATATTGCTCGGGTCATACATGGGGTTGGCGTACCAAGCTTGACCACCAAGCCTTGCCAAGATGATATTTGCATTCTTAACGTCGCTCGGCATGACATACGCTCTTTCTGCCTCATCAATGTCAGTCCGCTGGCTTTCATTCGGACTGATGTACCTATTGAAGTCTGCAGTTATAGGTGGCTGCGACTGGTCTCTGTGAAGTTTATCGTCTTCAGACCCCCTTGTTTCGAAGTCATAGAACATAAACCATCCGTTTAAATCATAATCATCCAGTACTGTTATGATTGTTTCTCTCTGGCCCAATCCACATCCAATCTCACAAGATTCACGCATGATGTCGTCACTATAGTACCAGAACACTTCGGCACCCACTCCTCAACTGGCTAGTTCTTCCAAAAAGCTGTCAAGTGTCATGGCTGACGCTAGTGTTAAAATGCGCATAGCAGAGGAATAAGTTTGGTGACTTTGAACATGATCTTTCAGCTTTCTACATGAGCTTGTCATGGTTACTTCTGCATGCTTGTCATTGTTCACCGTTACCCGGCTTAACTTGCGTGGTTATACAGTCACCTCGCATACCCATGCATTATCGTTCGTATTCACCTTCCCCATTTTATCAAGTCTGTGTCTGAATAATACTTGACACCGACCATTTTCCGAGAATGTCATTGTGCGCCTTTCTGGAGCTCAGGTGTGGCCGTGTCACAGTTTGAGCGAAGCCTTACTGGTTCGACATGCCTCAATCTACACTGAGGGGACGATGGGTTTTGTTCTAGCCAGCGCGAAGAGCTTCCAAGGACTATGTAATAACGTGGCTCTCACCGTTGAGATCCGTGTGGCTGGAGTCATATTCATTAATGTGCGACTAGGCTGGACAGAATGAGAATGAACAGTTACCAACTAGTGTTTCGAAACTTGAGAATTGTTTCTCTGAAGGGTGGTTACTGTGAACTCAACTGTGTGTTGAATCATCCGCGAGCCGAGGACTACCTTCAACAGAATCGTTAATTCTTAGCTCTAGAGCAGGATATCATATACTCCGTGACTGTGACGCAAGGAGACAACAGTTTTATGTGAGAACGTGGGGTTCAGTAGTGTACGTGAAGGAGCTGCTTGAAGCCTCGTACCTACGAACAAGACGCAGGTTTCTTTAGACCCCAATGACAACAAAAACAGAAACCAGAACCTCGTTTAAATCGAGAGTGACATCCCTGGTGTTAAAGATAATGTTATTGGTTAGGAAACAGTTCACATGCGGAAGGACACAGAGTTCAGTTTCTGAACTGGCTCCTAGCCAACGCCTCGAACAAAAAAAAAAAAAAAAAAAGAAGTCAACTCGCCGATTGACTCATTTGTATATACGCAGCTGAAATTGAATGGTTCTAAGTCAGGAAATGGAGAGTTGAAGGATGGATTTGTTTTGACGCACAAATACCATTCACTAGACAGTTGTGGGAAGAATTGGTGTTGTTTGAAATTGCCATCGGAGTCAATGGAAAGACTAAAGTAGCGCTGGCTTTGCAGCCTCTGATAGTGATCGATGAGGTGCGAGTAGCTCTGGCAGAAAATGTTCAACGGCTTGCACCGCTTTGTGCCCACTTGGCAGTTGCCCCCTTTGACAAGTTTACGTTCGCATCTGAGCCTAACCCATACCACAACAACATTTGGTAGCGTCACCTGGTTTCAAGTTCGGTAGGATTGTGCACCCCATCAATCCAGAGCCCTTTGTGGTCCAACAAAACTCAGAGAATCATCGTTATTGCCGAGCTTCCTAGTGACACATTGAAGAAGGCTCTCGCGTTCGCGACTCGTCAACCTGACCTTGGTAAAGCAGTCTAGAGTTTGTTTAGCAAGTTGCGTTTAACTTTCGGGCTACGCGCGGAGTAACTCACAAAAGATCCTGTCAGATAAGGTCCTCAATTCAACTCTGCTACCCTGTGCGGCAAATGTGTGACCGCCCGATGGCAAGCTTCACTTGAGGGCTAAAGTCTCTCATTCTACCCCAGGCCAGACGAGAGCCGTCGCCTCCTCAACCAGCCACCCACTTCCGGTCCAAACACATTGTCTGATGTTCTTATTCCGTCGCACCTCCGTATCGCTGACACCGAAAATGTCATTGTATAGCCTCAATTTACGCATCCGCCACGCCCGCCTCCGCAGAGTAGTCGCCAAGTCAGACACCTTCCTTAACCACCATCAACCGCTTTGGGTTGTAATTGTGTCCTTCCACACTCTACCAGGGCTGACCATTAAATCACCGTGGCGAGTGTACAATCAAATAATTGAAGTCTACTGGCGACGTTAGCTCACTTTTCGAGATCTGGTGGCTCAGCATTAGACTGCAGGGTGTGTCGGTGGATTTGAAATGTATTACCAACTGCGCCTATGCTGTTTGTTCTCCCTGCCAAGCCGCTCAATGACTGTGTATATTGTTGAATGGCATTTCCAGACTTTTGAATCGTCCATTCACAGGCGAATACCGTACAGCCGGTTATCCATGCTGATGATTCTCAACATCAATACACGTTGTCATGACAGATATTGCGAACGAAGCGAGACCTTATTGAAGTAGGCAGCTAAAAGTCATGGGATACAGATTGCTGTAACGTCCAAAGGTCAAATTGTCTTGGTCATGGTAAAGGTATTATGTGAAATTGAGACATTTCCACAAGTGTGATAGATTTCACTATGTGAATGACTTCGGTGCCAGATCCGCTTACAAATATAGTCTCGATTCGCTTGCAATATCGACAGAGATATGCCATCTCGGATTAATCAGGAGCAGAAACTAAATGTCCCAGCACTGAAGTGGACAGTCGTGGTTATTGGCTTTGTTCATGTTCTCAAAAACAAGCTAATCACATTTCCTAGTTATCCTCTCGTTCTCTTTCACTGGCGGCACCTCCGGTTTGTTGCTGTCTTAAATTTTTGATCTTCCATATACCACAGATGACTTTCTGAAGGAGTTTCCCGGGCTCGATGGAACTCCTCAAAAATCCAACCTCGGGGATTCCGCTTGCAGAAATGTGTTCTGTCAGTCATTTGGTCACGGTTGATCTACAGCCCTTTTTCCACTTCAACGACTCTGATCGTGAGACTCGGGGCTGAGACGTCCGCTGGTGCATCTTGGAAGTAGTGTTTTCGTATGAGAACTATTAGATGTAGCCAGATTTCGTCGGTACTGCTCTTGTATCTGGGTGTCTGTGGGTTCTTATTTTTTTTTTTTCTCATACATTCAATTGACTATAACATAAATATGAAATAATTCTAAGTAATTGAAGTAAGTCTACTAGTAGACTGTGCCTAATTTGTATTCACGTGATATATTTTGCTTGTATTATAGTACCAGTCATTTTTTTTATCAGTTGCGGCCATATCCTGGTGAAAATACGGCTTCCCGTCCGATCAGCCATAGTCAAGCACCAGAGAGCCTAGTTAGTATTGTAGTGGGAGACCATACGAGAATCCTAGGTGCTGCAATTTTTTAACTTAAAAAACAACTTTTTTCTTTTTTTTTTTTTTTTTTGTACTATTTTGAAAGGCAGAATTATTGTCTTCACGTAACACGGCGATTAACTTGGCACATTTATAACTACGCAGCCTTTGTAGCATCACATTGTGTTTGAAATATCACCCGTTTGTGTGATGTTTCATAGTTTTTGAAGTCACATAACTTCATCACGCGACATACTTGTGGGTTGCTTTCAAAGTGAGTACGATCTGTATGGCATAGTCGAGCTTTTCAAGAACCACTGTCTTGATTTTACGGCTCACTGAATAATCAATCTACGAATACAATTAAGTGGGTTGTTTGACATTGCGTAATCCAGCTACTTTGGTTAAACTATATGAAATTTATAAATCGAATGATGAATGTATGAAGAAAACTACTCCCAAATGCAATGTTGTGTGAGCAGTTGAGTATGCAACCTCCTCTAGACTACTTGGACACCTCGATAACAGGCAGATCTTTTGGAGCAGTTTTTCTGTCGAGCTCAAGTTTGGCGTACCATGCTCCCCCCAGAAGTGTCACCAGAATACCAAACACATTAAGTGGGGTGATGGTGAGATTGAAGAAGAAAATCGCCAACACGATTGTGAGGATCTGCTTGACATTGGCGGCTACGGTCATGGTCAGAGCGCCAGTTTTTTTGTTAGTGGTGAATGAGACAATGTTCAGGCCAAATGCAATAAGCCCGTTGAGCGCCAGATGCACCATCAGCTTCTGGGAGTACTCAAACTCGATTTCTGAGTAGTCGATGCCTCCCAAGAAAGAGAAATACGACGAAGAGGGGCTGCCCACAAGATCGTCGGGGTTGGCCGAAAGTCGCAGGCCAAGAACATCCAGCTCGCCAACGAGATAAGCATATACGATGGTCTGGACAAACGCCAGAGGAGACATTCTGTAAAGCAGCTCCAAAGGAGAGAGTCTGAACTTTCCAGTCTGAATCTGGTTGGTCACCACCGTCTTTACAGCAGCCAGAACAGCACCGAGGATCGTCAGAATAAATCCCATGGCTGTAAAGTAATAATCACCAGCAGTAGCAAAGCCCACGCCTGCACATACGAATACCAGCGACAAGTAGGTCAAGACTGTGTATGTGTGGCTCAAAAACAACACGTTAATGAGCATGGCGAAAAAGGGAGTCGTTGCTCGGACAACCTGATGGAAAGGAACCGTCACCATTTGCAGAGACACGTTAGAAATGGCAATGTTGATAGTGTAAAGAATCGAAAACCACACTAGGGTATAATTTTCCTGTGAAGTCAAGCGCGTCAGTTTGAACACGCCAATCCAGTGCAAAACAGCACATCCTAGCGTTCCAAATAATGTATGGATACCCGTCAAAGTGTATGGGAACGGGAATGAGCCAAGCACGGCCTTATTGAACAGGGTCAGAGCCAGGTTGAAGAAGAAATACAGACCCAACCAGGTACATTGTGTTGACAGCGAGTTGGTTGTCGTCATTTCATGTGTAGAAAAGAATGATTAGATTGTGTGTGAAATCAAAACGATGGACTAGAAAGATGTAGTTCTTGGGTTTAAACTTATTGGACAAATTAAAGTTGTAAACCTTAAATTAAGCTCTGAAGCCTTATTCAGGTTTAGATTGGGCTCAGAGATAATCAACTCCTAGGTGTTTCACATGAATTTACTTCCGTTTTCTTCTGCTTCCTCGTGTATTTTTTGTGATCCAACTTTTCCGTTCGTTCTACTGAACAGTCTCCAACACACCATTTCCTTACTTTGTTCCTTGTTCTAGCTCGGAGTATACAACAATTCAGGCTTGGCGTAGGTGCAGGTGACAAACAAGCACGAATGAGATCACATTCCAGAAACATAACAGAACATTCAACATTGAAGCGTTATCTGTAGCATTTGTGGTGCAAAGTTGGAGTTTTGAAGAGGGTGACGTGTTACAAGATGATATTTTTTGAGCAAGTGCAAGACGGTAATGGAAGGGGTGGGGATGAGAGGGAGAGTGATGCCACTAACCACAAGGCTTGGCGATTACCAACTTGCCAACTATAAATAATTCAAACATTACTTATGGCACGTAAAGCAACAAAATAAACAAACTACGAAATAAAGACAAACCAAGAGTAGGCGATGGGATCATCCACCAGCCAACAACTCCAACCCTCCGAAACCCAAACTTGAACTGGCTCATAAAGCTGCAGTTGGACGCGCTGCACTCTGTGTATCCGTACATACCATATGGAACAAACCCGCACCAAAAAGCAAGCAGAGGTTATGTGGTTCTGGTTTCGGTTGATTTAAGAGTTAATGTTCTGGATTTCGCTTACACCTGCGGGAGCAGTGGGAACCGTAGCGATAAAAGACAAAGAAGGACGGTTGTTTGAACAAAACAAATATGTGTTTGTGTAGATTTTATTTTAGCCATTGTCTTATATTATTTTTTTTCTGGTATTATCAATTTTTCTTGTACCCAGTGGTTTATTGTATACCCCAACAGACAAGCAGCTATGCATAATTTTGAAAACTCTGATTTAAGTTTGTTTACCCCCCTTTTGCTTCTCCTTTTCCGGCAGAGCTGATCATGAGGAAAAAAAAAAAAGAAAAGAAAAGTGGGCCTGCTGCTGCCTTCAATTTAACACACAGTGGGCCCGCCCCGTCTGGGGGGAATTTGGCGTTTTGTTCGGAGTTTTATTCGGTTTTTTAGATTTCATTTTATTTTCGGCCTTCGTTGTTGTCGCTGTAACCTCTCCCAACTTACTGGCTTCCTAAACGGGCACTCACTCACTTGGCGTCATTATCATGTCATGTAGTGTTAGTGGAGATTCCGCAGATTCGGAATTGAAATCAACTTCCGCTGGTTCCGTGGGCTAAAGGATCATCGAAAAACACTAACAAAAGTCATGTAGGATGAGACCAGAAGAGGTATTGTTTATCAACACTCGACTGCGAGGAAATTTCTCGGATAAAATACAAAGCCATGATAAATAAAAAAAAAAAAAAAAAAAAAAAAAAAAAAAAAAAACAAAAACAAAAACAAAAACAAAAAGTACCTGCTGAAATCGCCGTATGTGTAAAGGTTTTCTTTTCCCGTTTCAGCAGCACATCTTGGCACGGCAGACGATCAAAGTAAAAAATAGAGTCAAAAATAGTGTTGGAGAGAAGTGGACCAATTGTGGAGGTGCCGATTCAGACGATGCGGTCATTGTATTGTATTGTTGTTTTTCCTTAGTCATGAGTAATTCCAAAAATAGAAAATCATTTCTGAGACATTCATATCATCATATCATCTCCATTGTCTCAGATTGACGTTTCTGCAGAGCAGCCATCTGTGAGCTGGCCGACTTTAGAGAAGTCTTTTTGTTAGAAAATTCTTTGTGTTTCATCCTTGTCTCCTGCTTTTCTGTGGAATAATTATGTAATGTTCTTTTCTTTGTAGTGTGCATATACAAGGAGGATTCAGGGGTGACAACAATACAATTATAACGCCGAGGTTGCGATTAGGGACACAAAAAAAACAATAGTTGTGGATGTTTGTTTGTCCATTTCCATTTCTTTTCCATTTTTGGTTTTTTCTTCAGCTTGGCCTGCCCACCTCCTTGTTCTATTAATAGATCATGTCTTAAACCTACCCCAGAGTCTTAGTTAACTTTCATTTACAATAACGCAAAAGGGGTCAGTAAGATATGTCTCTGTTTCACCTTACTGAAGCTGGTAATGATTTTCTCCTGATTAGGCAAGCTTGCCTTTATGGGGGAACGTAATCATGAAAGCAGCTGGGGATTTGGGGCGGCGGAGAAAGCAATGTGGCGTGTAAACAGCCAGTAATGGTTTTGTGAATATTGCGAGACCATGGGCGTGCGTGACGGAAACCAATCAAACTGATTTCAAAGTTGTGAAGAAACATGGCATCAGTTGTCATGATCAGGATAAAAATAGAACCCGATGTTCATGCAGGTACCAAACATGAGATGATGTAATGCTGAAAAAAGAAATGACATGCGGAAAGCTAGGTTAACTCAAACAATGGCATAGCCTCAATTTCATTTACAATGTTATTGTGGCACCGGCTTGGGGACATGAACACCAGCATTACCATGGAATGTTCTGGAATCACGCACACACGACTTTTCTGCTTCAAGCAGTGGCAGACACAAACACAAAAGCGCGTTTCGTGAGTTGTGGTGTAGTGCTCAGAGTTGCGCGTCGGATCGTTCTTCATTCCTGACGTTCTGTCGATCTGAGTCGTGTCTTGTGGGCTACTCATTCTTTGTCATATCGTATTGACTCTGTATTAATGTCACTCGACTCTGTCACTCCATATAATCACTGTGACGTGGTTACATCACAGAAACGATTCCCTACACATAGTACAAGACTGGGAAGGTCACTTGCAGCGTGTTGTGGACAGCTATGGCGTACTTCTATGTTGACAGAGAATCTCGTATCAACATGATTCCGAAGAATGAACAAACAACGTTTTAAAGATACATCTGAAGAAAGAACGACAACGAATTAAAGATACATCTGAAGAAAGAACAACAACGAATTAAAGATACATCTGAAGAAAGAACAAACAACGAATTAAGGATACATCTGAAGAAAGAACGAACAACGAATTAAGGATACATCTGAAGAAAGGAAGATATCCATGTCTCTAGCTGATGACTCCTTCCACGACGTATCTCATAAACAGTTGCACAAATACCATTATTCGGCCAACTCACTGGCTCTGTCAGTGGCGTGCGGCCCAGAAAGGCATCACAGACCTGCTATTGCCTCTACTGGCTAAAAGTATGATCAAGCAATCTTCTAAATCATTCCTGCGAAAATATTGGCAGGCTAGGAAAAGTGGCGATAAGGTCAACCGAGGTTTTAACTCGCAGAAAGAAAGATTATTGTCTCACTAATGTCAATAGCGGCATACTGTTAGGTCGAAGATGTGGCTATTCTTCCTGATTGTCAGAAGCGGAGTCCGGCTCACAATCCAGGCCGTCTGAAACTAAACAAGTGTAATTGGTGCCAATGAAGTCATTCAATCATTACTCACACACCTCCAGCTAGTGTGGGTATTGATTAATGAAGGCACCAACATGAACTCCAGTGGTCTCATCATTCACACCAACTACTGGTACCTAAAAGCGTGATCTTCAAGGCAGCATTAAATCAATTCACACAAAACTTGCATCTCAGACTCTCCACAATGAGCTTAACCAATAGCAGGATGGTTAATCTGAGCATGCACACAAGCATTAGTAATCTAGTTGACTCGGCAATAGTCAACTCCCTGTTTGTCTGTGACCAATGGAGTCACTTACTTCATGTCACATCCCCACACACAATATAAGCAACTAGTCAAAGGACAGTTCCACAGCAACATCATACATGCATAAGGTTTAATAATAAAGTTTGATAGTGATTTTTTTTATCAACTACATATACTGCTCACGATCTATCTCACACCACATATATCAAAATGACAACGTACACTTGCAACACATGTATGCTGACGTTTCCGACTGCGGAGCTGCAGCGGGAACATATGAAAACCGACTGGCACAGATACAACCTGAAGCGACGGGTGGCTGGGCTGCTTCCGATTTCCGCAGAGGTTTTTGCGTCCAAGGTGCTTCAGCAGTCTGAGGCGGTTCCTGAACGGCGTCAGAAGCAGATCACAAAGAAGGAAATGAAGTATCGGGAGCGACTGGCACGACGAGGTGTTGAGCGACCTGCTTCTCCTACTGAATCACATGCGTCTGAGTTTTCTCTTGGAGCAGAGGAGACTGACGGTGAGGACACAAACGGCGATGCAAACAACAATGCAAAGATTATTTCTGAAGAAGCTTCAGTCGACACAAAACCCGCCTCCGACACGTCGATTTCCGATCTCCACAACAAACTCAAGCACCTTAATCTTAACGAGGAAACCCTGGAATCGGTCAAGCATTTGGACACAGACACAATCAACAAACTGGCGCTTCGGCGAGCTATCCCCAACAATGTTTGTTTGATTACTGGAATCGAGCACAAGTCTGTTGAAGAAAATGTGGCGTTTATGAAGAAAAAATTCTCCCTTTACATTCCTGAAGAGAAATATCTCATTGATCTTCCTGGCCTGATGACCTATTTGGGCCAGAAGGTTGGTCTTGGATTCGAATGTTTGTGTTGTAATTTTGTTGGACGATCTCTGGAGTCTGTACGACAACATATGATCATGAAGGGCCACGTGAGAATCCCGTACGAGTCAGAGGACGAGAAATTGGAGCTTGGAGAATTCTATGATTTCACTTCTTCCTACGAAAAGAAGGCGGTGGTTAACGATGAGGAAGTTGATGACGATGAAGACTGGGAAGATGACGATGAAGAAATCGTGTCAGATGATGAATATGAAGATGGAATGTTGTACACAGATGAGTCCGGAACTCAATTATCACTTCCTTCTGGTGCTCGAATCGGACACAGATCCATGGCTCGATACTACAAGCAGTCCGTCAAGCCTGAGGCTCAAGATGGCCAGGCTACTGTCAATGCTGTGGATATTCGACGGCCTGATGTTCGAGATCCTGCTGCTTTCCAGGCCCAGAAGAAGATCTGGAAGGAGGAGAAGCGGGTGGCCGAGAGAAAGGACCGATGGGAATTGCGAAGAAACAATTTCCAGAAACATTACCGAGACGAGTTGCTGCAGTAATGAGTTGGGTTATTTGCACGAGGTGGATTTTGCATTAATAGATTTATCAGTTGTCACAATCATATGAAACATACCATTACAGTCTGTAGGCGTTACAAGACGTAGCAGTGGTGGCGTTCAGAGTATGAATAGCAGCTTTGTCGTCAGTTGCTCCGTCAGTCATGTGTTTTAAATATCTGACATCTCAGCATGTTTGCATCAAATGTGTCTGATAATCACAAGTTATTGCCAAGTACTCGTTGTCAGTCCTTCAACTACGATCCTCTGAAATAGCAATTACGCATTCCTCCACCATCGCCACACTTCTACGCTCAACATAATCCATACTAAAGAAATTTTTTTATTGATAAATATCCTCTAACAGACAAACATTTATCGGTACTTGGTGAAGCCAATGTCGGCGGCCTTTTCTCGGAAAGACTGTCGGCACAGGTTGAGGCCGTACTTTCGGATCACGGCGTTTCGGTTGTTGGTGATTCGGCACTTTCGGCTGCCCTTTCCGTACTGTCGGGGGTGAGAGAACCAAACGTTTTCGTGAGCCATCTGTGTTAGTGGAGAAGCGATAGACGTCGTCTTTTTGGTCGTACTCACCTTGATTTCAGTTGTGGTTTTGGTGGGGAGAAGTTTCACGGGATTTCGATAATGTAATTGGGAGGCGAGGAGTGGCTGTCCATTTTGGGAACAGCACGTGATTTAGGGCTAAGAAAAGTAGGGTTTGTTCCACGATGAGTCGCGGGTTCGAGTCTTGGTATGGTGGTGGTGGCAGAGTTGGGTGGTTAAAGATAAAGTTGAAGAGTTTAACCTTAAAATTTCAAGAATTATTCATGCACGAAAATATTCAAAGTCCACCCCTATAGCCATGTATTCTCACCGGTCCAGCAAAAAGGCCCAGAAGCCTTTCAAGTCCAAGCATGCGACTAAAGGCTCTATCAAGGCCATGAACAAGGGAAAAATCGAGAAATCTACCTCAGGCAACAAGGCCGTCAAGGTTATGGGCAAGTGGGATCGTCGAAATCAGAAAGAGCAGATGCGAGCTGCCAAGATGGTTGAGTTGGCTGCTGATCGAAAGCTCTTTGATGGTAAAAACGGAGCCCCCAAGATCGTGACTGTAGTTGGAATGAGTGAGGATGTGGATGTTGGATCTTTGGTATGCAAGATGCTTGGTCTTGACAAGCTGGAGCGTAAAATTTCGACTCATGAGGTTGAGCGGTTCAAGCAGAGGTTTACTGTGATTACGCCGAGCCTGGACAACTTTCTGGAGGTTTTGGATGCTGCTCGAATCGCCGATTATGTGATTTTGGCGTTTTCTCCCGTGGCTGGATTCGAAGACTCAGAGTATATTCTGAAATGCGTTGCTGAGCAAGGAGTGAGCAATGTGATTTCGGTGGTGACTGAGACTAGCATGGTGACTGAGAAAAAACGGCTTGAGCGAGTTTCGGAGATCAAGGCGTTCTCTGATTATTTTTTCCCTCAGGACAAGATCTTTGATATCGAGAACGACACTGATTGCGCCAATTTGGTGCGAACTATTGCCCAAAAGTTCCCCCGGGGTGTCAACTGGCGAGATCAACGTGGCTTTGTGCTTGCCGATGGAATCGAACAGAGGGAAGGTCTTGTATGTGTGACTGGAGTTGTGCGAGGTAAGGGGTTCAACTTGTTGCGATCAATTCATCTCCCCGGTTATGGAGACTTCAAAGTGGCTAAAGCCGAGGTGATTAAGCATGGAAATGTCGAGTTGCGAACTCCCGGAGAAGATGTGCTTGCTGTGGAGGAAGTTGAAGATGAGGATATGGATATTGAGGAGGACGAAGACGAAGAGGAGGAACTCGGAATCAAAGTGGATGGACATCATTATTTCAAAGATACAGCTCGAGAAGCCATGGAAGAGCAATATTCCAAGCGTCGAATTCCCAAGGGTACCTCGGAGCAGCAAGCAAAGTGGCTTATTGACGAGACCTTACTCAACTCGGACGATGAGTTTGAAGATGAAGAGATGGAGCAGGATCAAGATCAGGACGACGACGATGATGATTCCAAACACGTGGAATTCGATATGGATGAGGAAACACGGCAGCTGGAGGAGTACAAGAGTTTGAGGGATGAGTTGGATTTCCCTGATGAAATTGAGCTCAAGCCAGGACAGTCGGCCAAGGAAAGATTCAAGAAATACCGAGGTATGAAGTCCTTGAGAAATTGGGACCCCTCTCAAGATGAGTACCCTGAGGAGTACAAAAACTGTGTGACTTTCAATTATACAGCCATGAAGAACCGAGTGTTGAAGGACTCCACCGATTTGGTGGCTGGACAATACGTTCGACTATACATTGAGGCGCCAGTTTCGTTGGTGGAGGATGCGCATAAGCACCATGCCGACTCTCCGTTTGTGGTTTTCGCCCTGCACAAGTACGAGGACCAGCAGGCGGTTTGTCATGTGACTATCAACCCTTGCTTTGATCCCACCGAGACTGAGCCCATCAAATCCAAGGATGAGCTCATCCTGCAACTGGGCCCTCGACGTCTGGTTGTGAACCCTCTTTATGGTTCCGAATCTACCGTCGCCAAGTTTGAGCGATTCCTTACCCATTCTTGTATGGCCACATATATCGGACCTGCGACTTTTGGCAATGTTCCAGCCTTGTGGTTCCGAAAATCCGACAATGGCGCTCTGGAACTTGTGGGAACTGGCTCGTTCGATTCGACAGACGCCAGAAAACTGCTCATCAAGCGGGCCGTCATCACAGGCCACCCCTTCAAGATCCACAAGAAACTCGTCACCATCAGATACATGTTTTTCAACCCCGACGATATCAACTGGTTCAAAGCTGTGCCGCTGTTTACAAAGATGGGCCGATCGGGTTTCATCAAGATGTCGCTGGGTACTCATGGTTACATGAAGGCCACTTTCGACCAGCATCTCAATCCCATGGATACTGTTGCCATGGCGTTGTACAAGCGGGTGTGGCCCAAGGTTGCTAAGGAGTTTGAGTAAGTATAGATTAGTGGAAATGGTTGATTTGTCAAGTGTGTAGTCGTGCAGTAGTATAGAGTACTCACATAAGTAGTGCCATAGTTTCACGCAATTGCCAATGACCCAAATTCGAATCAACACTCTCCGGCCATTGCGACTCCAGTACCATATGGTAGGGAGCAGAAACAGACGTTAGAGTTGTCAAAGCTGCGGATTTTCTCCACATGTTCCTGTCTTCCTAACTCATAAAGAGTTTCCAAACAAGTGAGTACAACCATCTTGGGAACTGTGAAATTCTCAACAAACTCGTTCTTTTGAAAAAGGAAGTTCCCAATGTTGAGGCATGATACCACACAAAAGCTGGTACAAATATGTAGTAGCAAATCCAGGACAGCACTGTAGTGTGGTCAAGTTGATTTTTGTGACTCACACCGTTAGCGGTCGCCAGTTTCAATCAATAAGTAGTCCTATTGGTGATGAAATCTCTTGCGAAGATGTGCGATACAGTCTGAGATTTGCCCGATGGTTCACCTTGTAGTAACTGTTCGTTTCTTCTACTGGACGAAAGTATGGATTTGGGTAATGATTGAATGACACAAAGTTGGTAGTCTGTGGCCAATTCCTTGTTGAAAATTGGCTGCTCTCGTCTGGAGACCTCAGATACTTTGCGTTTGTGTGGGCTCGAGAAGATAGTCCCCAAGAGTTTTGTGATGGAGAGTGGGAAGAGTTTTTAGAAAGCTCCATTTGGCAACATGATCTGTGTCGGAACCAAACCTGAGACACCAGTCTTTGTAACCACTGATACGGCATGGAGACGTTGGTTTTGAGCCAGAAAACACTTGACCATTCATATTCGCCCAAACTATGAAGTCCATATAGCTTACCCACCACATGGCATAGGTGGTAAGGCAACATCTCCTCACAAACCGTCACTCTGTTTGTGTAACTGCTCTTGATGTTACAACTAGAATGTCAGCAGAGGAAGCCAAGGCGAAATTTCACACCTACCACAGTTTAGAACACGAGCCAAACCAACAACCCCAAAGACTACTCAAGAGCGAGATACACAATCGATAGTCTCACTGTTAAACTACTCAAACAATGAGCTTTTACTTAGAACTGGTTTCAACCGCGCCTTATATCACGACAAACATCCAGGGTCAGAATGTTAAAGATGAACAATTTGGTGTTTGATTGCAGCAGCCTTGAAACATTCGATGAATTACGATGGCTCAGACTACTGATAGTGTCAAAATTAATTGCAATAACTCAGTGTCTTCTTCAACTAACCAAAAGCAAACAAGTTGGCTAGGTTCTGGAATCTTGAAAAGCGCTTTTTGGAGAAAGAGCCACCTATAGTCAGAAGAGCAGTCTGTAAGGCAACAGTGAGTTCAAGAGACAGAAGCCGTTCTCAAGAAGTATTGGAGCTGGAATTCCTCTCTGAAAGAAAGAGATCATTTGTCGTACTCCTATCTGGATTTCCTAGAGTCGTCAGTGAGAATACCCAGAATAACCAAATCCGCCACAGGCAGACAATATTCATCAATGGGATTGCAGAGCCAGATACTGTGGTGAAAAGTTCATTAAAAAACCAACTGCCCTTTCAGGTTAATTTTTGGACCGGATTATAGAGATTGACAGTGCTTGGTAAGGGTGCATATGTCACCGATTCTTCAGTACTATGGGACTAAACCTTAACGCTCGTCACTCTTCATCGCCTTAAGAGTAACCTTTGTTACCATCTTGGTGACCTTACTAACCTTAACACTCGTCACAGTTTGTTAACATTACTCCAGGAGTAATGTTTGTTACCATCGCATAACGCTTGTCACCGTATTCCTTGTTTCACTTCTTATGCTTTCAGTATATTAACGACAACGGTTAAATAATATTTCATGTCACTATTGCCAAGCAGAATCATGAAATATCCTATTACAGTGTCGCCTAAATCGCTTATCCAGTCTTATCAAACAGTAACCTCTTTTTAGTGCCTTGTCCATTATTAGTCTCATCGCAGCTACCCCATATTCATTACATAATCACATTCACTAAGCCGACATCGGAAAGCCTATTCTTCGACAATGTGCGGATTCCATGCATTGCCCACTACATTGCTCTCAATCACGAGTACTGAAAATCTATGGTTATCGCCATGATATTACCATCATTTACGTAACTGTTTCCTCGTTATTTACTTTCTCATTCTACCGAACAGGACCCGGCATACCCGGCGGGGAAACTCTTTTGGAGGGGACAATAGAGTTGCTTACGCAACTGATTTCCATAGGCGTATGTCGGCTTTACAGATAGCAGCAATCTGCCCGACAGCTCTACAGGTACAGCCTTGCACTTTTCTGAAATTAATAGCAACTGGCAAGCGATTATTGCAGTTATGCATGACTGAACGGAACACTGCCTCCGATATCGGTTTCCGAGCACACATGTCCTACGACACGTTTGTTTTGTGTTTTTTTTTATTAGGCAGCTCTTTTTCGTAACTCATAACCGGAGGGGAAACTTGGTGAGGAGTAACCATGAATGGTATTACCTGCACTAGCTGGTAATGATGTTTCTTCGACAACTAAGTGTGGGGAAATAATGAACTTTAATCAAAGACATAACAAAGAAAGGTAAGACCTAGACAAAGATGGCAAAAAAAAAAAAAAATCTTCCAGGGGGGTAAAGATGTGGGGAAGGTGGAGTGGGGGCCCGAGGAAAGCGATCAAACGGTGATTGGTGATGTTTTCTCCAAATTTCAAGACTCAGTTGGCATGTCGGAAGTTCCGTTAACACATGCATTCATCCGCCTCACGAAATGCTAGCAACATGTTTCAGGCGCTTCCAATTCGTTGGTTAGAATTAAGGTTAAGCTTAGAGTTGGGCAGTTCCTTTTTAACGTTGCGACTATTAACTTTACTCTTGTGTAGGAGTAACTCTATTTTTCATTTGTGGGGTTTCTCCAAGCCACAATTTCTAAGCCAAATGACGATAACCGATGGAGAGAACAAGAAAAAAACTGCGGAAATCGATCACTCCTAGATCTCCTCTTCTCCTCCCCACAAACAATAAGATCAATCATATCGTATATGCCCCACTCAACTCTATCATTATAAACTTCCTTTGTTTGTATGACACACAGTGCATGTCCCAAATGATATAAGTATAGTGAAAAACGGCATGGTTGATCTGCCAATCCACATGAACTCATCAGACTCGTTTGAGAAAAACGACCCCAAAGGGGAAGTCACAGTAGACACCAACTCCGCTATCTACTTTGAACAAACACTCACCCAAAAACAGCAGATCGACAGATTGGCAGAAAAATATAATGTCAACCAGACAAAGTTGATGTGGAAGTTGGACATTCGAATTGTTCCTGCCATTTGTTTGTTGTATCTTTTGGCGTTTTTGGATCGAGTGAATATTTCCAACGCCAATGTCTATGGACTTTCTCGAGACTTGAATCTCAAGGGACATCAATACAATACTGCCCTGACAATTTTCTTTGTCCCATACATTTTGGCAGAAATCCCTTCAAACTGGCTCATGAAAAAGCTGCAGCCTCACAAATGGCTGTCAGGATGTATGGTCATGTTTGGCGTGGTTACCCTCGGTATGGGTTTTGTCAAAAACATGGGTCAGCTTTGTGTGTGTCGAGTTTTCTTGGGTCTTTTTGAGGCCGGTATGTTCCCTGGATGTTTCTACTTGTTATCCATGTGGTACCGACGTGACGAGGCTCAGAAGCGATACTCCTTCTTTTTTTCGTCCACTTGTCTTGCTGGAGCCTTTGGCGGTCTGATCGCCTCTGGAATCAATAACCTGGACGGCAAGCGGGGCCTTGAATCGTGGCGATGGATTTTCATCATTGAGGGAGCCGCCACTGTGGCTTTTGCCATGATTATGTACTTTGTCATTTCCGATTTCCCTGAGGACTCGAAATTTTTGACTGAAGACGAACGAGCCTTCATCAAGGAGAAACTATTGGTTGGCTCCGTGGCCTCCAACTTTGACCAGAAGATGACCCTTGCCGATGTGAAATTCATTTTCACTGACTGGAAAATCTGGCTGTCAGGATTCATGTACTTTGGTCTTATTGTTCCTGCTTATGGATACGCATACTTTGCCACTGAGATTGTCCGGTCTCTTGGATACAGTCCCATTCAGACCCAGCTACGGTCTGTGCCTCCGTGGGTAGCTTCTTTCGGCTTTGCCATGGCCATGGCCGTCATCAGTGACAAGTTGAGACACAAGTTCACTTTGGTGGTTATTTCTGGACTGGCATGTATCGTTGGATTTATTGTGATTCTCGCAGAAACCACAAACACAGACGTCCGATACGGAGCACTGTTCCTGATTGCTTCCGGCGCCTACTCTGCCATGCCACTGATCATCTGCTGGACCAACCTCAACTTTGGCGGCACTCATCGACGATCGGTGGCTTCGGCTTACCAGATTGCGTTTGGAAACATTGGTGGAATCATCGCCACCTTTTCTTTCCTCGCCAAGGACGCGCCTCTCTACAAGAAGGGCCTTGGTATTGGTGTGGGTTTTACCGCTCTGGCTATGATTGCCTCCTCCATCTACATGTTTGGAGTTTATCGAGATAACAAGAAGAAGAGAACTATCGAATACGTGGATGAGTTCAACTCTTGGCCAGAGCACAAGAGACTCATGGCGGGAGAGTTGGATCCCTCTTTTGTGTATAGCTATTAATTTATTTATGTCCCTTTGACCTGCGTGTGCTGTGCCTATGTACTGATTCTGTTTTTCGTCCAGTCTAGACTCGAAAAAACTACAATGTGACATGTCAATGATAATATATTTATCTTGGCAAAGTTTGACTGATCCAAACCTAGACTTCCTCGGGTTCACCTGCTCACGCAGCGAATTTCGTTTTAGACTTTGTAGACTCCTGCGTCAAAGAAAACAGACATGTAATGCAAATAGGCGTGAGTTGAACATAAGCGGATTGTATAATGATATCAATAAGGCGTTATTCATTATGGTCATGATGGTCTAGTGGATTGTGGATCCTCATAAAACAAACTCTAAGTTAAGCGATTCGTAACCTTCCCCTGCTTGTTTAAAGTTGACGCAATAGGGTAACAACTTACGCGAAAAATTAACTTTATTTGGTTGTTTTTACTATACTAGTCCTATGTAGAGCATACAATAATTAAGATGCTTTAAGTTGGAGATTTGAAATAGAGACTTTTCCACAGAACCAACAATCTAAATATTCCGCGAGCCAACAATTATACTACTGACTAAGCTGTGCTTTGAGTGGTGTCCAGGCAAAATAAAGTTAGGATCAGCCTTGCAAACCTTCTGTATCATTAAAGTTTGGCTTATATTTAAGATTTATTACATTTCAAGCATGTACAAGCGAGACGTGACAAAATCTGGGCTCTATGGGTTCGGAAATGGAATGAGTACAATGTAACACATTGTCTAGCTGGTGAGACCAGCGTCATGGAAATAGGGGGCAATAACAGGACCGGCCAAGTCTGAGAAGGTTAGGTAGTCTCCACGGGTAGCTCTTACGAGTTACATCTTGCCCTCTGTATACACCGTTCGCTATACGCTCCGCGCCATTATGTAAACTAATTCATTCTTACCCTAATTACATCTATTATACCTTACCGAATTCCTCCCTCTAAAGTTCATCCCTTCCAGGCTGCTTATCACCTGGAGCAGCAGTCTTCAGATTATGAATGCTCATGTCTAGAGACTTTTCAGCGTCCTTGAGCATATTCTCTAGCGCTGCGATTTTCCGTTTCTGGTTTCGCTCAGAAACTTCCGCCAACTTGGCAATTCGTTCCTGACGTTCAGCAATGTTCTGTTTCATCTTGTCCATAGCAGCCTCATCATCTGCTGACTCATCCTGGGCAAGAATCTGCTGCAGGAACTCGATGGAGTCCATAAGCTGGTCAGCAGGAGAAGACTGTTCCTCGAATGACTCGGCCGAAAACTGCTGGAAAGTGCCAGGGTCAATTCCAAGCATTCGGAACATGTCGTCTTCATCCTTAGGAGGCTTTCCGAGTTGGGTCAGTTTATCAGAAAGTCGTTTGATAGTCTCAGAGATGGCAGAAACGTCCAGACCGGTCTTTGGTTTCTCAGCGTTCTCGCCGTTCAACTGAGCAAGCATTTGCTGCAACTCCTTGAGGCTCTCAAGCTGGCTCTCGATTCCTGATCCATCTTCTTCAGCAGCTTTTCGGAGTTCCCGCTCAATCTCTTCATCAATGGGGACGTCCTTACCTGCTTCTCGGGCCTGCTGAGCGATTCGCTTAAGGAGCTCTGTTGCTTCATCGAGATCACCAGAGGCACCACCGGAAGCAGATCCAGAAGCGGATCCAGAAGCTCCAGCACCTTCAGTTGACGCTTCAGCCTCAGGTGCTTTAGTGAAAAACTCCTCAAGAGTCTTCACCTCGTTCAACTTCTCCTTCAACTCCTCAATGCCAGCTGTTAGGCCATCCTCCTCGAACCATTCAGCAGCCACCTCAATCTTCTGTCTCAATTCAGCCACCTCGTCCTGATCCTCGGCATCCTCAATCAAGTGCTTGATGTGGTAGATTGTGGATTCGAGTTTATTGGCAGCGTCAGAAGTAGCCAATCGCTCAGCATCTTTTCGAGCCAAAGAACGGAGCTGTCCACCGATTTTGAGTTTGGCAGCAGCAGTGAGTGGCTTAGTTCCAACAAACCGGGTCTTGTGGGGGATGTATCGAGATGTGTCCAGTTTTTTGGGCTTCACCTCAGCCTTGGGCTCACCTTCAGCCTTGGCACCAGTCTCAGACTCAGGGGATGGGTCGGTTGGCTCAGTGGGTTCAGGCTCGGCGGTTTCAACCTCAGGCTCGATTTCAGCCTCAGCCTTCTCAACAGAAGGTTCGCCTACACAAACCACCTTTGCCTTGCTAACCTTCACAGTTCCAGACAAAGTCAGCTCGAAAGGAACAACCAATTCTGCCTCCTCACACTTCAACTCCTTCTTCACCACATCAACATCTCTGAAATCCAACCGAGCAAATACCCGACCATCTTCAAGAATATTGAGGTTCACATTGGAGTAATCAGAGGCGGACAAGTTAGCCATAAACCCAGTTCCCTGAGGGGTTCCCTTATCAAATAGCAATCCAGTTTCAGATCGAACAACTTCATCATTCTTAGAAAGAACATCAACTCGGTACTCGAATCGATGAGGAGATCGATCAATGACCTTAATATCACGAGATTTGAAGATGGAAGAGATTCCAACACCTCGAAGAAGAGAACCTAGAACAATGGATTCGTCAGTATTGACATTTTTAGAAATAGGAACTTCTCCGAGAATAGCCTTAAGCTGTTCCTGGATTGCTGGGGTTCGAGTGACACCTCCAGTGAGAATAACAGACTTGACGTTCTTCAACTCCACGGGGGAATCGGAAAATCCAGCAAGGGCAGTCTCGAGAGGGCCACTAAGTCGAGTGGTCAGATCAGAAATAGCTCTGGCGTACTCCTCTCGAGTAACAACGGCCTTGAAATCAACTCCAGCATGAACAGACTCCACAGACACAGAAACCTCCTGGTTTGCGGAAAGAATAGCCTTTGCTCGTTCAGCTTCTTTCCACAGCTTGGCAGCAGCTCGAACGTCCCGAATAAACAATTGCAGATCAATCTTATCCTTGTTTAGCTGCATGAACTTTGTAGCCAGAATCTTGACCATCTTAGTAGTCATGGCTTGTCCAGCAATGGCGTCGTCGTAGCCAGCACCTTCAATATCGATCACGGGAGTTCCATCCACATCCTGGACGGAGAACAAAGTCGCAGAAGCTGATCCAGCTCCCATATCGTAAACCACGTGATATTCCTTTTCAGGGGAAAACTTTCGAGTAGACACATAATTCACAGCAGTAGCAGTTCCATCAGAAACCATGGAAATCAGTCGAAGACCTGCCAAATCAACAGCATCAGCCAAAGCTAGCCTTTGAGAGTGTGTGAAATGAGGAGGAACAGTAACAACCACATCCTTGACTGTATCCGTGTTTGACTTAGATTGAGTCTTCAACATTTCATCAGCACGGGCCTTAATATCCACAAACTGCATTGCCACCAATTCCTCGGCTGTCCATTCATTATCTTTGACTTTAAACGCCACGGAATTTCGAGACGAGTTGGAGGCAACAGCCATACATCCTGGTCGCTGTTCTGTGTACTCTTTGTAATCTGGGTTGTTCACAAAATCAGCAGCCCCACCCAAGACTCGTTTGTGGTACAAAACGACATCTGAAGGGAACCGAGGCTCCATAAGAACTGCTGGAGTTCCGTAGACTCGTTCCAGGCCGAATTTCGAGTCGGCCTTACCCTTGAAACCTATCGCAGAAGGTTGTTTGCGTTTCGAATCCTGAGTCAACACGATCTCGAAGTTGATGCCGGGAGATAAAAGAGCCGCTTTTGTGTACTCTTGGCCATAATCGATAGCCAGAACTGCAGCCAACGCCGTGGCCACAAACGCCGCAAATTGAATCACGTGCGCCACTTTCATGATGTCGTGGTGTATAACATGGGGCAAGTCCGTTTATATAGTTTTATGCATGAGGTTAAGGTTTGCATGAGTTGGTGGGCAAGTGACAAGAGCTATGTGAAGGGGCATATGGGGCTAGGAACAAAATAGACTCTTTGTGTTTGTTGTGTATGCCCTGTATTCGTTGTACTTATCGTCCCCTCTAGTTTACGTTTGTGTCATTGCATTCTGTTATGTTGTGTCGTATTTCTATTCAGGTACGTACGTGTCACCAACTTAATCAGGGTGACAGGGTGTTTTTGTGTGGTGTGGTTGTGGCGATTTCTGAAGACATTTGAGAGATTTGAAGCGATTGCCTTTCTTCCAGTCTTGAGGATTCATATCTTCAGTTGTGAAGAAAAATGAGGGGAAACTTCTAGAATGTTCCATTTCTGATTGGGTTAAAGTCGGTGACATTCTTATAGGTATGCAACGTCACCTTCAAGACAGCCAGACAAAGGCCAGGACCTTGAGTGCACCGTTAATGGGTATTGATTTTTGTGGGGATGTCACAGATGAAATGTGGCAGTTTTCAGGGTCGCCGTGATAATTTAATCACCAGTCAGGATCCTATATACAGTACATTTGGCTGGCGTAACAACACTGTTATTGACCATTACTTAGTAAACGTGAGCAACCTATCCAATGGTATTGGAAATACAAATATCAGTATCTCAAGCACCCTGGATATAGCTGACGACAGTGTAATTCAACTGGGTCATGTTGTCACCGGTTAAACAATACACACCCTCAATTTAGGTTTTCCAAAACCTTAAGTAGCGGTATCAATTGTCACCGACAGCGTATAGACTAAAAATGTCACCGTTTTTGTAGGTCATATGTGAAGTCACTCTGGGACAGGATTCCATCGACTCGTTTCAACTACGTTCGTAAGCTCAAATGACACATCCGTAAGGTAGGCTGCATTAAATATTCTGATCTTCGTCAATCCCCTCATCTTCACAAGCTAGAGAAATACATGAAAAAAGAATATAGCTTTTATGATGAAATAATTTGGGCGTAAAAAATATGAGACTGATAAATATCTAATGTGAACTGACAGGCAAGTCCACAATGTCGTGTAGCCTAGATACTCGTTGTCATGGCTTCAGCAGCTAAACTTCTGGTTAGTTACAATTACACAACGTCAACTAGAAGTTTCGTGGCTACTCTAGAAAGACAGAGCGGTTTGTATTTAAAGAACGCAGACTTTTCAGTGGCATTTGGCATAACGCTACAGAGAAACTGACACATAGATCAGACTTGATTGTTCGTGTTTGATTCGTTCACATAGAATTAAATGCAGACTACCTATTGCGACAAGGGTGTCACATTATGTGGGGTAACTTTTGGCCTTACAGAGTATTTGAAACAAGCACACTAAGTAGAGATATGCTATTTGCGACCGAAGCAAGAGTCCACTTGACAGACCGCTTGGCAATAAAAACAAAAAAACCAACGTCAATAACGGTTTCACCAACTCCTCTATATATGCAAATAGAAATCCGAACCACCACCCCGATTTGACGTAAGCTAAACTACCCAGACGAGGCTAGAACAAGCGGATATTATACAAGGGGGAGAATAGAAGACAAAAGAAGAAACACAATGAAATACGAAGGTATAGGAGTTGAACTATAGAAAAGTTAATGGCGCCCAATTAACACTGCTAGACTGTCATGGCCGGAAATGAAGAGGGGAACAAATTGTTTTGTGGAACATGTCTGAAACAACTAAAACCAATGTGTGGAGTACCTTTTTCTTTGTTCACATGTGCGTTAATGCTTCACGACCCATTTTGTGTCGTAAAAAACTAAACCTTATTTCGTAGGCTAAGATACCAATTACTGTTTTTGGCAGGAAGTGGGTTGGCAATCCTCTATGGTTGTGTTAAGGTTACACGTGATGTACTTTAACCTTAACCTTATTACTGATGCGGATAACCCTGGTTATCTACACAAAACATGTGATAGTTTAAGAAACTAATTAGCATGTCATATAAATGGTTTGTGATCATGAAAACCACAAAGAGCAATCAAACTAAACCATTTTATGCACAATGGTCCCCTCTGAAACAAAGACAGACGCCTGTCTCACTTCCGTGTGTGGCGTTGTGGTGGCGTACATGCGCCTCAATCGAGTCCAGAAAATGACACAGACAAGCAGAAGGATGCGTCCAGACATGGGCGTCATGCTAGAGGACTGACACAAAGAGAAAGTAAAAGAAAATTAGCCATTTTTTTTGTTTTGAGAAATAGTGTCGATTCCTGTGCGTGGTTCTGCTAGATAAAGTTGTCACTAGCTTTCTTCTGCGCTATCGTCTGCAGGGTGACGAGAAGAGATTGTGGGACACAAAGCACAAAGACGGTGGTGACACAAAGCCAGTCGCCAAGGACCTTTCCCGCTGTCAGCAGCAGCAACACAAAAGGCAGCGGTAAAACGCAAACCCAACTCCAAGACACAAATGCACTTCGGGGGATACACGACACAAAACCGGCTCTGAGACACAAACACATCTCAACACAAACCCAATTAAACTTTCACCCACACATACCGTTTTGGGATAAAGTTTGTTACAGGTTTGAACTGTCTCACTTTAGTATGTGGGTCCATGTGAGTTGGAAGAGCTAAGAAAATATAGAGGAGAAGTGAACCATGTATAAGAGTATTAATTAATCAGCTAAGAGGGCTGCAAAGTATACTGCATTTGATACCATTGGCGGTTGGGCTCCAGGCCCTAACCCTAAAAACTTAATAATAGAGTTAAACGTGATGTATATTGTGAACCTTACTTTAATCCAGAATGGGAAATAGCTTAGGTGAGCACAAACCAACAGCAAGATATCTTTGAACCACTGCTCCCACCCATAAGACGCATGTCAGAAAATGAAAAGCTGGCTGCGGCCATGCGCACACGGCTCAATTTCGCCATGGTCAAGGTGCAGAAAGGATGGGAGGATCGTTCGATAGATGAGTTGGAGGCAGAGCGAGCCAAAACAACAATGCCACCACAACCTCCAGCCACATCCAGATCGGCTGATTCTTCTCCGAAAACAAAACAACGTCGTTTTGTGGATATCCAACCCCATCCGGATGCCGCAAAAACGTTTCCTTCTATTCCAGTCCCTAATCCACCGAGAAAACGCCCACCAAGAAAAGGGTATCATCGAAGAGCAACTTCTGACATTCTTCATAATTCCGGTGGAGGAGTTTCAGGGGTATTTAAGGTAGACAGATCGTTGGAAAGAGTTGATTTTACTGGCACAAATCAGTTTCTACAACCGCCACAACCGCCACAGCCACTACAACCGCCCCAACTGCCTCATCAATCATACCAACTGTACCCACCTCAACCCCAAGCATACAACCCCTATCCTCACGATCCCCATTATCAACAATTTACACAGTCGTATACACAATTTCAATATCCTCCACGGCAATTTCCCTATTCTCCCCCGTCTTCTGCTGGGGTTGTGCAACCGCAACCACGTCCAGTTTCACTTCCACCGATTTCAACGTCTATAGCGTCTCCTACTTCAGATCCAAATCGAGTGACTCTTCCACCGGTCAGATCTTTGTATGGTCCGAGTCCAGTTTCCCCAGAGAAAAGAGATAGCGATGCTGTGGAGTCATTGATGTATTTTAGTCGGAAGTGAGCGAAGAAGAAACAAGAAAATCATACGAGATTAGTTATCGTATTTGATTCGTCGAGGCTGAAGCCATAACATTGAAATGCGATTTGCCATTCATGAGTTTGTTGGGTGGAAGGATCAGTTTCTCAGGCTTCAGGAATTCCCTTCACATAGCAGTACATGCAAGGTCTAGGCAGGAACAGCAGGCGATGATGGTAAGACACGCATGACAACGGCAGAGGTTTGAGGAAACGGTGCTGCAGCCTAGGTTTCACAGTATAGCAGAATCAACGCTGCGTTCTCCCGTCTGAGGAATACCTAGGAAAACGAAAACAATATGTGCATATGAAGGTTTGAAGGAGGAGTTTGAAGGAGCTTTTCGTACTGTGCTCCGACACGACTGACTACCATGTACTAACAATGCATTTGAGACATTTGAAACGTAACCTGTAGAAAGATATCTTCTTGCTGCGCAACATACCCGTAGAGTTCAGATTTAGTTGCCATCTGAGAAACGACAATTCCAATGAGCTCATTATTCTAGAGAGAATGACACTCTCCGTTTTCTATGGCACTGTGCACACTCATTTTACTCAACGACAATTATCACTTTCGGAACTACCCCAATCTATCAACAGAATGCTATTATTATTTTAAACCGCCTTCTCCGCCTTCTCCGCCTCCTCACGCTCCTTCTTTCGTCGATTGACATCCCAATTATGCACCCGAGCAATATTCACCTCCACAGTGGTGATATTCTCTCTCAGGAAAAGGATATCCTCCTCCGCAGACTCATATCCCTTTTGTGCACCGTCCAGTCGATCCTGAAGCAAGTTTTTGGCTTCATCAATCTCATACTCAACCATCACATTAGCTCCAAGCCATAAATAGACAGAGTTGATTCCAGAAGCTTCGATTTTCGCCTCAGTGTACAAAGTGTCATTGAGCTCGTAATTGGTGACGACGTCTTCACCGCTTTTAGACTTGGCCTGCAAAAACTCAACCATCTCCAAACTTTTCTGAATATCAGGAATCTTCTCCTTCAAACCTGCTTGACGTTGTAAGGTTGTCATCTCCATGTACTTGTATTTCTGCAACATTTCCTGGAACTTGTCCAGGGTTTCTTTCACGCCGGATTTCGACACAAACTCGGCCACATTGTCCACAAAAGGGGCCTTTGGAATTCCCCGCGGGTTAGTTTCACTCGACATGTTGGTGGAGATGATCTGGTGGGATGAGAATAGAGTTCAATTCAAGTAATAGGTTGATGACTAAGCGAATGACGAGACTAGCAGTTGGGCACGTCAACGAAGAAATTGTTTTATTTCATGGAGTTTTTTGCGGATTAAAATTGATTACTGTTTGATATTTTTTAGGCACTACCAGATTCTGCCAGAAGTGATACTCATCACCGAGCAGACCTTTGCGTAGTGCCAGGAGTCTGGTTTCAGCCTAGAGTTTTTAAAACCATCATGCCACACCGTATGAGGGCGGTTGGTCTCAAGACAGCCTGATCCTCATGCTTTTGGACTCTCCCACAGAGTTGCCCAAGGCTCCCGAAAAGCAAGCCGTGTCTTGGAAGATTTGACTGATCGTCTCTACAGACTCCTCCGGTAACATCTCAACCCATCAATTCAAGCAATGAAAGCCATTCTCAACTACAGAAGTCGCTCAAGGAGACCGACTCAAATAATGCATTTCGTCACACTTCTTCATTTACAATCAGAATATACTGATGCTAAAACGAATTCAGGAAGCATTCCTGATTATGGACTGTCTTCTCGCCATAGAGGGTGAAAGTTATACCTGAAGCAAAATATTGAACCCTCCACGATTAATAACTCCCCCTGGAGGAAATTTCGTATAGGGACTCTTGACTTTTCTGTTTTCACACCAAGTCGTACTGATAACCGCAGCGGGTTCCCAAAGTGAACAGCCTCTAGCTGATAAATAAGGGAAGTCGGCAAAAGATCCACTGATAGACCAGGCATTCTGGGACAACCTGGCGGATCTGGACCTGAACTAGATATTCAACTGACCTCACATTATCAACTGGGAACCTGACTGCTATGGCACCAACAGCACTTCCAGTTGTCGAGAAGTAGCCCATGCTCAATTCCTTCCTCAGTTGCTTCCGCCGTATTCGCATGCTCCAATGGGTACACCTCTAACTGTATCAAGTCAGAGCAAGAAGTGTACTTGAGGACCTCTCGTGGACTGTCAATCCCATATACTTTCAGTCTGAATGAGTGTCCCTAAGAACTTAAAGCAAGTAGGTAAAGCAAGTAGTGTGTCACGAGAGCTACGATGATGCTACACTTAAGTGAGCATCATCTGAACACTTGGGTGTCCTGATGGAACAAAACTTTTATAGAACGTGTTAACCCTTTAACAATATAAGACTTCTAAACCTACAGTTTTAATCGATGAAAGATTTATCTAGGATTTATCCATCACCTCTATCGAATTACTCTCGTGCCTTTTTAATGCGGACCTTTTGAGTCAGGGGTGCCCTTTATTGCAAGTTCCAGGAAGAGCCCTCACACACTTTTCTCATTGATTCGGTCGCACCAACTAGTTGGTACAAGTGTGTATGGGACTAGGAGGCAAGTAGCATTTCGTTGGCAGATGAGATTGAATGAGAAAACGGTATCTTTGGCCCAAGTTCATGGTAGCTCTGGTTCTGATTTGGCAAGCCACTGGTGCTATTGTCTCCTCAGACTACCTTGCAATATTCGAGGTAGCGAATGTTGTAATCATTTGAAGAGCTGACTTGAGATCACTTATTTCGAACAGAAGACTGATGTTGTTCAAATTCGAACTACCCTATTGCAATCAAAGAGTGGTTAATCATCTCAAACTTATACGGTTAGACCTCCATGCGGTTAGTGGCCGGATTGGGTGACATCTCCTATTGAAACTCAAAAATAAGTCTCGTTCAGATGTAAAGGACCAGTGTAAGTAGTTAACTGCCGTTCAAGCTATAGATTAACAGTAGCCATAGCTTGTCATAAACATTACGGAGAAAACAAAAATTCATTTCGAATGTGGCCTTTCGGTATGATTTCTCTAGAGCCTCAGAGCTGCAGGCTATACTTCTGTATCCAGCTGTTACTGTTCGAAATTAAGTTTGATTTTTTCAGCATCTTGCGCGAAACAATCGAACGGTACGCTAAATAGTCCAATTCTAAAACCGTTAGTTTTTTTTCGATACAAAATGACAAGATGATAATCCATGGAGGCACAACTGATGCAATGAGAATCTATGGACCTCATTGCGAGGGGTTGGTACAACAACTAACCAGTTTCATCCCGGGAATGCCAATGCTGGGAAGACATGTGGCAGAGGAGAGGTTAAGCCACAAACCATATTTACCTTAATCCAATGCGTAACTCTAAAAAAACGAGCGAATAGGATTATAGGAACCAAAGTAAGCATCCGAGTAATATTATGCGAGTTCAGTGCATGCGGAGTTGTGGTCACTAGATTTCCAATAACTGCGGACGACGGTGAACAGTTCTCAACACACTTCCAAGTGATTTCGGAAGCAAAGACAGCTGAATGGTGAACTCTACGATGTCCAATGTTTTAGGTTGGGGCTTTGTCTGCAAGATCGTGCATTGCAGATACCACCAGATCCATCTAATCCCATGAGACTACCACTTTTCGAACTATTCTGCTTTCGGAAGAATATGTGCATGATAACTATGAAAGAAGTCAATAGCCAACTCAAGCAGGTTTAACTGTGCTCGTTTTTTTCAATTTCGTGATCTGTCATGGAATTGGTGAAGAACCCACTTCACATAATTCGAGCTGTTCGAAAACAGGTTAAAAAGCCCCATCCCTTTGTCCTGAAAAACTTCCAATCATCAATGAACCCCTCCGACAGAAACGAAGCACGCATATGCACCTTTCCAAAAACAATTCACAATGTGGGTAGGGCACTTGATTGGATTTTTTGCCCTGCAGGTAAGCACAACTTGCATGAAGATTGGTAAGCCCTGACATTCTTTCATCACAACATAACTCTCTTTGAAACCAGTTTCCAACCAAGGTATGTCTGACAGTAACCAACAATGTAGTGTCGAGTGGGATATCATGTATTCAGTACAAAAACGGACTACTGCACCAACGAAATCATGATTCAATAGAATTGTTCGCAGTTCTAATTCAACAATGTCTGCTACAATAGCTCAAATCCAGTCAGCTTTGTCCAACAAATGGGCTGATCATATGCATGCTTTAGGAACAACACTTCAACTCTTATGGTGGTCTTCAGTATCGGTTTTTTTCCCCTCGCTTTTTCGATTGGAAACTTTCGGCCCTTCTGGCAGCATAATCACAGACAAAGAAACAAAGATCCTCTTAAAAAAGTTAATCTAACAAATCGGAACAATGCAGGTAACAGCTCTTTGTGTCCTCATGCATTGCGTCCACCGTATTTGTATCCAAAACATAAAGACGACAACTGAACCCAAAAACTTATCGAACCATGATTCGGTAGAATTGTTCGCAGTTGAAAACTAAACAATGTTTTTCACAATTTCTCAAATCCCATCATCTTTGTTCAACAATGGCTTGGATATGTTTGTGTTCCAGGATTTTCAAAACCTATGGTTATCTTTATTCGGTGCAGGGAAGGCTCACTTTTTCGAGTGGTGATTTTCGGTACATCTGGTAGGACACTGGCAGACAAAGAAACAAAGAAACCCACGAAAAGTTAATCTAACAAAGAAAATTCCATGCTGCTAACCGTACTTTGTATCCAATTCCTGCAGACATGGCCAACTTCGGCTGGACATAAATAGATTGTTGTATGCCGTGTACTTGAAACCAATCCGATGACAATGCTCTTCATAACAACTGTTTTATGGGCAGCTCTCATCTGGGCGAAAGAAATCCCCTCTCCTTTAACAGACTTACAGGTCCAGGTTTTCAGCGATCCGGGTTTGACACTTGTCCAACATGGCGTATCTGCGCGTGGAAGTCTCCAAACCCTGTATAACTGGGAAATCTCCTTTGAACTTCAAATCAAACGTGAGGATATCAAGACTGGAGACTACTTCGAATTCACACTGGACAATTTTTTTGGAAACTTCTGGTCACCTGACTATAATAACATTCAAGTGAGCGATGGATCTGGGCAGAAAGTATTTGAAATCACGAATGAACAAAACAGTAATGTGTTCCGAGCCACTATTCTTGATATCCCCTCTGACCGAAAGGTTCGGACAGGAAAGTTCATTTTTCGAAATGGACTGAACACACATGAAATGTTGGACACTTATGTGATCAAAGATTATGCACCAACTCTTTCATCTGGAGGACAAACCCTCACATCCGATCCAATCCCGCTAAGATATTCTTACCTTGCTTCTGCTGAAAGAGTAGGGGATAGAGTCAAGTACAATGTGGTTGTCCCATACAACGAAGGGGAAGTTGACACGGTTGTCAAAATCTCCCCTGTTGATGGTTGCGAATTCCAACCTGCCACAACTGAGTTGAAGCTGTATGACACCAAGGCACTTACGGAAGATGGAAGGAGTATATCCAATGTTGAAGTGAACGCAGCCACTTATACCGTTGTAGAAAACACTCCTGAAACTCTTCGAGTACAGATCAAAGACAATCCTCAATTGATGTCACTGTTCATGCTTAGTGCGTACTGCAAAATCACCAAAGAGTTACCAGAATACGACGCTGGTCTGAGAGTTGAGTTGGGTCCTGGTAAGCCGATCCCTGGAGGTGGAATGAACACCAAGAACCCTGCTTATCCCGCGAAGATAACAGAGGACATGTATGTTGTTGCAGATATTCCAGTTCCCCAGCCTCCAGAGGAGCCTGATCCAACTACTGAGCCCACAGCCTCAGTTGATCCTACCGATACAGCTGATCCCACAGCCACAGTTGATCCTACCGATACAGCTGATCCCACAGCCACAGTTGATCCTACAGCCACAGTTGATCCTACAGCCACAGTTGATCCTACAGCCACAGTTGATCCTACAGCCACAGTTGATCCTACAGCTACAGTTGATCCCACCGCTTCTGTTGGTCCTACTAATGGAACTGAAAATGGTACAGTTAATCCTACTGGAAACGGTACTGCTAACCCCACTGGCGAGCCCACTGGTAATGGAACTGACAATGGAACTGTTGATCCTACTGGAAACGGTACTGACAATGGAACTGTTGATCCTACTGGTGACGGTACTGGCAACGGAACTGCTAACCCCACTGGTGAGCCCACTGATAACGAAACTGGTAACGGAACTGTTGATCCTACTGGTGACGGTACTGGCAATGGAACTGCTAATCCCACTGGCCAACCCACCGGCAACGGTACTGGAAATGGTACTGTTGATCCTACTGGTGACGGTACTGGCAACGGAACGGTTGATCCTACTGGAAACGGTACTGGTAATGGAACTGCCAACCCCACTGGCCAGCCTACTGGCAACGGAACTTCCAACCCGACTGGTCAGCCCACTGGCAACGGTACTGGCAACGGAACTGTTAACCCACTGGCCAACCCACCGGCAACGGTACTGGAAATGGTACTGTTGATCCTACTGGTAACGGTACTGGTAACGGAACTGCTAACCCCACTGGTGAGCCCACTGATAACGAAACTGGTAACGGAACGGTTGATCCTACTGGAGACGGTACTGGCAACGGAACTGTTGATCCTACTGGTGACGGTACTGGTAACGGAACTGCTAACCCTGGTGAGCCCACTGATAACGAAACTGGTAACGGAACTGTTGATCCTACTGGTAACGGTACTGGCAACGGAACGGTTGATCCTACTGGAGACGGTACTGGCAACGGAACTGTTGATCCTACTGGTGACGGTACTGGCAACGGAACTGGCAACGGAACTGTCGATCCTACTGGTAACGGTACTGGTAACGGTACTGTTGATCCTACTGGTAACAGTACTGGTAACGGTACAGGTAACGGAACGGCCAACCCCACTGGCCAGCCCACTGGCAACGGAACTTCCAACCCTACTGGTCAGCCCACTGGCAACGGTACTGGTAACGGAACTGTTAACCCCACTGGCCAACCCACCGGCAACGGAACCGGTAATGGAACTGTTGATCCTACTGGTAACGGTACTGGAAACGGTACTGGAAATGGTACTGTTGATCCTACTGGTAACGGTACTGGAGACGGTTCTGCTATCAGCCTACCGGCAACGGTACTGGAAATGGTACTGTTGATCCTACTGGTAACGGTACTGGTAACGGAACTGCCAACTCCACTGGCCAGGCCACTGGCACGGAACTTATACTGGTCAGCCCACTGGCAACGGTACTGGCAACGGAACTGTTAACCCCACTGGCCAACCCACCGGCAACGGTACTGGAAATGGTACTGTTGATCCTACTGGTAACGGTACTGGTAACGGAACTGCTAACCCCATGGTGAGCCCACTGATAACGAAACTGGTAACCTTACTTTTTTCGTAATTTCTTGTACTTCGTCTATTGTT